>JASFAX010000104.1:0-500000 GCA_030737875.1 Allium sativum
GTTACCCCCCCCCCCCCGTCCACAGGGAGGGAATACTGCAGCTTAGTCAGACTCTTTCCAAGCTTCAAGAAAGTAGATGTATGATTTGGACTCTCTCCTACCTTGGCTATGGCTCTTGGACATTATCCTTGGGGATTTATGCATTTTTACTTATGATTTATGCTTCTTTATTAAATAATCAAGACAGAAATTATGTTGTAATGTTTTGGGAAGTTGTTTGAGACAATTTGATGTAATGCTTTTGTATTGAACCACGTATTCAATAAATGATTTGAATTCCACTGCTTTTACTTATCTGTCTTGTAAAAAATTCTGTGTCTTGTACCTATAACCCTCCACCAAACTTAAGGCATTCCCTTTTTGAGTGATCTTAACGGAGGTGGGGTGTTTCACTTAGTATCAGAGAAAAAGGTTTACCATATCAGATAAGAATTTTTGAAAAAAAAAACTATTTTAAAAAGAAATATAAAGAAGCATTTTACAAGAAAATGTGTTGTTTTAAATTTAAAAAGGCATAATTCCCAAAACCTTATGCACTATCTTTCTATCCTTCATTTTGAATCTTTTCTTTTTTGTTTCAGCATGTCTGGGAATCTTAACCTTCCAGAGGGTGTACCGATACCTGGCTGGTTCAGGAGGTACTTAGAGGCTAGGGCCAACGACGCAGGCCCAGCAGATATTCCTCCTCCAGCTGCAACAGTTCCTCCTCCTCCTCCTCGTGCAAATGCTTTCTCAAAGATTTGTGGAGACTTTAGGGCCATGGTGGAAAGGATTTCAAGGGAACTGAATCATTCGTAGAAGCAAGGAACCGGCTCAAAGAAATTGAGGATCTGTTCATTATCTTCGAGGTGGATGATAGGCAGAAGATACAGTTGGCGGTATGGTTGCTCAAAGATGAAGCTTCCTATTGGTGCGAAGTCATTAACGCTGAAAGACCAGTTGACACATGGATGGATTTCAGAATAATGTTTGAGATGAAATTCCTCTTACAAGCTGAACGAAGTTTACAGCTGGAAAAGTTCTTATCTCTTAAGCAAGGAAGTATGACGGTCAAGGAGTACGTCAATCAATTCAATCAACTGGCCCGATTTGGACTGGACTTAGTGAACACTCCTCATAAGAAGGCTCTCCGTTTTGTCAAGGGATTGAATGAGCCACTTCATAGCTTGGCTATGACCCATATACCTATGGGGGCTACTTACGAGAGGTTAGTGGACATGGCACTCTTACATGAGGAAGACAAGGGCAAGAATGAGGCAAAAGCGGAAGTGCATCAACATAAGAAGGGGGAAGGGTCGCAGAACAAGAAGGCTGATTCAAAGAAAGGCAGGAAGAACAACAAACCCCGTGAAAAGAGAAAGTGTAATTTCTGTGGCATTCCTGGACATCTGATCAAAGACTGCAATAAGAAGAAAAGGAAGATGGGTGGCTGCTTCCACTGTGGTGAGACAGGACACATGGCTAGGGCTTGCCCAAGGAAGGAAGGGCAGAGAGCTGGACCTTCTTCTGGAGGACAAGTTCACGCTCTCACGGCACCTCTGCAAGAACGAGGTAGAAATATTTCTATCGAAAGTTTAGTCTATCTTTTTGATCATCCTATTCGTACACTATTTGATTCTAGTGCATCGCACTCTTTTATATCTACTGCTTTAGTGGAATCTTTGCACCTAGACACCAGTATATTAGAGGATCCCTTGGTTGTTTCAAATTCAATTGGGGGCTCAGCTTATTTGTCAATGATTTGTTTGGATTTGAAATTATCTATACTAAGTGTTGGGTTTAAATGTAATGCCTTTATTTTGGGCTTCACGGGCTACGGGTTGATTCTAAGCATGGACTGGCTATCCAGTAATGGTGCCGTCCTCAATTGTGAAAAGAGAGTGGTTAGACTCATGACTCGCCTCGGTAACACTCTCGAAATTTCTTATAATCCCATGAACTCCGTTACGCTTAGTTATCTAGAATCTCTTGATTCGTCCGTTGAGAACTTGCAATCTGTAAAGGTAGTCCGTGAATATTCTGATGTGTTTGAAGAGGTAAAGGGTTTACCCCCGAAACGGGAGATAGACTTCCGCATATACCTCGTTGACAATGCAAAGTTCGTTGCCTTACCCGTTAGACACATGGCTCCGAGGGAGAGAAAGGAGCTCAACAATCAAAGCAAGGAGCTGCTTGAAAAAGGGTTCATAAGATGGAGTATTTCTGAATGAGGTGCTCCGATAGTGTTTGCAACTAAAGCAGATGGTTCACTTTGCCTGTGTGTGGATTATAGGGAGCTAAACAAGCTGACCAAGAAGAATAGACACCCACTTCCAAGAATAGATGATTTGTTCGATCAGCTTGTAGGTGCGTCGGTTTTCTCCCAATTAAATTTAGCTACCGGGTTTCATCAGCTAAGAGTGCCTGAAGACAACATTGATAAAACCGTGTTCAGAACTCCAGATGGTTTCTTCGAGTGGCTTGTCATGCCTTTCGGCTTGACAAACGCACCCGCTTACTTCGTGGATTTAATGAGCAGGGTGCTCCGAGAGTTCCTCAATAAGTTTGTGGTGGTCTTCATAGACTATATTTTGATCTTCTCAAAGAATGAGGAAGAGCATACTCAGCATCTAAATGAATTCATGGATACTCTCCGTGCACATTAATTGAAAGCTAAATTCTCCAAATGCCATTTCTGGAGAGAAGAAGTCAGGTTCCTTGGACATGCGGTGTCCAAAGAGAGAATAGCTTTGGACCCCGCAAAAGTGGTTGCTGTGCAAGATTGGAAGGTTCCTCAAAATGCAACCGAAGTCCAAAGCTTTCTCGGGCTAGCAGGCTTTTATCGAAAATTTATCAAAGATTTTGCAAAAATCTCAGCTCCACTGACAAGATTGACAAAGAAGAACCTAGCTTTCAATTGGGATTCGGATTACGATATTGCTTTCCAACGTTTGAAAAGGGCTCTAACAACAGCCCCAGTTCTGACATTGCCTGATGGAAGAAAAATGTTTACGGTTTACAAAAATGCTTGTAGAACGGGACTAGGCGCTGTTCTGATGCAAGAAGGGAAGGTAGTAGCTTATGGTGGAAGGCAGTTGAAAGTACATGAGAAAAACTACCCAACCCACGACCTAGAGTTGGCAGCCATCGTTTTTGCGCTTAAGTCTTGGCGCCATTATCTCTTAGGTGAGAAATTTGAACTGTATACTGACCATAAATCATTGAAATACCTTTTCTCGCAGAAAGATCTCAATTTGGGGCAGCAAAGATGGATGGAGTTTCTTGCCTCGTATGATTTTGAGATTTTCTACACTCCTGGCAAGGGCAATGCACTAGTAGACTCCTTGAGTAGAAAGAAACTGACCTTAAGCCCTCTCTTTATGGAAAGGCAAAGCTTGGAGTTCATAGCAAGCTTTAACTTCAGACCCTCCACTGAATTCGTACTTGGCTTGCTAGCAACATTAGAAGTGCGACCAACCCTATTAGATTCAATCAGAGCCGCGCAAAGAGAGGACCCTTAGCTAGCCGAAGTGATGGACAAGTTAATTAGGGGTGAGACTTCTAGTCACCTCAATAGATACTCCATTGATGCCAAGGACTAGTTGAGACGAGATGGAAGACTGCGTGTCCCACAAGCAAGGGACTTGGTAAAGGCGGTTCAAGAAGAGGCACACCATTCCAAACTAACCATACACCCAGGCGGTGACAAAATGTATAAAGACATCAAAAGAGTTTTCTTCTGGATTGCAATGAAGCGAGACATAGCTGAATTTGTTTCTAAGTGTTTGATATGCCAACTAGTCAAGGCAGAGCAGAAGAAGCCTAGTGGTATGCTTCATCCTCTAGAGGTCCCACAGTGGAAATGGGATAGCATCTCGATAGACATTATAAATGGGTTACCTAGGTCAAGAAGGGGCAACACCAGCATTTGGGTAATAATGGACAGGCTCACAAAAAACACCCACTTTATACCCGTCAAGAGTAAAAGGACTGCCTCATCTCTAGCATCCATATATCTTAAGGAGATAGTTCGACTCCATGGGATATCCTCCAGCATAGTGAGTGATCGAGACCCTATCTTCACGAGCGAGTTTTGGAAGAGTTTACAAGAGGCCGTAGGCACACAGATATGTTTAAGCCCAGCCTATCACCCTCAAACCGATGGCCAGACGGAAAGAGTCAACAGAGTATTAGAAGACCTCTTGAGACTATGCATTCTTGAATTCGGAGGTATATGGGAGGATCATCTATCTTTGGTGGAATTCGCTTACAACAATAGCTACCAAGCCACTATAGGCATGGCAACTTTTGAAGCTTTATATGGAAGACCGTGCAGGTCACCAACTTGTTGGTGGGAGTCCATATACAAGCTCATACTTGGACCTGACATGATTAGGGAAACTTCAGAGAAAGTAGACTTGATACGAAGAAGAATGAAGACTGCCTAAGACAGATAGAAGTCCTACGCAGACAAAAGAAGAACTGGCCTTGAGTTCGAAGTTGGAGACAAGGTGTTCCTTAAAGTATCTCCTTTGAGGAACGTCGTTCGCTTTGGATCTGCAGGGAAGTTAGAACAAAGATTTTAGGGCCATTCCCTATCATCGAGAAGATTGGTAAGATGGCTTATAGGGTACAGCTCCTCGAAAAGTTGGCCAAGGTTCATAATGTCTTTCATGTCTCTCACCTGTGGAAATGCTTACAGGAATCTACGGAAGTGGTATAACCAAGTATGTTAGAAGAAGTTGAAGTTGAACGAGAAGCAACTGCGAGGAGAGTTCCAACCCATATCTTGGGAACATAGGTCAAAAAGTTACGCAACCGTGAAGTTAAGCTCGTCGAAGTTCAATGGAGCGACGCCGAGGAAGACGCGATTTGGGAAACTGAGGACATAATACGTGCAGCCTACCCTTTTCTTTTGAGGGTACATCTTTGATCTCTCTTTCCTTAAGTTTATGCTCGTATCTATCTTTTTAGGTGTATCTCCTATCCTTTATCCTTAGGTAGAAACCTAGTTGGATGTAAACATGTAATTGAAACATGTTATGATTGTTGGTTACAAGTGGTTGCAAGTGGTTGCTAGTGGATGCATATACACACACATTAGGTATTATATCGGCTCAGTCACTTCCATATTGCATATGCATATATGTATTGGTTTATGGATTAAAACTTGATGTGTTATCATATGAATGTTACATTTGTATGAATGATTGTGCACTCATGTAAGAAATTTTGAGTAGGAAAAATTACATTCATAATGGACTCATGGCACCGACATAATTTGCATTAAGGAGGTCAACTGAATCAGTAGACCACCTGATTTTGCATTAGATAAGGACATATACACACAATGCTTATGATCATGAAGCATTAGAAATCTTTTAAGGAAAATGGACGCCTGTGTTTGATGGTTGAGTAGATGGGTGTTTGGATGGTAGGATATAAGTTCTTCTCGACTTGGGGATTTTGGGGACGAAATCTTAAAAGGAGGGGAGAATGTAACACCCCATACGTTCTATTAACGTTATAATAATGAATCCTGGAATAATTAATTTAAAATGTGAGAATTAAGGGAAACGGGTTACGCCATTGTGTTCATCTCAGAATTCTGGTTGAGATAGAGTCCGAGTTTGCGTAAATTGGACTTCGTATGAAGAAGTTATGGCTGTCAGAAGTTTTCAGGAAATTCGAATAAATTCGAACAGCTCAAAAATGATTTCAAAATTCAAATAGAAGTCAGAAGCGGGCTGGGCAGGAAAATTCCCGCCCAGGCAGGTCGACCAGGGGGTCGACCCTAGTGTCGACCTCCCATCTAGAGGTCAACCTGGGGGTCGACCTTAGGGTCGACCTGGCCCCTGGCTAGATCTGAATTTTGAATGACTGGTGACTTGCTGCTGAGTCACTAGGGTTTCTGGATGGTCCTGATCTGGTCTGAGTACTGTGATTAACCCTAGGTTCACCTGACGACTATAATTAAACTGAAATTTTATATAAACAACTCAATGCTCAACCCAAAAACACACAGAAAAATAATCCTAGAACTAAAATGCCGTCAGTAGAGAACTTGGAGTAGCCATCACCGTTTTCAATTCAAAGACGAGTTAAAAGCTTACATCTAAAATCAAATTAAAACGAGTCTAATTCAACGATCTTCATCAAAGGCGCGCATCTCCAATTTCAGAATTCAGATTTTAGAACACAAGAATTCCTTTTAGTTCGTAAGTTGGTTATTACGTAGATTTAAACATTCTTCCGATTGAATTATGACATGTTGTAATTGGGATATAGAATGATGTTTATGTATAAGATTTGATTCTCGTTTATCTTAAAGTATCGTTGTAATTAATCATGTCTATATGCTTATGGCGATGAACATGTTGTATATTTCATGTCTATATGCTTGTGGCGATGAACATGTTGCATATTTCATGACTATATGCTTGTGGCGATGAACATGTTGTATATTAATCATGTCTATATGCTTGTGGTGATAGACATATTGTATGTTATTAAAGTCTATTGTGATTTGGGTAATGGATTTATTCTGCCAATTAAATGGTAAAACATGTCATGCGATAAATTGGTGGTTATTTGTAAGTTTGGGATCTAAAACACATGCTTATATGTTAGATCAACACTCATGCATATTCATGTTAGGTTGAATCCAATTATGTTGTAAAAGTGAAATTGTAGTCCCCTTATGTTTTTAACATTATGCTAAATTGTGGTTAAAAATGATTATAATAGCTTTCTTATGTTTGACATACATAAGATTATATGCTAAGTTGTGGGTTGAAACTATGATTATATGTTAAACCTCCATGTTATACCCATATCAAGTTTACATGAAAATTAGATCCAACTTAGTCACAAGTTCACCTTTACCTGTTTAGTTAAGATAATGATACATCTATGCCAAGTTACATGTGATAAGTTAAATGTATGCTATTTTATGTTTATTTTATGTTCCTTGTTTATTACCCCTTCTTGTTTATGGGTTTGGGCTAACTTACTAGCCCAACATTTTATGTGATTCATGCGTACATTCCATGGGGGTAGCGATGGGAAATATGAAACTTCATGGCATAGATTTGTTCATTTAATGGTATATTTGATATACCATTTATGTTGAGCATAATCAAAGGATAATTATGGCGTGATTAAATTAAATTTAGTCCATATAAAGAAATTTGACATATATAGAAAAATGTGAATTTAGAAAAGACGAATATGCCTAACCCGAGGTTAGACTGAGTTGTGGTGTAAATCTTCCCGGAACCGACCGGCATATCCAGTGACCACAACAAGACCTGTCTAATGTGGGTGGTTAGTGCATCAAGCCCAAAAGAACCCGAGGTTAGACTGAGTTGTGGTATAAATCTGCCCGGAACCGACCGGCACATCCAGTGACCACAACAAGACCTGTCTAATGTGAGTGGTTGATGCTTTAATAAATTAAAGCTAAGTCAGGATTAGTAGGGTTAAGTCAATTAGGGAAACACTTATCCAATTCAACATGTTAACTAAATGAATGGGCGGGGTTAGGTAAACTTGGACACTTAACCAAATAAACATGTTGATTAGAAAACCCTAGTAACGGGGACCTATTTCAGCAGTAACCCACATAGATGTATCATGGTACCCTGAAACTAGGCAGGGTGGGACACGATTACTGGGCTGAATTATAAGCGGTCAAAACGTCGGCGGTTTGTGGGCCAGTGTAGGTTCCTACGGAGTATGGGCGTGCACGTACTCCGAAGTGGAAAAATCAGGCACTGGGCATCTGTAGTGTACACTGTGCATCTTGAATCGTGTCGGGTTGTCACCAGAGGGACTGATACACCCCATGGTGGAATGACACAGGATATGAATGCATGCGAGTAGGAGCCGATCATTAAGGGGATTGTTTGTTATAAACACGTGGGGCTGGTTGAACCAATGGTTAAGTAGGTGCAGAGACTATAGTAATGGGTGTGATCACATGTTCCTCTTATCTTATATTAGGGTATTATCCTATGTTCAGTTATCATTGTCATGATCCCTTTCCTTGTTTAAATACTAGTAATCACTGAACTTACCAGACTTATTGTTTGACCCATTTCCTCTCGTCCTCTTTTCTTTCGTCCCCGCCCCCCCAGGTCCACAGGGAGGGAATACTGCAACTTAGTCAGACTATTTGCAAGCTTCAAGAAAGTAGATGTATGATTTGGACTCTCTCCTACCTTGGATATGGCTCTTGGACATTATCCTTGGGGATTTATGCATTTTTACTTATGATTTATGCTTCTTTATTAAATAATCAAGACAGAAATTATGTTGTAATGTTTTGGGAAGTTGTTTAACACAATTTGATGTAATGCTTTTGTATTGAACCACGTATTTAATAAATGATTTGAATTCCGCTGCTTATAATTATCTGTCTTGAAAAATTTTATATGTCTTGTACCTTTAACCCTCCGCCAAACTTAAGGCATTCCCTTTGTGAGTGACCTTAACGGAGGTGGGGTGTTTCATTCGGGGTTTATACTTAGGAAGTTGTTCTCTTATTAGTTTACAATTAGAGTCTGATAGAGGTGGAAGAATAGTGATATGTAAATATGCAATGGGAATGTTTTCCAGAGTTAATAACATATATTTTCTAAACATAGAAAATAAGAAAATATGAATATATATATATATATGTTTGAGGATTTGATCGATAATTCCATTTGGAAATAAGATCGTTGCGTGTACAAGGATATTTTTCATTTGATATTTAAATCACCGACTATCAAAGTTTTTGACCATTTTAATGTTGTTAATATGGAGAGACCGGTTGGATTATTATCCAAAGAACCACTCCGTATTGGCATAAGCGTTGCAAACCAAGTATGCTGAATATATTGAAAACGGAGTAAAGTGCAAGGGCTTTTTCTATTAATAGAAATTGTGCCTTCGGTTTCGTTTAATCCTAGAACGAACTTATATGGACGAATGTCTGACAAAGTATTTCCAATGATCGAATATATTGGTCTGTATGAATATATATGGTGGCAACGGTTTTATTCCCTTAGCATAATATCTAGAATATATTTGTGCAAATCAATAAATGATTAACGGATCTGACAATGTGGCATTCAAAGTGATTGTGTTATCAATTAATGGCAAGTAAGCGTAGCCTCAGGCCTTAACAACCGGGAAATGAAAAAAATCGGGCAGGCAGCATGGCTATGTGGTTAGCTCCCATTAGGGTGTATTATCACCTATCTAGAGATTCATTTAATTCTTTATTCTATTTGATGTTGTCCCATTCGGGAAATGGTTGCTGATCCCAACCGTTGGTGATATACATTCGATACACTCATGCGAAATGAGTGGTCAGTCATGTGTGGCCGGGTTACAAGATGTTCTTGTTGAACTCGGTGTATTCTCCTCTAGAGATACACTAGCGGAAGGTGGTTCCATACCTTATCATTGTTGGAAATTCAATACCCAATAAGCGCCCGCAATTTTGATTGTATTTATGTATGTGGAACATGAGATGCAAGCGTTCCACTAAGATTCTATTTATTTGATTTAGACACTATTATAATATCAAAAGAGTTTTGATATAAAGATCATTTTGGATACCCATAAGGGAAAAACCTGTTCCGTGTTATACGATGTGGTCTTATGAGATATCGTTTAGTTCCTCAAACAGTTTTAAATTGTTTACTAATACCAATCCCATGACTGACCCGGAGTTTATTTTGTTTTGTTTTACCTAAACTCTAGGGTGCCTAAATTTGTACGGGCAGTCAAGTAGTTCAGGATTTTATAGATTTATCTAAAGGAGCTAGGAGCAAGAGGCTTCATTATTAGTTATATAGAGTTTTATTCCGCTGTGTTGTAAGTTTGTACTCTGATAATGATATGTGTATACAGTACAAATTTTGTATTTCAAAAATTATGATATATTATATTTTGTTCCGCTGCGATGTGAGATTCTGTGTTGTTATTTCTGTTCTTCTTCTAAAAAAATGATTTGTATTTTCGTGATATTTGAGTTGGATGTATGACATATGTAGTCAACTCTGATATTACGGATTTGCGGGCCATTACAGTTGGTATCAGAGCTTAAGTTGAGCGAATACCTAGGCTTTGGTGGGGTTGTGCTCATTAGAGATAGGGTCAGTAGTACCCTAGAATGAGTTGAGTGTATATATATAAGAGAAAGCGTATTTGTTAATTGATATAAAAACTATTTTATATTGTGTTGGCTAGTCTGTTGAGTGGTTTATGAATTCTGGTCGAATCATGGGATGCCACGACGTCGATAAGAGTTTGTAAATACTTGAACAGAAGATTGAACACGATATTGTTTTTAAGTGGGTAGGTGAAATAATTTTACCCAACATTCTATTTTTGATATAGAAAGAATAATTTTCTGAAATTATTATATTATTTGGATGAGTTGATTGATATTATTATAATCAAATAAGATTATAAAATCGGAATGGTTATTTATAACCAAATAAAATTTGTATGTAAATGAAATATACAAATGAGGGGAACTGGAATTGGATTTAAAACAGAATAAGGAATTTAAATCCTAGGTGTTTGAAAAATATTTTCCAAAGTATATTAATATAATATGACATTGTTTTGAAAGTATTTTTGAATCAAAATCATTTTTGAATGGATTTTGAAAGGATAAAGCACCGAACTTAATTCAGTGGCTGGAAAATAATTCTGGTGATGGTTGCAGCATCATCAGTGTTCATTTTCGAGTTTCTAAGTGATGAATTGCTACCTTAGAAAAGTTTTGATGGAAATTTGTTTGAAAGAAAACAAGTAGATTTGAAAATTCAAATGTTTTGAATTTCTGATGGAAATTAATAAGTATATATATTTATGTGATTTCTTAAGGATTTTAAATAAAAACCCGGGGATTTGAATTCTGGAATTAAATATAACTTAAGAAAGTTAAATAAATCGAAGTAAATAAATTGATCAGAATCAATTTAAATAGAATATGAATTGAGTGTAAATCATTCAGATTAATTGAATGTGAGCATATATGGTGTGCAATGCAAATGGAAACCAAAAGTTTTAGTAGAACTGAAAGTTGTAGAAATACGAAGAGTTGAGTTCAACATAAATAAGTTATGAAAAGATAAAGGTTCTAAAGCATTTTTCCTACCTTACTAATTTCGGGGACGAAGTTCTTTTAAGAGGGGAAGAATGTAACGACCTGGATTTCTGGTCGATTAATTTTGAATATTTAATATTTATTTTAAATATTGATTTGAGAATATAAATGAATTTTTATATTTAGTTATCAATTTAAAAATCGAAATATGATTTATTTCGAATATATATAATTATCGAAATACGAAATTGAAGTTATTTGAATTCAAAGTCAACACTGAATTGGAAACAGTTCAGATAATCAATTCAAACTCCTATTTGAATTAGAATAATAATATTAATTCATTATCGAAGAATTAGTGGTTTTGAATTTAAATTATATCGATTTAAATTAATATCTTCTACAGACGATCAAATGAGACATCGGAACCTATTCCAGTGTGTTCAGAATAGTGGTGTAACCCTAGGAATATCAGTGGTTGGGTTCAGAAAGGAGTCATGGGTATTTTAATTAAAGGATACTGGTACATAACTAATTAAAATTTAAAATAAAATACCATTAAGTAAATTCCTTCTTTTATTATGTGGTCAGAAGAAAAACTACAAGGCAAAAACAAAAATGAACCGTGGCTTTTTCTTCTCCATTCTATTGGAATTCGTTGTCTCATTTACTACCACTCAAGACTTCAGCAGGGAAATCAAAACATGGCCTCTTTTTTTCCATTCGTTCCCTCCAAAAAAGCAGTTCCTTTTATTCTCTTCCCAATGGAAAAATCATTCTCCTTTTCCTCTAAACCAAAACCGATCCGTGTTCTAATCATCAGAAGAAAAAAATAGGGGATCAACGCCTTCATTCTGAAATCGACAACCACGAGCTGAAATCGCGAGTTGAAATCGGGAATCCCAAAACCGACTTTGAGACTTGAGAGGGTGCGACAGTGTCGATAGAAGTAGTGCGTTGGTGATGTTCGTGGGTTCCTAGAGTTCGATGCTTTGGTCATTGGGGGTGCGATTCAGTTTGACACGAAGGAGGTGTTAGCAAGAGCAAACATCGAGATTGAAATAGGGTATTGGAGGAGATGTAATCGAACTAGAAGAGGGCGATAGCAGAAAATTTATGGGAAGTTCGATATGGTAACTTTGTGAAGATTGAAGTCTGTTGGCGTGCGTTGTCTGTGGCAAGCCGAGGTCGAGACTGCCAGGATGGTGCGATATGGAGGAGGAATGGGTTTTGAGTTTGACAGCTGGAAGTTCAGTCTGTAAGATTTTTGAAGAGCGCAATAAACTGAATGGTGGAACTTGGTGATTATCTGGAGTTCGATATTGATAAAAATGATGGTGTTTTGGGGTTTGAAGGTATAGTAGAGGGGAGCAGCAGGTCACTACAAATGGTGAGGGGATTCAGTTATGGGAAAGGAGCAAGGCACATGGTGGCGTGTTCCAATGGCACGGTGATGAAGGATGTGATGAAATGCCAAAGTGGGGATGAGCCAGTTTGGAGATGTTTTAGGGGAAGTTCGACTTTGCTGAGTTCATATTCGGGGCAACATGATTTTTAATGGTGATTAAGGTAGATTAAAAATTCAATTTGATTTTAAGTAAAGGTTAATGACTATTTAATTTTTTGTTAAACGCATATATAGGTATACCTTACGATGTCAGATTGGAATAATTTAAGGTATGTTAGACTCGTTTTGGCAAAGGCTACGCTCAGAGTCGAATTGGAGTGCTTTAGGGGTTGTTGGAGTTTCTCGTGGAATTAAACATTTTTGTTTAATTTAATCAGAAACCAATCGCTGTTTTCGATGATAAATAAAAATCACGGTGAGTAATTCCCACTAAAGAATTTTATTTAAATTATTTTTATCGATAAAAATAATCTGTTGGTTGTTTGATTGCATGCAAATATTATTGTGACTATTATTTATATATATTAGTTATATAGGATTGGCGTTTGTGGCTATTTTAAATAAATATATATATATATATATTGGTGGTTGGATTCCCGCAGTCTAATTAGCAGATGCCCGCGGTACTATTAGCGGATGATTTCCTTATGCGCCCCACAAATATATATTCGTGGATGACCTTCTATACCACGATATCCTGCCACGAAGTAGGATGGGTATTATTTATGTTGGTTAAGGTCTGTGGATGCTAGGAAACAGGTTGGAGGAATCCAACTGGATTCCTCAAAAATACTATTGTTTGTTTGTTATCACATATATTGTTATATATGATGTGTTTGAAAACCTATTGTTGATAAATTAGGTGTTTTGAATTATTGAATGTCACTGGCTCCAAAATGTTGATATATAAAATATCATGAGAAGGAAATTTCCACATTTAAAAAGGAAATTCTATTTTTCTAAAATAGAATTTGAAATTTGAATAGAATAGAAATATTAACTTGTTTTGAATAATTAAAACAAGTAGTTCATTTATAAACGAAGTTTATAAATGAAGTGAAATGAATTATCATTGGGTAACTCAGGAAATATAAATACAAGTGTTAATTCTAAAAGGGAAATTTATTTTTACAAATTAGAAATATTTATTTCAAATGAAATTTGAAATCGAGGCATATTTGAATATATAAACAGGTAAAATAAATGGGGTTTGTAAATAAAAAGGAAAAATCATAAATTGGATAACATGAATATGAACCCAAGTGAAGTAAATCGAAAGATTTCTGAAACAAAAATCATATTTTTGATTGTTGAACAGAATTAACTAAGAAAAAGAAAAATTAGTTAATTTAGTTTAAGATTTGAGTTCAACTTTGAATAAGTAAACTAAACTTGTGTATTCATATTCGAATCGAATATGAAACCTGAGTTTGAAAAGTGGAATTGGATTGGTTTATAAGTAAGTTAAAATATATTTGAACATGTCATATTCTGATATGAAAGTGAAATAGGCAAAGGTGCTAATTAGAAAATGAATTAACAAAGTGAGTTAAAACAAGTGTATTAAGTTGGAATGAATTAGAATGATTAGATATATGTTAAGCAAGTATAGATATGAAGAAATGGAAGAGTATAAATATAATCCTCGACAAAAAGGTATGTATTTAAATTGAATATGAGATTTTATGCGCCGTATCGGCAAGCCGCTTGGCTTTTTAATTTTCTTTTTGAACAGAGAGGCCTGTACGACAAGGTTTGACTTTTTCCGGTAACACCGTACAAAGGAGGTTATGGCGAAATTTTCCAAAAATTTAAGGAGTTAGAATATTTTTAAGAAGATTCGATAAACTAGAAATCGATAAATCGATATATATAGAATTCGATAATGAAACGAACTTAAAATAGAATATTATGAACGAAAAGGAATTTTATAAATAAAATCCTAGGTGATATACGTTTTAAAGTGAACGATGATTTAAAAGCAAATGATTTGCAGATTTAAAATGATCGTGTTGATAAGAAGTTATTCAAATGGAGTTAAAGAAATAGAGTTAAGCAGAATTAGAAACTAATTGAAAATTAGTTGAGTTGAACGACTTTTTAAGTATCGATCTGATGTTGGTTTCGGCCTTCAGGGTTTATACTTAGGAAGTTGTTCTCTTACTAGTTTACAGTTAGAGGTGGAAGAATAGTGATATGTAAATATGCAATGGGAATGTTTTCCAGAGTTAATAACATATATTTTGTAAACATAGAAAATAAGGAAATATGAATATATAGATATATATGTTTGAGGATTTGATCGATAATTCCATTTGGAAATAAGATCGTTGTGTGTACATGGACATTTTTCATTTGATAGTTAAATCACCGACTATCGAAGTTTTTGACCATTTTAACGTTGTTAATATGGAGAGACCGGTTGGATTTTTATCCGAAGAACCACTTCGTATTGGCTTAAGCGTTGCAAACCAAGTATGCTAAATATATAGAAGACGGTGTAAAGTGTAAGGGCTTTTTCTATTAATAAAAATTGTGTCTTCGGTTTCATTCAATCCCAGAACGAACTTATATGGACGAATGTCTGACAAAGTATTTCCGTTGATCGAATATGTTGGTCTGTATGAATACATATGGTGGCAACAGATTTATTCCCTTAGCATTATATCCAGAATATATTTGTGCAAATCAATAAATGATTAACGGATCTGACAATGTGGCATTCAAAGTGATTGTGTTATCAATGAATGGCAAGTAAGCGTAGCCTCAGACCTCAACAACAAGGAAATGACAAAAATCAGGCAGGCAGCATGGCTATGTGGTTAGCTCCCATTAGGGTGTATTATCACCTATCTAGAGATTCATTTAATTCCTTATTCTATTCGATGCTGTCACATTCGGGAAACGATTGCTGATCCCAACCGTTGGTGATATACATTCGATACACTCAAGCGAAATGAGTGGTCGGTCATGTATGGCCGGGTTACAAGATGTTCTTATTGAACTCGGTGTATTCTCCTCTAGAGATACACTAGCGGAAGGTGGTTCCATACCTTGTCATTGTTGGAAATTCAATACCCAATAAGCGCCCGCAATTTTGATTGTATTTATGTATGTGGAACGTGAGATGCAAGCGTTCCACTAAGATTCTATTTATTTGATTTAGACACTATTATAATATCGAAAGAGTTTTGATATAAAGATCATTTTGTATGCCCATAAGGGAAAAACCCGTTCCATGTTATACGGTGTGGTCTTATGAGATATCGTTTAGTTTCTCAAACAGTTTTAAATTGTTTACTCATACCAGTCCCATGACTGACCCGGAGTTTATTTTGTTTTGTTTTACTTAAACTCTAGGGTGGCTAAATTTGTACGGGCAGTCAAGTAGTTCAGGATTTTACAGATTTATCTAAAGGAGCTTGGAGAAGGAGGCTTCAGTGTTAGTTATATAGAGTTTTATTCCGATGTGTTGTAAGTGTTGTACTCTGATAATGATATGTGTATACAGTACAAATTTTGTATTTCAAAATTTATGATATATTATATTTTGTTCCGCTACGATGTGAGATTTTGTGTTGTTATTTCTGTTCTTCTTCTACCTTCTTCTAAAAAAAATGATTCGTATTTTCCTGATATTTGAGTTGGATGTATGATGTATGTAGTCAATTCTGATATTACGGATTTGCAGGCCATTAAAGGAATGCTTGTCGAATTTTTTGGCATTGAGCCCGGAGATATTCTAATGGTGATCCTATCGTTAATGAAATATTCGGATTGTAAGTACTACTCCCTACTGATCCATAGGGTGATACCTAGGAGGTGGTAGGAGGGTACCTTAGGTTCATCCTGTTCCTGGATAACTTGTATGGACGGATGTCTAGCAGAGCATTTCCAAAGGATCACGTACATTGATTTCCACAAACATAATTCTGTTGGTGGCGGAAAAATTCGTTTCTCTTAGCTTATACACCCAGGGTATTTTTGTGACACCCCACGTCCATTAATTTCACTCACTAATTAGGGAATGCATTAAGTTTCGTGAAGCGTTATAGGTAAACAAAAACAGAAATATTACAAGACAGATATAAAAGCAACAGCGGAATTTAAATTTTTATTTCAAACATAAATCATAACATCGTGGTCCAAAATACCATAAGTCTGAAACTACATAAAACCCATTACAATAATATAAAATTTTTGTCTTGTACCATCAGAGTACAGAAAATACATAAAAAGCATAATTCCGCAAAAGAGATAAAGCCATAGTAGTAAGAAAAGAACTTGAGCAATACTTCAAAAGCAGCTCATAGCAAGATGATAACCGAGTCCTGACTAAGCCTGAGTGTTTCCGCCCTACGAACCTGGGGGGAAGCGGAAGAGAGAAGAGGAAACAAAAAGGGTCATCGATAAGGTCTGGTGAGTCCAGTTACTTTTAG
Source organism: Allium sativum (assembly GCA_030737875.1). Taxonomy (NCBI): domain Eukaryota; kingdom Viridiplantae; phylum Streptophyta; class Magnoliopsida; order Asparagales; family Amaryllidaceae; genus Allium; species Allium sativum. The sequence continues at coordinate 16,937 of JASFAX010000104.1, forward strand.
CAAGTGAATAAGTAAAAGTATCATGACAGGCATATAAGGTGGATAAGAAAGATAATATCATAAAGGTAAGTGTGACGAGGTAAACATGATAGAGTGTATATGCTTCCCTAGTGATTACTCTGTTTATTCTCTGCACTAATACTAGTATAACCAGAATGAGATGATCCCAACAACAGTCAAATGGTAGACTTAGGCATACGTCCAGATGTACCCTAGCTACTACCCTAATCGATCGGCTCCCTACTCCGTCGATACCTTTGCCGACCCAACAGTCGGAGGTATCACTTCCTAAAGTGGCTACCCTTCGGTGATGTGCACAACCATATCTACTGGTGTCACGGTCATCCTAGCACCCTCTGCCCGGCCCATGCACACGCATGTCCCCAGTCGGTTTACGCCGCCCACACTGTCCTCTTTGTTTGGATCTCTTACAATCAATCGAGTAAGCGTGCCCCAACTCCAACCTAGTTCGGAGTACTTGTTTGATACCTACTATTGGTTACTGACTGAATGCGTCCCACACAAGATGCAAGTTCTCCCCTTTGTATTACATCCCCGCTACTAGGATTTCCCACTGGTTATGCTTACCTAATAAGGTGTCTTTAATACATAACCTTATCATTTCTACAAGTTATGCTTACCCAAGGTGTCTTTCATTACATAACTTCAACATTTCCACAGGTTATGCTTACCTAACAAGGTGTCTTTAATACATAACCCTAATAGGTTAAGTTCGTGGGCCTATATATAAATATTACCCACCCCCTCAGATTTACTTAACCCACCCACTGTTCAACCAAATTCACTTTAACCCCAATTTTCAGTTTATGTTGATACAATCCCTATGGATTCAATTAGGTTAAGTATTCCAATTCATTACCATGTCCATTTATGGTTATAATATGCTAGACCTCCAACATTAATCGTACCACTGGTGGACGCTGGACATGCCGGTCGGTTCCGGGCAGACTTCTTCTACCAGTCGGGCTTATCCTCGTGTCTTAGCACGTCTCGTCTTTGTGCCCTTAGACCTCTCACATTAGATTCACCACTTGTGGTTGTGGGATATGCCCGTCGGGTTTGGGCAGACTTCCACCACAAGTGCAATCTAACCTTGTGTCATAAGTTCAGTTACAATTTCTGATTACTGTAATCCTTAGTCATTTTTTTTACCTATGTCTTTATAGGTGTTCATGCCCCCTCTTTCCCCATTACGTTCATATTGAATTATATGTCCAAATTCATGTTCATAAACATCATTCTGGTTATGCCAATTTCCCCTTTACAAATTATGTCAAATTTTAACGTTTTTCTCTTGTTCCCAAACTAACATATTCGCATATTTTAGCGGCACGCCTAGTCTCGGAAATAGCCTGGCTATATAGAATAAAAGGGAAAGGTGATGGGAAGATCACAGAAGTGATTATTCTAACAAAACTGACATAAACATATAAAGGCATAGTGATAAGGTGGACATGTAAGAATAGATCTGGTGAACTTATGATAATTAAACTATTTCTAACATAGTAGGGATGCCATAATAGGCATGATAAGATCTAAACAAGGTTTTAGATGTCCAACTAATGACAGATCTAAATTAACCACAACATGATATGTACAAGATGATCTAAATAGTAAGTTAGATCTAAAATCAAAAGTAGATCTGACATGATAAAGGTTAAGATCCAAGCCATAGATAAATTATCATGGATTCACAAATTACAATAGATCCGGCATGATTCAGTCATAGGGATAGATCCAAATTACAGTCATGTCATGTTTTACTTTTAATTTCTAAATTTAAAAGTAACTTAAAACTCACAGTGTTCGGACCTAGAAAAATAGAAGAAGAATAGCGAAGGTTAAATCTCAGTTCTACACTCAAATCTCTTAACTGATTGCAGAAGAAGTAAAAGGATTTGATTCAGTCCACACACCAACAGCATTTGGCCTCTATTGATTTCAGATTAAGAAAATAGGAGAAATGAGCCTATATTTATAGTTGCCTGCCCCAGAATCCGATCTGCCACCTCAGCCCTAGGGGTCGACACAGGGGTCAACACCTCCCTTGAGGGATCGACCTAAGGGTCGACACCCCTAGGCGGGATATTTTCTGCTCACTTTAATTTCGAATTTTAAATTTTTTATTTTGAATCCCTGGACCCTATTTATATATATAATTATACTGGGTGTATACAAACTTCAAACCTTAATAACTTCTTCATACGATGTCCGATTTACGCAAACCAAGTATCTATCTTAACTAGAATTTTGAGGCAGACGCAATGGAATAGTCTGTTTCACTTAATTCTAATTATTAAATTAATTATTCTTTAATTTATTCTCTTTAGTGTTGTTAAAATTTCGGGGTGTTACATTCTCCCCTACTGAAAGGATTTCATCCCCGAAATCTCCAATTAAAGAAGAATGTATCCTACCATCCATCATCCATCTACTTATTCAACAATCACATGCATCCATTGCCCTTAAAGATTTCTAATGCTTATATGAACATATGCAAAGGTGTGTGAATATGTCCCAACACTAATGCGAAAGATCAAGCGGTCCACTGATTCAGTTGATCTCCTTAATATGTATGTTACTGTCATGAATCCAACATGTATGCAAATAATCCTATTATAATATGTAAGTTCTATATGTGTGCACAATCATCCGTCCAAATGCAACATCCATATGATGATATATCCATTAAAAGAAGAAAAATGCACATACATCCATATGCAGTATGAGAGTGATTGAGCCGATCTAGTGCCTAATGTGTGTGTATATGCATCCACGAGCAAACACTTGCCTTCACTTGCATCCATCAACCATAACATGTCTCAAACACATGTTTACATCCATGGGATTCCTACCTAAAGGTCGAAGATTCGATCGATAGGACATACTTAGATGATAGAAACAAGCATAGATAAAATCTTTGGAAAAAGGTGTTAAGAACATCCCTCAAAAAGGAAAGGGTACGAAGCATGAATCTTGTCTTCGGTCTCCCAAGTCGCCCCTTCCGAGTTATCTCCTCATTGAACCTTCATCAACCTGGTTTCTTTATTGCGTAGCTTCTTTACTTATGATCCAACAATACGGGTAGGAACTCGTCTAACTGTTGCCTCCCGTTCCACTTCCACTTCCCCCAATATACTTGGCTCAAAAACCTCTACGGTATCATGTAAGAACTTTCGCAAATGAGAAACGTGGAAAACATCATGAGCGTCGGATAGTGTCTCAAGTAGCTTTACTCTGTAGGCCATTTGACCAATCCTTTCTGTTATGGGAAATGGCCCTATGAATCTTGGCGCCAACTTCCCTACAGATCCGAACCAAACCACATTTCTTAATGGAGATACCTTTATAAAAATCATGTCTCCTACTTCAAATTAAATGTTAGTCCTTCTCTTGTCTGCATAGGACTTATACCTATCTTGAGCAGTCTTCATTCGATGTCTAATAAGATCAATCTTCTCGGATGGTTCTCTGACCATATCTGGTCCAAGTAATAGTCTTTCTATAAATTTCCACCAACAAGTTGGTGATCTATAGGGTCGCCCGTATAAGGCTTCAAAAGGTGTCATGCCAATGCTAGCTTGGTAACTGTTGTTGTAGGCGGACTCCACTAAAGGAAGATTCTCTTCCCATGTCCCTTCAAAGTCAAGGATACATAGTCTCAAAAGATTCTCTACAATTCTATTCACCCTCTCGTCTGTCCATCGGTCTGAGGATGATAAGTGGTGCTCAAACATAACTATGTACCTAATGCTTCTTGCAAGCTCCTCCAAAATTCACTGGTGAAAATGGGGTCACGATCACTTATGATGCAGGAAGGTACACCATGAAGATGAACTATCTCACGAACATAAAGTGTTGCCGACCAGGTTGTCGTCCTCTTGCTCTTAACGGGAACGAAATGAGCGGTCTTAGTCAGCTTGTCTACTACCACGCAAATACTGGTGTTTCCTTTCTTCGATCTAGGCAAACCATCTATGAAATCCATAGAGACGCTCTCCCACTTCCACTGTGGGACCTCCAAATGATGAAGTAAACCACCGGGCTTCTTTTACTCAGCTTTGACTTGTTGGCAAATCAGGCATTGAGAAACAAACTCCGCCAGATCTTTCTTCAGCCCAAAAGAAATCCATCTTCATATCCATGTACATCTTATCACCGCCTGGATGAATATTCAACTTAGAATGATGGGCTTCCTCTAGGACATTCTTCAACAGACTCCCAACTCGGGGAACACAAAGCCTTCCATCTCATCGCAACCACCCTCTATCGTCTGTGGAATATCTACTGAGGTGACTAGAAGTCTCCCCTCTACTGAGTCTATTCACAATGTATGAAATCTGTGGATCCTCTCACTACGAAGCAACTATTTAATCCATAAGATTAGGTTGTATCTTCAGTGATGCTAACAAACCAGGCAAAAGCTCGATGGAGGGTCTAAAGTCAAAAGTTGATATAAGCTCCAAGCTTTTCCTTTCCACAAACAAAGGAGTTAAGACCATTCTCTGCCTACTTATTGCGTCTGCCACTACATTACCCTTGCCAGGGGTACAAGCAATCTCAAAGTCATAAGATGTTAGGAACTCCATCCACCTTTATTGCCTCAAATTAAGATCATTTTGCGAGAACAAGTACTTGAGAGATTTGTGATTAGTGTACAATTCGAACTTCTCTCCAAGTAAATAATAGCACCATGTCTAAAGTGCGAATACCATGGCAGCTAGCTCTAAGTCATGGGTAGGATAGTTCTTTTCATGAACCCTTAGCTATTTTCCTCCATAGCATACTACCCTTCCCTCATTCATCAGAAGAGGAAAGGAAAAGGGTCAGACATAAAGTCTGGCGAGTCCAATTACTTTCAGATAGTAAATAAGTAAAAGTATCATGACAGGAATATAAGGTGGATAAGAAAGATAATATCATAAAGGTAAGTATGATGAGGTAAAAATGATAGAGTGTATACGCTTCCCTAGTGATTACTCTGTTTATTCTCTGCACTAATACTAGTATAACCAGAATGAGATGATCTCAACAACTATCAAATGGAAGACTTAAGCATATGTCCAGATGTACCCTAACTACTTCCCTAATCGATCGACTCCCTACTCCATAGATACCTGTGCCGTCTCCATAGTAGAAGGTATCACTTCCTAAAGTGGCAACCCTTCAGTGATGTGCACAACCATATTTGCTGGTGCCATGGTCATCTTAGCCCCCTCTGCCAGGCCTATGCATGCACGTGTCCCCGTTCGGTTTGCGCCGCCCATACGGTCCTCCTCGTTTGGATCTCTTACAATCAGTCCATTAAGCGTGCCCCAACTCCGACCTAGTTCGGAGTACTTGTTTGATACCTAATACGGATTACTGACTGAAACGGGTCCTACACAAGATGCAAGCTCTCCCCTTTGTCTTGGATCCCCACTACCAGGATTCCCCACCGGTTATGCTTACCTAACAATGTGTCTTTAATACATAACCCAATCATTTCTACAAGTTATGTTTACCCTAAGGTGTCTTTAATTACATAACTTCAACATTTCCACAGGTTATGCTTACCTAACAAGGTGTCTTTAATACATAACCCTAACAGGTTAAGTTCGTCGGCCTATATATAAATATTACCCATCCCCTCGGATTTACTTAACCCACCAATTGTTCAACCAAATTTACTTAACCCCAGTTTTCAGTTTATGTTGATACAATCCCTATGGATTCAATTAGGTTAAGTATTCAAATTCATTACCATGTCCATTTATGGTTATAATATGCTAGACCTCCCACATTAAGCCTGCCACTGGATATGTCGGTCGGATCCAGGTAGACTTCCTCCACCAGTCGGGCTTAACTTCGTGTCTTAGCACGTCTCATCTTTGTGCACTTAGACCTCTCACATTAGATTCACCACTTGCAGTTGCTGGATATGCCGGTTGGGTCCGGGTAGACTTCCACCACAAGTGCAATCTAACCTCGTGTCATAAGTGCAGTTACAGTTTCTAATTACTGTAATCCTAGGCATTTCATTATTAGTCAATTTTTTTTTACCTATGTCTTCATAGGTGTTCATGCCCCCTCTTTCCCCATTATGTTCATATAGAATTATATGTCCAAATTCAAGTTCATAAACATTATTCAGGTTATGGCAATTTTCGCCTTTACAAATTATGTCAAATTTTAATGTTTTTCCCTTGTTCCCAAACTAACACATTCGCATATTTTAGCAGCATGCCTAGGCTCGAATATAGTCTGGCTATATAGGATAAAAGGGAAAGGTGATGGGAAGATGATAGAAGTGATTACTCTAACAAAACTGGCATAAACATATAAAGGCATAGTGATAAGGTGGACATATAAGAACAGATCCGGTGAAATTATGATAATTAAACTGTTTATAACATAGTAGGGATGTCATAATAGGCATGATAAGATCTAAACAAGGTTTTAGATGTCCAACTAATGACAGATCTAAATTAACCACAACATGATAGGTACAAGATGATCTAAATAGTAAGTTAGATCTAAAATCAAAAGAAGATCTAACATGATAAAGGTTAAGATCCAAGTCATAGATAAATTATCATGGAATCACAAATTACAGTAGATTTGTTATGATTCATTCATAGGGATATATCCAAATTACAGTCATATCATGTTTTACTTTTAATTATCTAAATCTAAAAGTAACTTCAAACTCATAGTGTTCGGATATAGAAAAATAGAAGAATAATAGCGAAGGTTGAATCTCAGATCTACACTCGAATCTCTAAACTTAATTGCAGAGGAAGTAAATGGATTTGATTCATTCCAGGCACCAACAGCATTTGGCCTCCACTGATTTCAGTGTAAGAAAACAGGAGAAATGAGCCTATATTTATAGTTGTCAGCCCAAGAATCTGATCTACCACCTCAGCCCTGGGGGGGGGTCAACACAGGGGTCGACACCCCCCTTGGAGGGTCGACCTAAGGGTCGATGCCCCCCTTAAGGGGTCGACATCCTAGGCAGGATATTTTACGCTCACTTTAATTTCGAATTTTAAACTGTTTATTTTGAATTCCTGGACCCTATTTGTATATATAATTATACCGCGCGTATACAAACTTCAAACCTTAATAATTTCTTTATACGGTGTCCAATTTACGCAAACCAAATGTCTACCTTGACCATAATTTTGTGACAGACGCAATGGTGCAGTCCGTTTTACTTAATTCTGAATATTAAACTAATTATTCTTTAATTTATCCTCTTTAGAGTTTTTAAAAATTTCGGGGTGTTACATTTTTTTTTTTGGACGTCAATTAGTAATACCCAGCAGATCTGACGATGTGGCATTCAAAGTGGTTGGAGATGTGTTTCTCTAAAGGGTAAGCTTAAACTTCAAGCATCATCAACCGGGAAATGGTAAAAATTGGGTAGGTCGCATGGCTATGTGGGTCGCACCCATCTAAAGGGTATATCATTTCCTGATCTGGAGAAATCAAATGCCTTCGGTTGTCCTAATTTAATTTTTGTATTTATGTTATTGTTTCGTTTGGTTGTCCCCCAACAATGGTGATGATATATTCGATACTCTCAAGCAAAGTGTGGGGTCGGTCATGTTTAGCCTTGGTTGCAAGATGTTCTTGTTGAACCCTAATGTATTCATCTCCAGATGTACATTGTCAGAAAGGAGGTTGCCCAAACCTTGCCATGGAAATCTGTTCTGTAATAAGCCCCTGCAGTTTTGATTGTATATCATGTATGTAGAGCATGAGATGCAAGCGTTCTGCTAGATTGATATTTATTTGTATTTAGATACTGTTACAATATCAGAAAAGATATTGATTTCAAAAATGTTTTGGGTTATCGTAAGGTAAAAACCGTCTATATTTATGTGTGGATTTGGTCTTACAATTATCCTTTTCTTTCTAAAAGATTTTGACTTTAAAATCAAGTTGGCTGGTAAGTTTAAACTTAGTGTGTTTTCCTCACCCTGGTTCACTAAATTGATCCGACGTTTCTAATGCTTGGGTTAAATCGGGTTTTACAGGTTCAAGTTATCGAAAACTACGAGGAGACGAGCTAGAGGAGTTCAGACGTATGATATTATATTATTCTGCTATGTGTTGTATATGAGAATAGATTATTATAACTGTCCAGATGAGTTGATGTACTCTAATGATTGTAAGTATTTGTAAAGCGCTTAGTAAAGATTTATTTCTATATTATATTTTGTTCTGCTACAAAATGAGACTCAGTGTTGTGATAGTTCTTCTTCTTCTTCTATTCTAACTTTCTTTCTTATCTCACCCTCTAACTTCTTTCTTTTAACATTCTGGATTTTTGGTACTCGAGTTTGGACACGGATGTATTTGTGTCGAAAATTTGAGCATCGATTTTTTTGGTATGTTATAAATTGGTTCTGAAATTCTGGGTTGTTACACTTTAAATACCAATATTTAGGGCATGTGCTACTACTCAATATCCAACACAACAAAATTTATCACAAAATATTTAGTGAATATTAGGCACACATCCCTAAAACGAAACTTAATTAGGCTCACATCCGGTCCTAAACTTATTGTAAATTAGGTCCCTATTTTTCAAAAACATATAAAAAAATACAAAAAATATATTAAAAAACCATGTAAATTCGTATTTAATTAAAACAATTAATCGTGAAAAAAATCAGATCAAAAAAACATTAAAAACAACGTCAAAATCACGAAATACAGAAAATCAACGAAATGCAGTAAATTGCATCAAAACATGCATATAAATCGATTAGTTGCATACATGTATGCATTTATTTCAAATCTGCGTCAAAACTACAGTATAAATGCATACATGTATGCACATATTGTTAAAACATGCATCTGCCGATGCATTTATTTAAAAACTGCATACCTACGTGCAACTAATTCACGTTTGCATGTATTTTGACATATATGCACACATGTATGCAGTTATATAGAAAAACTGCATACATGTATGCAATTTTTCAAACAGGCGTGCATAAATATATGCATGTGTATTCGAATAGTTACATAAATATATGCAACTATTCGTAAAAGTTGCATACATTTATGCAACTTTTTTTTTTAATTTCTGTGGACTTTCGAGAATATTTATAGATTTTAGAAATTTTTTTTTTTAAGTGATAGCGCCTGAAAATTTGGACAAAAAACGAAAGAGGCGGAGGTATGGAAAGTGGCAGGCGGAAGATTCCAGGCGGCAGCTAAAATAGGGGGCGGGTTTACAGAGAAAACATTAATTACAGGGATGTATTGTGAATTTAAAACTTGCAAATAGTTGCATACATGTATGCAACTTTTGCCAATAGTTGCATACATGTATGCAAGTATTTCTGAAGCTGTTTTAGTTGAAAATGTATGTAGAAACTTGCATACATGTGTGCAACTATTTGAAATACTTGCACACATGTATGCAAGTATTTACATGTGAAAATAAAATGTGTGCAGAAACTTGCATACATGTATGCAACTATTTTAAATACTTGCACACATGTATGCAAGTATTGCATGTAAAAATATAACAGAGAAATACTTGCACAGATGAATGCAAGTATTCCAAATATGTGCATGATTTGATGCAAATTACTGCATTTTTCGTTGTTTTCTGTATTTTTTTGATTTTGATGCATGTTTTGATTTTATTATGATCTGAATTTTTGGGTGAGTACATGTTTAATTTAAATATGAATTATCGTGATTTTTTATATTTTTTTAATATTTTTTTATGAATTTTCGAAAAATAGGGACTAAATTTACAATAAGTTTATGACCGGGTTTTTTTTATATTTTGAAACCTAATAGGGACCTCTAAAAAACGCACCCAAATATTTATCACATCATACATCACAATATATGAAAACAAACAATAATAATTTTGAGGAACTCAGTTGGATCCCTCCAACCTGCTTTCCTTCATCCACAGATATTAGACTACATAAATAATACCAATTCCGCTTCAAGATGTTATATCGCGGAATATAAGGCCATCTGCCATTATGCGGAGCGCATAGGGTCTCATCCGCTAAAATGTGCGGGAATATCCAACTACCAATCTTAAATATAACTAATATATATGTAATAACAACAATTGATAATAACATATAAATTCATCTAAACAATCATCACGCATCATCCAACCAATATTTATCAACATTAAATTATGTTCGTAATATTATTAAACTGGACAGGGTTAGTGAGTTTACTCACACTGGCCATTAATCGTTGAATAATGATAAATGGTTGATTTATCCAATCAAGCGTTTTATTTCGCCATAAATTGTAACGAGATCCAAATTGCTCCAAACCAGTTTCATTACGTAGTCTGCGTTCATACGATCCAGTGAATCATGTTTCATCAGATTCTGTAAGTCGTTTACTATTAATTAATAATAAATTAATTACCTCATATATTCCTAATCCATGTTTACTGTTAATACCCTTCTTCCTCATGATTAAAGAATCCCAGCCTCCGTCTTATTGCCATTGCCGATATCTTACTCCACCTCAACCTCACACCACACTTCACTGAATCAGCCGAAATTACCTCCATTGATCTTCTCTTCCCGTAAGTCTTCACCTCCACCCAACAACGTTGAACCCGCACCCCCTATCACGAACGCGTCACTTGTCATGTTCGCGCAAGCACAGGAAAAACATTGACTTTTTTATATTATTAAAACCCCAAAATTTCTCAAATGATGTTTAAATCTTCTATGATCATGTAATCAACCTCAAGTTCGCAAATCAAATTACTGAATTACCTCAAATCATAAAACTTGGTCATGCTGGAATTTTTTAGGCGGCAAGAAATGGAACCGAACGTAGTTGAATATACATGAAGTTGAAGAGAATCTCAATGGGAATCCAAATATATGTATTTTGGAATTTATATGATTTGATTTCAATTTGTGGGAATTTTTGAAGATCATGAATTATGTAAGTGTGTGGCAGCGGTTTTGTTGTGTTGACTACTGGATGAAGAGAATAAGGGTTTAGGTTAGGATGGTAGTATATTTATAGGGGTAGGATATTGAACCTTTTTAATCGATTATTTGATTAATTATAGTCTATAGCTATTTGTATTCATCATTTAAAAAGTCATATGATAACATACGATATCTGATTTCGATGAAAATGGACATCCAACTATAGTTTGGTACTACGAACCCATAGAAACTTGTTTTGTCAAAATCCGAGTCTGTTTGCTCACACAGCGTTATTTTAAAGTTAATTCATTGATTGATTCACATTTTAATTTCTCATGACCATAAAACAACTCCGATTCGCATGAAATTTGAAATCTAGCAATGCTTAATCATTACGAATTTAATAAAATTCGTTTCATAAAAAACAGAGGTAGTTTGAAAAATGTCTGTTTTTAAGGCTTAAATAATACCAATAAATTATTAATAAATTGAAAAAATATCAATTTAATAAAAACTAATTAATAGCATTGTATATATCTATATAGAATATCATATAGCTCCAAAACAAACATACATGGATTTATAACTCGATATTTCAAAATCCAAGTTAAATTCATATTTAATTTATATTAAAATCCCGTTTATTTTATAAATAAATCATTATAATCTATAAACGATTCCATAGTGATTTTCTGAAATTTTGTTTGGACATAACGCACAATCTGCAAGACGAAATCTTCAATTTTCTCTTCTATTAGAAAAATATAGTTCAATAGATTTGAAGGTTTCTTGTTTAAAAGAAATCCGACTTACAACGAATCATGTACAATCATTTAAAGTTCAAAATGTAAAACTATGAACTATCGTAACATGACGAGCTCGTTTTTGAATTATATTATAATTAATGCATTCAAATTTCGTTTATTAAATAAATTCATTAATCTAACATCAATTAAATCTCTTACATTATCCAATTCACATAATATTGCAAATTAAACTAATTTCGGCTATTTTAGAAATTTAATTTATTATTCCACTATTATAATATTAAATAATTAAAATTATTTAATTCAAGTTATCGAAATCACCATATCGATATTTAAATAATTAAATTAATTAATTATTTGACCGTTAAAAATTTGGGACATTAATGGGGACAAAAACTTTTCCTTCTTCTCGAATCTCCCTTTCTTCTTGAACTGCTCATTTTATTCCCCTATTTCTCTCTTCGTTCCTTTTCTCCTCCACTTATTTCTGTTTTCTCCACGCGTAGTCGCCCCTCTAAAACGAATTTTACTTTTTCAGATCTGAGCTTTGAGCACCTTTAAACCCTAATTTATTCAATCTGCACTGTAACTCACTATATCTTTCTTCCTCTACCAGTAACCTTGCTTCTGCTGTACGCGGTGGCCCATTCATGCAACCACCCATCACGTTGTGACCAATGATTCAACTATGGGTTTCGACTTGTTTGGTGGGAGTAGGAATGACTTAGAATGGAGTACATTTGTGTGTAGTAACTTCTGGGTTCTTGTGATGATTCGCGACTCGACCTACTCAACTCTGGTATTCCAAATCTCTAACTGTTGAGGTTGGTTCTGGCTCAGTGAAATCTGTATGGGGCTTGACATATGGGTGTTTGGGGAAGTCAGTGTTGTTTCGTTATATGTTTCTGATATTCAATATGTGTAGTTGTTTCATCGTGTTGATTCAGTTTGTTTCTTTGGTGTTGTGAAGTAGGGATACGTGAGTTGTGTGTGTTTTGAGGTTGTTCTTTGGTTTTGGTGTTGTCTTTGGACATGGAATGCTGGGAACTTGTATGGTAGGGAACTTGTATGGTAGGATACTTGAGTTTAAGGTGTGTTGGTTTATGTCTACATTGGTTTTCATGGAAACAAAGGTGAAGCAGTGCTCTCGACGTTGGTTATGCGATCAGTGCAGTATTGTTTCCCTTCTTGCTCAGTCGCTTACTAGTACAAGCTTTCCTATGGGACTGCTTTGACATTCTGTTAAAGTAGCTGGAAAGAGTTTATGTCATATCAAAGAAGGGATGAATCCTGGTGCAGTTCCGTTGCTGCTAGGTCTTATCATGGAGAAGACGTTCTTCCTATCATGTCACCCACGTTTTCACTGTGCTACTTTAGCTTTCGGCGGTACCAGTTACTTTTTGCACTATGTACTTGTTGTAATGTTTCTGGCTAAATTTGTATATAATTGCTCTACTTCTAGTAGAATGTAAGTCATTCCTGCATGGAGAAGAAATTTTTGTAGTCTAGTAACTTAGCTAGCTCTTGTGCTTTAAGCCTATTTAGATAGAGTGGACGGAACACTACAAACTCCGTATATGGTGGATGGTTCACCTTAAAAACCGAATGTAGCTGACTGTCAACTAACAATCACCTGAACTATATTGTATTTTTATTATTAGTTATAATAAAAGGTGTTTGCAGTGACCTTAAAAACCGGACGGCTTTACCAAAAAAACATAAGGACATTACAAAATAATGTTCCAGGCTCTACATACACATCGTACCCATATACTCCCAGGTAAATTTAGCCTAATATAATATATGTAGCTATGCCCAACATCACAAGGTACTCCCTATAGTACCCTCTTCGTACGGTCTCCGCCGTCGCACCATGGAAGTATGCACAACCTCCATCGTACACCAAACTGCGTATAAAAATTTATATCATTACGCCACGCGATCGCACATAACCACAATCATTATGCCATGTAAGCATAAAGATCCTCATATCCGAACTCCTCGGCCAAATCACATCTCAACACAGAGTAATGGCCTCACGTCTACAATACACCACCCAGTGCGTGTATCTAGACCCTCACGCGAACTACTGCCTACTATAACCCAAGTTTCGTAATTGGGTTGCATAGAATGCACGCAACTCGGTCAGAAGCTTCAATATTTGTAAAGGACAACTTCCTTAGTCCTACAATACAGATATTCGCATATGGTATGTCTCTTTTCACAGTGGTTGGACCTACCCTGGCCCCTCCCTCAACTAATGAAAGAATACATCAAGAGCTAATGACGTGTCCCAAACAACCAATCTAGCATCCAATTTGTCGTTTCCCTCAACCAACGTCCCGATAGTGAAAGATCGTTGGTCTGTTGGTTTAGATTTTAGTCTTTACGTATCCCACTGATTGTCGATGACAGGTATCCAACGATTACTATCCTTAATTTGGTCATGATCAACCTCCTCCTAGAGCGAGGCAAACTGCCAAATCACCCAACACTATCTACCACAACCTTCTGACTGCCACACCATAGTTGTAGTCAAGGTATAATCTAGATAGTGCAATAGACCTACCTCTGAGCGACTAATTCATCTGGTTATTCCTTATAGGTCCATCTCAGAGTACCATACAATGTCTTGCAGAAGCCTCATGCTTCCCTTCAGTCCCATAGAATAATCTGTTGGGCATGCTCCTCGCATGCCTTTTGACATCACGATGATCTACCCCGTTAGGATCTCTATCTCCATACGTATGGGCTGGTTGTTGCGCATCATGCCATCGCGTTAGTAGATTCTACATTTAATCTTTTAATCATGCGCTTGCTTTATCTCATCATATTGCCAATTAACTTGATTATCCACATATTAATTTTTATTCAAGTTACTTGATTCATTGGCTCACATTTGGCTGCTTACTTTCTTTAATCAACCCTATACTGCTGGAGCGGACTTCCACTTATTATCATAACATTTGTTAGACTTAATTCTTCCAATTATAAGTCTACTAATAATAAGCCTACTTTATTCTTTCTTATTATAACCTTACCTTACATTGTTATCACAACCCTTGTTGTGGGTTCTCTTATTAATAGTTCCCTTGACTAAGGTTTATTAATAAGTTCTCTGTTCACTGTTAATTACAACTTACATTATAACTACAGTTGTCCCTAGGACATGCCTACCTATTATATTTCACTCTCATTCATATAATTAATTATAATATGTTATATTCCCCGTTCATCATAATTTTCCCTTGTTTCCTTAATATGAACCAACTTTTACTATTGTAATCTTTCTTTATATACCGTCTTGCGCATTCTTATTATTTCAGGAATATATTTTGCACACTTCATTAGATTGGTTTGCGGAAAGATATAAATATTTATTTACATAATGTACATCAATTAAGATCCGCAGTTGCAAGCTATTTCTATTATTTTCATTATGGAGATACACATATATTTTATTTAATTAGTGTGAAATACGGTAAAAGAACCCCTATTTCATACTAATCCCTTTTTCCTTTTTTTCCTGCAACTATGTTCTCAGTAATTTTGTCGTGATGGTAACTATGGAAATGTATCCCTTTTTCAATCCCAACTAACTCATTCCATTACTAATTCTCTTTTGCTGGGTTAGCTATTAATTTCTGTTTTTCATATACCATTTCCAGTTACTGTATATTTCCATACAAAATTAGGCATACCAATTCTTTTACCATTATTTCCATAATTCACTATATATTTTTTTACAACATATCCAATTTACCATTGAATAACAACCTTAAGAATATATGCATAACTACTGTCAAAATCACAATTTTAGTATTATAGTACTTCCCAACCCAAATAGAAAGTTAATGGAATAGATTCATACAACAGTAATATTCTTAACGTACTTAGAGAATGGATTATATCAAAATTACTACAAATTTCAGTTATTAATCACGTTAACAATTACGAGGAATGTGATAAATATACCATTACCAAAAGGTATAATTTGAATCCACTCACCTGACTTCTTTCCAATTCATGAATCTGATTCGTATCTGCTACTTCATGGTCTTTCTAAATGAATCTAATATTGAGATAACTGCGAATTTACAAATTTGATGCTAAAAGAAAGAAAACTTAACAGATTCACAGAATTACCTTACGTAGATAAGAAATCTAAACACATATATTGTAGATCTACATTATTTTTCTTTAAATCTTGAATCAGAATTCCTAAAAACTAATATTCTTATTTCTGGAAGATTTAGAGAAGAAAGAAAATGGAAGATCCTTGGCATCGTCTCAGAAAATAAAAGTCAGAGGCTAGGCTTTGCTAGTTTTTTATAAATGTACAGGAGATTCTGACCCGTCAGATTAAATATAATAAAATTCGAATCGTACAAGTAGAAAATATAACATTGGTTGGCTCAAAGATGGGTCAACCTGGACCTCTGATGGGTCGACCCTTGTGTTGACCCACCTCTAAGGTGTGTCAACCACTGGGTCAACCTACATTTGGCCTGGGTCGACCCATGAGATGAGCCATTAACGTTAATTTTTACGAATTTTAATTTTAGTTTAATGTTGTGTGTAACATTTTTTTTGTTGCCAAACACTACTATGTAAATTATTTTCTTCAATTATAAAGTATATTCAACTTCAAATTTCAAACTTACGCGAATATATACGCGCATAACTTTTCGATCCTTTCTTCGTTAATAACTTCCTCATACGGGCTCTATTTGGGACAAGTCATATATGAAAACGAATTAGAAAATTTCCATGAACACAATGGTATATGTTTCGTGGCCAAATTCTAAAATCATAAAATATCGATATTTTTTGACAACTAATTAAATAAAAATATATAAAAATACAGGGTGTTATAGAGAGCCTCTCTCTGAAAGTCCCATTTTTAATTTCGAGCCTCTTCCTTTTCACCTTGCCTTGTGCCCCCAACGAACCCCAATTAGTCTTTCAAAGCCTTGCACGGTATCCCTTTTGGATTCTGTTTGTATCCTCTATATTGCTTGCGTTCTTTGTTTCACGGCTTCACTGCCCCACTCCACCCCTACCAGTGCTATCACATGCAAATCTAGGTTTCCAAGCAAGTCTGTTTTTCATTACTTGGTGTGTTTTTTGCCCATCTTTGTCTGACCTTTATCAGGAGGTACTAGAGGTGGTGCTTGTTGGTACAGTTTTGCGTTGGGCTGTGTTTAGAGGTTTTTATAGTCCCTGTTAGTGTGTCGACTTATGGGGTTTTAGAAGATTAGACTCTTTCGCAGAGTGCTCCCTTTACGTTGTTGGCTTAACCCGTTATTATTTGGACTTATTGGAAATACTTTCAAGATGATTGAAGATGGAGTTATTTGGTTTCGTTCAGGCCTAGGACTAAATTTATGAATGAATGCCAGCATTGCATATCTTCTTGGAAGGAAATGTTACCATTCCAAGATATTCTGCTATTTATAAGATAAACGTAACCTTTTGCCTCAGCACCCAGTACATGACTAAAGCAGGGACAAGCGACAGGACTATGTGGGTCGCTCACATTAGGATATAATCATTCCATATCTAGAGTCGGTTACCTTTGTATGCTTCGGGGGCCCAGTATGGTTGTTAATTATCAACCGAGGTGATCATATTCAGCGTCATCCAGTTCTTAAGGATGGTTCCAGTCTTGAGTAATTGAGGTGTAAATTAATGCAACCTCCCCTACATTTTATCTAGAGATGTACATATTCGGTGGGTAGACCGTTACCCTTTCATTGTTGGAATCCAATTCTCCAGTTCTCACTTTTGGTCTTGATTGTACACCTATTATGTTGGAACTTGAGATGCAAGCATTCCAACTATTTTAATAAATTAACTATTGAATTGTAGATATTATTATAATATCACTGGATATTTATTATAAAAAAGTTTCGGCTATCATAAGGTAAAAACCCGTTTGTATTTATGTGTGGCGTGGTCTTACGAGATACCATTGATTTCAAAGATATAATAAAGCAAGCTCTTTACGATTTAAGTTTACTCATGATAGTTTTCTAATCTGAACTGGGCGTTATTTTACGATAATGCTCTGGTTATACCAAGCATTTCTTTAGGTTAGCTTAGGTTCTTTGGAGCTTAGGAAGGAGCTGGAGGCCTGGACGTACTTACGTATTTTAGTTTATATTTTTTTTTGTGTTGGAGATTTAGTCTTCAGTGGTTGTAAGGATGGATTATTATAACTGTCCAAAGATGTTATATGTTAGTGTTGTACTCTGATTTGTTGTGTATGTAAATTAAAGTTCTTTCATTTTGTAAAAACTTCTGTTAAATTATAAATTTTCCATTGCATTGCAAGATTCTGTTCCATCACTTTCTTTCACCACAAATGAACTGTCTTTTAAACAACTAAACAATCTACACATGAATACTAAGGATATATTAAGTGTCATCTTTAATGATAAGAAATACAGTTTTTTACATTCCCTCCTATGTGCCAGGTTGCGATTCACGTCGGAGCACCATATGCCTCTAAACTCTGGTCAAAGATACAGCCTCCCATGACGAACCCGACAATGACCTTCATATCACCTATAACCGGCCACGGATCTAGAGAAATGGAACCCTAGTTCCAACATACTCACGTCCTTTATTGTAAAATCTTCTAACTAGGATGAACACACTAAAATATCATACAAAAATGAAGATCTCCTTAAAATCAGTGCAAAGATCTTTTATTTTAAAAAAAAATTCATTGAGTATTTATTGAGATATAAATCTATGAAACCTTTCCCGCTTTCATTTTCTTTGTTTTTTGACATAAAATATAACATCAAAAATGGATATAGAAAGAAAAGATGTTCAGCTGAGTGGACTTATGTGTTTGATGAGTTAGGCTTATTGATTTATATATTTTTGACATCTCGCAATGCAGAATTCAGTTTGCGTACGAACCACGAACGACAAAAAAAAAACATGATCGCACGTAGGAATATGACATGATCTATACACATTAATAATGTATGATGGTTAACTGGTTTGTAAAATTATAAAAATACCGTCATTTAATAAAATATCATCAAACAGAAATTTCAATGCTGCCCGAAGTAAAATTTATAGAAAAACCAAACAAATTAAATTAAAAATACAACAACGAAATTCAAGTCATTTTAACAACAATTTACTGTTTTATTATTTATCTGAACTTTTTTATCATAAATGAATTTACAAAGGGGGTTTACAATTTATATTAATTAATTAAATGGTGTTAAATAATTTTATTAGATTCATTTAATTAATATTTAATTCTTAATATTGATATCTAAATAATTACTATATTTCAATATAAGTTATTTATATATTGTAAACACCTATTTTTTAAATATTTAGAATTAATTACATATTTAATATCAAATCGTTAAAATTTCATGATATTGATACCAATAAGTTGGCGGAAGTAAAACCAGAAAGGCAGAAACTATAATATAAAACATAAATGATTCGATTTTACAACAACACAATGGTGTATTAATGCAACAATTACTTCACCCACGTCGAAGATATGCATTCCCTACTATGTTTAAAAAAGAGATTTGTCACTACCAATGATATAGGGCCATGTAAAACATGCATTAAATGCAAAGAGGAGGTTCGAATGACAGTATCTTTATGCACCAACAAGCTCGCTCTTATGCATAAAGACAAGCTTGGAAGTAAAATGTTGCTCAATTTTTCGTAAGCAATTAACATACCAATTATGACATGATCTATTTATTCAAATATGACTCAGTTTTCTTGCAACCAACCCACATATCCTAGCCTAAGCTCATGGCAGTTCTAAATCAGCTCATCTACTCAACAAGAAATCAAGCTGAAGGTCGGTTGTCTTATATTCCTATATAACATCAAGTGTTAATTCGTTATGTGAAAACAGAGCTAGGAAAAACCATCCTTAATGCACTCTGACTCAGCTCAGTAATGATTGGCTCTCTCATACCGATCCACTTTTAGCATGACTCCAAGTTAGTCCGTCTACTCAGTAACACTTTAGTTATTGATAGGCTCCTGTGTAACTAAAGCGCTTAGCGGTTATATAGTGGTGGATATGCAAAAAACAATAGCGGAAATAAAGCGGGTATATAGCAGGATATAGCAAAGATGCAAAAAGGTTCATCAAATATAAAAGTAAATGTACAAAGTTAAAATATTATCATTTTCACATCATTTGTGTAGAAAAATGAATATTGTCTAATCTTGTATGTTAAAACCAAAGAATAACATGGCTATGCAATCTTGATTTGGTAATTATAATTCATTTATAACTTATATTGACCACTCATATCTTAAAATTAACTCTTCAAACTAAAATTTTCGATATATTTAAAAAAAAACTTGTCAAATCAACCTTTATATACAAATACTGCTAAAATGGAATCTAAAAAGCTTTGATTTTACAGGTTTAGCGAAAAATAGTGGGGCTTCAATCAGATCTACTATTCATTAGCGCTAATTGAAATAGCATAGCGGTCGAAAAGTGTAATGAGATATTACGGGGAGTTCATGGAGATTTAACGTGGCTTTAACTGCATAAGCTGGCTGAACCCAAGCCCGCCTCAGCTGCTAGCATATTTGACAAGTCCAGCTCAAAAATGATCCTTCCTCGGCCTAAATTTGATATAACCAACTTGGACTAGTCCCCAAGCAGCTCATCCGGTCATATCCCACCTGGCTTAGAATAACGTCCGTAACATGGTCCTTAGCACCGATCAACTCTAACAGAAATTAGGCATAGATCAACTAGCTTGGTTATGATTACCCTCATCTATACTGACCTTAAGCCAATACCATTACACTGGCTTTATAAATATACACACACATGCCACTTCAAAAAACACCCATCCATTATTGTAAACCCAACAATTCGTATTTAATTAGCACTACAGTCCATCTCGTTATGTCATATCTGACTTGTTATGTTCTTTCCACCTTCATCCTTAGAAATATCTAGTATTCAATATCATTGATGCCCAACCACAACCATTCATCTTCCTTGTCACATAATATTTAGGCCTAGTTATTAGCAAGTGAACTTTATTTTCATAGCATAAGAAGATTAATTCCAATGTTGGGTAAATCTCCAGTCAATAACAAACATATAATGAATTAAAATGTAAAATAAAAATTAAACTAAACAAAATTAACAACATATATTATATTTAATAAACCTTGATCATAATATGCATATTTTAAGTTTTCATATATATATATATATAGTTTAATTCAAAATTAAAACAATAAACTATATTAAAAACTAAATATGGTTTAATGTGAACATATTATCCATTCAAACATAAGATAAGATCTGATGAAATATTTAAGAAAGAACATCCATATCATTTCCATTCTCAAAATTGGTATCTTCACCAAATGAGTTTCCAAAATAGAGTAAAATCTCGATTTTTAGGATTTCTTTCTTCTTCTCCTTGTTTCCAGCATGAACTTCTCTTAAGACCTTTTTGATGTCCAAATTCCATTTTGGTTGACTTATCAACATTTTTTAATAGTTTTGAAGTCAAACAGTCTAATATTCTTAACGTCATTTCCCTTGCAAATAAATTTAAGAATCCTTCATTCGCAGTCATTTTCTAGTTACGAATATAAAACAAATAAATACTACAAATACTGCATTCACATGAAGTAAGAAATATACCACTTGATTCCCTTCTCCCATGCCTTTACGGTTCCCTTGATTTTATAAATCTACACTTCATGTAATTGAGTTTGATGCTTGGTCATTCAAATCGACCACATATAATATCATTGTGCGTTTTTTATTTTAGCAATCCATAACCTTTCTATAGAACTCTCAATTTTTTGATTATTTTTTTGGAGTCTTCAAAATAATGACAATATATGCAACATTAATCGTAATCTTTTATATTTTGTCAGATTCGATGAATGAAAGTTAAGAGATTTCACTTTGTACTTATCATTATCTAATACGAAATTATTCATATTTGAAGATCTTGTAAATGACCAAAATAGTGAATGATATTATTATAATGTATTGCTAAGGGCACTAGACTGGTTGCTAGGAGCTACCAGCCCGCTGTCTGGTTGGCTGTTAACCACTAGCCAAATTGGACTTGATCGGTGGTTATATGCCAATCAAGGCTCGATGGACAGACAACCGCCGACTAGGCATTGAGCTGGTAGCCTCTAGCAACCAACCCGATGCCAACACACTTATTATATACGAGCATTATGGCACCTTATTTTACAAATCTTAGACATTTACAAAAAAAAATTGTTAAAATCATGTGAAATTATTTTTTATTTTTAAGTTGCAACATCCCAACTTTCTAAATTTGAATTTATATTTCTATTGTTATTTAACGAAGAGTGAACTTGTAAACAAAATTTTGTTTGTTAGATCTTAATTTTAAAGTGATAGTAAAACTTGTTAATATTTATAAATTGATGTTTTATATTTGTAGATATATTACAACTATTAACAAAGATATATTAAGATTTAAAAGTATTTATAGATCATATTGGTCTAAATTTTATTTTGAAGTTTGCAACTTTTATTTTATTCAAGCTTGAATTTTATTTATAATTTATTTGATAGATCATATTTTAAGTTATTATTATATTTGAATTATTCAAATGAATGGGGGACTCAAATAAACTAATGGCAGATGCAATAAAAGGTCACGAATCGAGTCGTCCTCCTGATAAAAAGAAAGGAAAGGAGGCCACGTCTACTTTTGAGAAAGTTCTTGGAAAGCAATCGCTGCAATCAAGTAGATCTTTGGGTGAGAGCAAAGGAGGTAGGGTTTTCAAGATTGGAAGCTCTTCTAAGGGACACAGACATGTTGGCCAGGTTAGGGACGGAGACCTCGTATCCTATACACCTACTTATGCAGGCCGCCCTTCTAGGGTATCAAATCTAGAGGGAACGGATGCTCGATCCAGAACTAATTGTCCATTGGTCCAACGTTGTGGAACAAATCGCGATTTTATGATAAGAACTGGAAGCAAATTCAAAACACGCGAAGATAGGCAGGCCAAAATCATGGATTCAGGCTGCAAATGGAGGAATAAGGAAAAATCGTAATGAATACGTAGATCTGAATTTTATTGCGCCCAAGATAATTAATGATATAAAGAAGGCGTGTGTTTCTGAATTAACTGCTCTCAAATCTATTGATAAATGGAAGAATTCAATTATTTTCTATGTACATGGTTCGAGACTATATCATGTTCATTTGAAAAAATAAGTGGAACATATGTGGAAATCAACTGAAAATTTTCAATTATATCTAAAGAAAATAGTTTTTCATTATACGTTTCGAAAATAATTTAGATTATGAGAATATATTAAAAGGCAGACCTTACCTTTTTGATAACAGAATTATTATCTTAAAAAAATAGAGAATGAGATTGAGATCTAAAAAATATTTTCTTTTGACTATGACTTTATGGGTTGAATTTACAAATATTGAGCTAGAATTATGGGATAGAGAAGCCCTAAGTGTTATAGCTAGTGTGTTGGGAAGACCAATCAAAATGGACAAAATTACTACAGATGAATAGAGAATTGCTTTTGCCAAAATTTTGGTTGAGATGGAGGCATCATCTGAAATTTCTAAAGAGGTAAATGTTGTATTTCACACAGGCGAAGAACTGAAAGTGAATGTGGAATATGCGTAGAAACCATTATGTCATAATATTTGTAATGTGTTTGGATATTTGACTACTCAATGCAAATCGAAGAAGAGTATTTGTAGAACCAAAGCATAATACAAATAATAACATGGCTAGTGTAGAACCAAAAATTATAAAGAGTATTTGTACAACAGTTGAAACCAACAGTGATATGTATTCAGACAAAGTTAAAGACTTTCATAAAATAAATCAACATTTGAAGGAACTTACAACTCAGTTTGAAATACATGATGAAGATAATGAAAATTAGGGATCTGATAATCCTATTTTACAAAATAAATTTAGCTTGCTAGGCTTTATTGCGGAGGAAGTAGATGGGGATTTACAACTAGCCTCAAAGGAGAAGGAAATTGCTTCAGGTAAGGTGGTAGGGACTAGATTTTTTTTGGCACATTGGATTACTCCATGTAGAAGGGAACTCTTTTATCACTAGAGAGGGCCCTGTTGAAGACTGGGCAGACATTGAAGAGGAAAATTTTGTAGATCAGCTTAACAATGATGAGACGGACACGATAACACTTGCAAAAGAAATTGATGTAGGAAATAATGTTGAGGAAAAAAATCATTCAAGAAATAAAAAAGCATTAGCAAGAATAATAAAAAGAAAAGTACAACAAAAACTTTTTCTCCTCCTGAAGTCTCAACAAGGAGCCAAAGTAAGATTCAATTAACATTATTGCATGGAACGTTAGGGGTTTGAAGACTATGAACAAATAGTTTGAAGTGATCAAATTTTTTAACAACTTTAGACCTTCCATTGTGGGCCTGTTGGAATACAAACTAAATGATAATATAATTGAGAAGCTTCAACTTCGATTTTAGAAAAACCAGTGATTGCTAACAATAATAATTATAATTGTAAGGGGATAATTCTAGTTGGGACACTAACATTTGGTCAGAAATTATGATTGACAATAAATTATATCAACATATTTCTATAATAGCTAAGAATGGGGGGGATTGGTATGTCCATGACTTTTATTTATGTTAGAAACTTTCTTCTTGATAAAGAGAAATTATGGACTGGAATTGTTAAAGAAGCTAATTAGGTTAATATCCCCTAGCTTGTTTTAAGGGATTTTAAAAATATCATATCAATGAAAGAGAAACAGGAAGGATCTGTTGTACCTTTTAGATAGTTATCAAGCTTTATAAACTGTATTGCTAGAGCTGGTCTTATGGATATCCTCATCATAGGTTTTAACTTGGAGAAGGAGAGGGCTTGCTACTAAAATTGAAGACTTTTTTTTGATCATCTTTTTTTTGGTTATTTTCTCTGAATTAAATGCTTTTGGTGCATCTAATCCAATCAGTGATCACATTCCTATTCGTGTTAATTTTACAACTAAAGAAATCAAAAGGAGGAACATCCCTTTTAAATATGTTAATACTTGGCATGAGCAATAAGGATACATGGAATATTTTTATTGGACCAAGAAGCCACTGGAATTGATGAGATTGCAGGGGTTATAAAGGTGCATCTTTCATCAATTTGAGGTGCTGTAAATTTAACCCGAAAAGGTAGAATTGTAGCAATTGGGATTACAGAAATAATATTAGAAGGGTGGAAGAGGAATACAGCGTTACTTTAAAGGAAATTGATGAGCATCCTACTGACTATGTTCTGTTTGATGTACATGAAACTATGTATAGAAGATGGAAGGAACAGTGTACAAGTAAGTATAAAAATGCAAGGCAGAAAGCTAAACTTTCTTGGTTAATTGAAGGAGACTCTTGTACTAAGTTCTTCCACGCTAAAATGTCTCTAAGGAAACATATCAATAAACGAGGTACTATCAATTTAGCGGATGGTAAACTGATATAGGATTCAGACAATATTGAAAAAGAGGCTATTAATTATTTTACCGACATATTCAACTCGAACAATCCTCTGCGTACCTTATTTCCAGATTTTTTTTTTGAAAACAAAAATGTGTGATCTTCTAAAATGAAGAGAGCACACATATATAAAATAAAACAAATAGACTACAATATCTGACTACATAACAAGAAGGAGACAGAACAAAACAAAAACAAGACCTAAGGAAAGTAAAGGATGGTAGATAGATGAGCTCCATAAAAACCACCACCCATCATACTCCAATATCGAATTCCGGCAAAGCCACCACCCGATATTGAAGTATATCTACTCCAATACAATAACCCAGACTCTCCCAACAAAAAACAACAAGAATATAGCAGTACAACTGCAAAAACTCTCTAAAACCAAACACAGAAGAAACTCCAAAGCTAAAGGCAATAATCCCCAATCCAGACTGCAATCCACAAAGCTCTGCAGCAAAAATCAACAGCCTGAAACCTGAAAGAAACTAGGCAAACCGTAAGTACCCATCACATATATATATATATATATATATGAGTATATGTGTGTGTGTATATATATATATATATCAAAATGTATACATATATATATATATATATATCCATACATATATGTGAAAAAAAAGACAAACAAACAACACCAAAAAACAGAAACTAACAAAAAATGAGAGATCTTTTACCCCTAAAATAAATATTGATCCTAATAAATACACTCAAATTAAACCTAGCCCTAAGTAAAAAAAAACAAAGCGCGAATCACCAAAAACTTAAAACGTGGGTTGGCCATCCAATCCAGACAGTAATTAACTGTCCTAATGATTAAATTATCAGCAGACACAGAAATAAAATGAAAAAAAGCTCTGATTCCTCTCCAACCATATAAACCAACAGATGATAGGAACTAAAGAATCCAACACATACCTCTGCCTAGAATTATAAACCAATCTACAACGATCCCAATACTCATCACAGCTACTAAAAAGATTATAACAATCAAAAGCAAAAATCCTTAAAACCATAATTAAAATAAAATTAGTAAAAAAACAAGAGAAAATAAATGATCAATATCTTCATCCAAAAGACTACAAAAACAACATAACTTTAGATGAATGACAGAGGCAGGGAACATTTAATATCCATCATAACTTTAGATGAAGTTCACAAAGCCACTTTCTCTATTCCAAATGATAAAAGTCTGGGAGTTGATGATTTCACCACTAATTTTTTTAAGATTCAATGGGAGGATATTAAACATAATCTTATTTAATTAATTCAGGAGGTGTTCAGAACTGGAAAACTTGCAAAAGGTATAAATCACACTTTTATCACACTTATCTCCAAAGTTGAGAAATCTTATTTGACGCATTTAATTTCTGACTATCAATCAACACTCATCCCGGGTAGATATATAGCAAAAATGTTTTACTAGCTTATGAACAAAAAAGGCACTCCAAAAGGTATGAAAATGGTAATATGTGCATTAAAATAGATTTACAAAAAGCTTATGACATGGTCAATAGGAGATTTGTTGTCATATGTTGAAGATGATGAGTTTTCCCAGAAATATAGTTAAAATTATTAAAACTTGTATCACCACACCGACATTTTCTATACTTGTAAACGATAACCCAAGAGGTTTTATCTATAGTAATAGAGTGCTGAGACAAGATGACCCCTCTCCCCTTATCTGTTTTGTGTTGTAATGGAATTTTCCTCTACGACAATGTATAAGGCGATAAAAATGGATTTAGTCCCTCCAATTTTTAAAAATGATCCACATAATAATTATTTGATATATGCTAACGATTTGATGATTTTTTTCAAAAGCTAAGGTTAAGGGGGTTAAAGAAATTGCTAGGATTTTAGACATTATGAGGGATTTGGCCGATCTTAAGGTCAATTTCTTAAATCTAAAGCTTTTTTAGTAGAGAATTGAATATCAAAAAAATGTTGACTGAGATGTTTGACATAAAGGAAGGAAACCTACCTATAAAATATTTAGGTATCCCTTTGTCTAATAATTATTTACATTTTTCTAACTGTGGAAAACTTTTTGATAAGATTAGAAAAAGGATGGATAAATGGGATTGCAGACTGCTGTTTATAGCCGGTAGAATTGAATTAATCAGGTAAGTGGTTACCCCTGTGGTCATGTATTAGATGTTAATTTATCTGCTTCCTACTGCCCTTATTGAAAAAAATCAATAAAATATATGCTAACTTTGTGTGGTTTGAGAAATATAATAAGATTGCGTGGGATACGATGTGTAGTCCTAAAATTGAAGGTGGTATTGGGATAAGAAAGTTAGAGGATATTAAAATTGCTGCTATAGTGAAACTTTTGTGGCATTTTGTAAATGGAAATGGCCTTTAGAAGAAATGGATGAAGAATAAATATTGCAAAGAGAATCATTTTTGGGTTATGGAAGTGGATAACAACAGCTCTTGCACTTGGAAAACTATTCTCAGACATAGAAATTTTGGGCTTAAGTGTATAAATCGATGTATTGCGAATGGACATGACACAATGCATTAGTTTGACCCTAGGTTAAACAGTGAAATCCTATGTAATATTCTTGGGTGGGATTGCTTAAGTATTTGTAGTGGAGAAAATTTAAAAGTGAATAGCCTTATCCAAGACGGAGTTTTCAACACCAATCGACTAATTATTTCTAGAATGATCGCAGAAAAAATTAATGAGGTCCAAATTCAACTTAGCTATGCTTTTGACTTTTGGAGCTGGAATAATAACAAAACAGGTTTTCCGTTCTACTTAGCTTAGGACTTATCCAGGGATCATTATCCAGAGCGTGATTGACGTAAAATAACTTGCCATTACACGAATAGTGCGAAAATGTCTGTCTGTATGTATAAAGCTTTCCTTAATATGTTGTCTACAAAAAAATCATCCTCTTAATTAGGGATATGATCTCAATCCTACTTGTGTTTTGTGTACGACATGTAATGAAACTAAAGATCACATGTTCTTCATGTGTCCATACTCTTCTTATCTTTGGGCCAGATGTAGATTGAAGCTTGGTATTTATCCTATCTTGGATCGGCGATTATCTTAGAAGATGAGCTGGAGTATCTGAGATCCAGATTCATGAGCAAAGATGTATCCAAGGATTTTTCTTTCTGTAGTATTGTGAAAACAGTTTATCACATATGGGTAGAGAGAAATTCGTGAATTCATGGAAATGGCAGTAAAGGTATATTTCAGAGATGGAACTTCATCGAGATTGAAGTAAAATACCTTATGAAGCAGTCCAAGATGAAGAATACGAGTGGTTACAAGAAAATTCTTCAGAATTGGGGCTTCGTTAGTCCAGATTGGGATAATTCTCTGTTGCCATTGCTGCGCGACTTTAGGGGTTAGTAACTGGGGTCTTTCCTTTTGGATGTTGTTTGATAAGGATCCAGCTCATCTATACACACATCATGCTGCGTTATAGGATAAGGATGCTCATCCATACACACATCATGCTGCGTCACAGGATAAGGATGCTCATCCATACACACATCTTGCTGCGTCACAGGATAAGGATCCAGCTCATAATATATTATTTTCCCCTTATAACTCGTTACCATTACATTGTTATTTCCTGTGTTAAACTATTGGGTTTCAACCCACCTCATGTACTGCATCTATGTAAAGCACTGTACCGTATACATCCTATAATCAATTCTCTATCAATAATATTACAAACTTGTATCTGTTTTACGACCTCTTACTCTATCATAAAATCAAACAAGGTATCAGAGCCTTAGCAGCTTATCCACCGAAGCTTACCAGCTTACCCACCAGATCTTATCTCGGCCTAGCATCTAGGCAGCAAGTAAGACTACATCTTTGTCTCTGTGCCTGAACCAGCTTACTCTCGAATCCTTCTCTGTTCTCGAATTTTTCCGATTTGCTATGCTATACAATGGGTGATGAAAACTCATTACCAATGTCAACATCGAGGGTACCTCAAAATACTCAAGAGGCCATTCTTGACCTGATAAAATTCATCATTAAGCCCCAGTCTAATATGATCTCGGTCAAGCTAGATGACTCAAATTACCTGTTATGGAAATTGCAAGTCGAAACAGCCGTTAAAGGTTACGGTCTTGAAGATTACATCTTAGGAATCAAGCAAGTTCCAACCAAAATTATAAAAGATGATAATGAAAATTTAATAACAAACCAAGAGTACACAGTGCACCAGCGACAAGACAGTCTAGTCTGTTCATGGCTGATGTCAACCATCAGCACATCACTATTACCATAAATCATCCGCTGCAAAACAACATATGACGTATGGAAGCAGTAGAAAGGAATTTCACCTTGAAATCTTCTGCATATATACTGCACTTTAAGAGGCAATTAAATAATATAAGGAAAGACAACATGATAATGAATGAATATGTAACGACCCGCGTTCTACGCATCGAAGGATCATAGAATATTTATTTCTTTCACATGCGAAGTCGTATGGTCATGTAACTTTGGGAGACGACTATTGGAATTATTTCCCATGTTCATGATTTTTGCCGATTTTTAAATGACCGTTTTGCCCCTAGCTGATCTTGTTTCGGCCATAACTTTTGATTGGAAAGGAGTTTTGATCTGAAACCACTTCCATTAGATCCGGATGATGGTTTACCTTTCCGTAGAGTGGTCACATTTACCAAACGGACTCACCGTCTGGAAAATGTGGCTGAAACAAGTTTCAGATGGTGAAAAACAGCTTAATTGGGCTTAACCGGGTGATTAACAGCTAGACCCAAAGGGGAATTTCGGGATTTGGGGTATTTAAGGGCTGTTAGGGTTTAGAGAACACCCTTTTTCTCACTTTCACAACCTCCACTTTCATTCTTAGAACCCTAGTAATGGCCTCCAACATCTAAAACACCCCGTATCACCTTCTAATCACTAATTAAGCCAAATCTACCCCAAATCAAAGAGGATTAGCACAAAAATCAAGGTAGAACTGCTGTATAGCCTTGGGAACAGCACCATAACAGAGATTTATTTCAGGTCTAAAGTTAATTTGTGGCCAAGGTGAGTGATTTGCATAGTTCCTCACTAATTATGGTTAATTAAGAGTAATTAGTAATAATTAGCGAATTTATACATGTTAAAAATCTGGAAAAATATTGATAAATTTCGAAATATTGTTTTAGGCCTCTGTTAGAAAATTTGGTCAGTTTGGTTAAGTTTTACTAATCCTATCATTAGTTTGGCTTAAACATGCTTAAGGGAAAATATGGGATTTTGGCTATGTTTGATCCAATTTACATGCTATGGTTGTTGTTTTGATGTTTATGGCTGATTCTCTATGTTGCTATGACTGTATGGTATGTTTTGTGATTGATTAGAATAGTTAGAATGGTCGAAAACGCCGCCGTATGGCGTAAAACAGTCGCTGGAAAGTTGCAGGAAATGTGCAGGGTTTCAAACCGGATCGGGTCGTATTATTGGGCTCGGATCGGATAGAAGAACTGGGTAAGTGTAACAACCCGTATTTCTAATAATCTGTTATAACATAAATTGAGGCAGAATTAAATTATAAAATGGGAATCAAGGGAAACGGGCTATGCCATTGCGTTCGTCTCGGAAAAATACGCGAAATAGAGTCCGAGTTTTCGAAAATCGGAGTCCGTATGACCCAGTTAAGGCCCATTGAAGTTTGCAGAAAATTTCTAAGTAAAAACAGATTTAAATTTGAAATTAGAAACAAGGGTTTGGGCCAGCTGGGCCAAGGCGGGAAAAATCCCGCCCAGGACCCCATGTCGACAGGCCTGTCGACAGGGGTCTAGGCATGTCGACTGCCCTGTCGACAGCCCTGTCGACAGGGGGTGCCCAGGCAGTCTAGCCTGGTGCACCATTTTTGATTTGGGCTTGGTCTTGGGGCTTGGTTCTAGAGGATTCCGAGATCTGACGGGCCAAAACTATCCTAGGGTTAATCCTAGGGCTAAAAACACTCTAATCTTCTATAAATATACCCCTAATCCTACCCTAAAGCCTCATTATTCATCCTAGCAACTAAACTATGCCAAAATCCATCCTCTCATGGCCTCCACCCTCTTCATACAAATCCTAATTTAATTCCTAAGTGATTTTCCATGCATACAAGCATATTTAGGCTTGTATGATCCTCCTTAGCTTGCATTAAAGGCTTGTTTTTCAATTGGCATCATAAAGGAGGAGTCTTGATCAAGTTTGCTTGCATTTGGGGGCTTTAATTAGTTGCATAAGGGGTTTCTTGCATTTGTTGTACTCATTTGAGTCCGCATAAGCATTGTAAGCCCTCTTACCCTCATTTTAGAAACTATAAAGTTAATGTGTGATGAAAGTTGGGGTTTATGTATGTTTATTGAGTTGTGCATGTTATGCAAGGGTACTAAGCCATGATTTGCAAATCTATTAAGTTATGCATGTATACTAAGCCATGATTTGCAAGATTTATAAGTTATGCATGTTTATGCAAGTTTGTTAAGCCATGGTTTGTATGTTTATTAAGTTATGCATGTTTATGCAAGTTTGCTAAGCCATGATTTGTGTGTTTATTGAGTTATGCATGTTTATGCAAGTTTGCTAAGCCATGATTTGTACGCTTATTGAGTTATGCACATTTATGCAAGTTTAAAATGACAAGTTGTGCATGTTTTGACAAGTTGTGCATGTTTTGGCAAGTTGTGCATGTTTATGCAAGTTTAAAATGACAAGTTGTGCATGTTTTGACAAGTTGTGCATGTTTTGACAAGTTGTGCATGTTTATACAAGTTTAAAATGACAAGTTGTGCATGTTTGACAAGTTATGCATGATTATGGTAATATGCAAGTTCATTATGCTAAGTTATGCAAGTTTAACATGTTATGCATGTTTTATGGTAATATGCAAGTTCACTACGCTAAGTTGTGCAAGTCTAACATGTTATGCATGACCGTTGTGCAAGTTTATGTTGTGCCAAGTTCCCTCTTCCTATCCTTTATGCGTTACTACGAATATGTAAGCAATAGAATGACGTTGGGGGTTTTGGGGTAAACTTAAAATACATAAAAATATAAGATTGGGAATTTACCTATTAAGTTAGGTCTACCCCTTGGGAATTTACCTATTAAGTTAGGTCTACCCAAGTAATTGTTTGACTTGTGATTATGTTTTGAAATAAAGTGGACATGACACTTAGAAAACATAAGTGTGGCCAACTCGAGGTTGGGTTGAGTTTGTAGCGTAATTCTACCCGGAACCGACCGGCTTAACTAGTGGCTACAAACAATAGGACCCAATGTGAGAAGTTGGTCATGGGGTGCCAAGACCCGAGGTTAGACCAAGTTGTGGTGTAAAGCTACCCGGACCCGCTCGGCCTAACTAGTAACCACAACAAGGTCTAATGTGAGAGGTTGAGGTGCATTAAGTTAATTAATGCCTCATGATTAGGGTTAAGTCAGGGTCCACTAATACTTAACCAATTTGGGGATTCGAGGGATTAGAACGTGGTTAAGTTGTGAACCGTTGGTAACACTTAACTAGTTTAATCCATTTGGGAGTTCAAGGGATTAGAATGGGGTTAAGCCACACTTAACCAGTTTAATCCAGGATTAGTGAAGGGTTAAATCACACTTAACCCTCTTGGGAAACCCTAGCAACGTGGTCTGTTCTAACAGTAATCCCAGTTTTGTATCATTCACAACCCTAGAAGCTAGGCTAGGGCGGGGCACGATTACTGGCGGATGTAAGCGACCAAAGGGCGATGGCCGAGTGGTACAGCGGTGCGGGTCCGGCGGGCTACGGACGTGCACGTAGTCCGATGTTGGACAAACTCGAGGCACGGGTACCAGTAGATTAGAGCTGTGCATTATTGCTTAAGTGTCTGGGGTTAACACCCGAGGGCTTGATACACCCAAAGGGGGACCCAGCACAGTCTAACTACAACCATACGTGGGCCATATGGACACCAACACTTGACGTGTTAGGTTTATAGGGAGCCGATCGACTAGACCGTGGGCTGGACCTTTTATTAAGGTCACTTCATGTTATTGGGCCAAAGTTTGGGCTAAGGGATCAATACCTGTTATGTTGGTTTGCTAGTACACCGTGGTGCAAAAACTTAACCTTGCTTTATGCGATGACACCTCTATCTATCTTGTAGTTGATTTATTCATGCCAGTATGTTGTTATCCATGATCACCTCAGTTTCCATCATGATGTTAACTTTATTAGTTTATAGACTGATCGTAGCAGGGCTTACTCAGTCTTTTTGACTGACCTGTTTTCTTTCGCCTCTTTTCTTCCGTTTCCCCCCCCCCCCCAGGTTCTCAGGGAGGGAATACTGGAGCCTAGCTTGGATTTTAGCTGCTTCCTTGGATAGCTCAAGTATGCTTTGGACTTGAGCCGCTATGGTTTATCACTCTTATTTGGGGATAGTACTTATGTATTTTCAGTTTATCAGATGATGTATTTATCTAGACTTGTAATTTTGGGAAGGTGACATTTTGATGTACCAGACTTGTGTTTTGAAATGGTTTATAAATCTTCCGCTGTTTTATTTACTTACTCTGTTTATTTACATATATATATATATGTCATGTCCTGCCTTGCTATATCATCACGCATGTTTACCAATAATACCCCTCCAAAGCTAGTGCATTCCTTTGCGAGTGACCCTGGCGGAGGTGGGGTGTTACATTTGGTATCAGAGCCAGGTTTACGAGAAGGGATAAAAAGGTTTTAAAAACTCTTTGAAAAACTATTTCCAAAACCAAGTATAAAGTATTTTCCAAAGAAAAGTCTAGTTGTTTTAAAAGGCTATTCCCCAAAAGCCATTAGCACTATCCTTTGACTCCTCGTTTGAACTCTTTTCTTTTCGTTTCCAGCATGTCTGATAATCTCATCTTGCCCGAAGGAGTAACGATACCCGATTGGTTTCGTCGGTACTTGGAAGTCACGGCACCGGTCCCGGGTGTCCCTAATGTTGTCTCCCAGTCGAGGCCGTTGTTCCTCCTCCTCCCGTAGTTGATGTTCCTCTTCCTCCTTCCCCTCAGCATCCTCAAATTGACTTCGCCGAGATTTGCCGAGATTTTAAGGCGATGGGTTGCAAGAATTTCTTTAGAGACGAGACTTTTGTAGAGGCAAGGAATTGGTGGAAAGAGACCGAAGATCTTTTAGCCACCTTTGATATAGGTGACCGCAGGAAAGTTTTATTAGCAGTATGGTTGCTAAAGGAAGAAGCTGCACGTTGGTGGGTAGTCACCACCGCTACTAGGCCAATTGAGACTTGGGATGACTTTAGAGGAAGGTTTGGACTGAGATTCTTATCACTGAATCAGGGGGACATGACTATTAGGGAATATATAGATAAGTTTAATCAACTGGCTCGTGTCGATTTAGACTTAGTTAATACAGCTCAGAAGAAGGCCCTACACTTTGCTCTAGGATTAAACGAGCCATTACGTGATTTGGCCCTGTCTCATATACCCTTGGGGGCGACTTTCGAGAATTTGGTGAAACTGGACCTACTTCAAGAAGAAGATAACAATGACAAGAAAGAGGCCAAGGCGAATGAGTCTCAAAGCAAGAGAGTAAATTCCGGGAAACGGGGCAAGGATAACAACAACCGCAAGGACAAGCCAAGAGGGAATATGAAATGTAACTTCTGTGGTAACGTTGGACATATGGCTAAGGAATGTAGGAGGAAGAAGAGAAAACGGGGCGAATCCTTTCATTGTGGTGAGTCTGGACATCTCAACAAGGATTGCCCAAGGAAGCAAGGGCAAGGTCAGACTCAGTGTGCAGGACTATCTGGAGGGCGAATTCATCCCCTCAACCCCGTTTTTCCAGCTCATGATAGAGGTAGTGTTTCTGTTGAAAATCTTGTTTACATTTTCTGATTTTCCCTATTCAAACTTTGTTTGATTCTGGCACATCGCATAGTTTTATTTCATCTGATCCAGTTGAAAGTTTTGCACCTAAGTACTAGTGTAGTTGAGGATCCCGTCTGTGTTTCAAATCCAATTGGGGGTTCTACTCGCCTGTCTGTGGTCTGAGTGGATTTGAAAATTTCTGTCTTGAGTATAGAATTCTCGTGGGATGTTTATATTCTCGGTTTCGGGGGATATGGGTTGGCTTTGGGCATGGAATGGTTGTCCTATTTTGGAGCCATTCTGGGTTTTTGTATATAGGGTTGTGAGGCTCATGACCCGCCTCAGCCGTACCCTTAGGAATTTCTAGCAACCCTAGGGGTCCCGTCATGTTATGTTATCTTGAATCCCTCAACTCGCCTATCGATAGTTTGAAATCTTTGAGGGTGGTCCGAGAATATCCTGATATCTTGGGAAAAGTGAAGGGGTTACCCTTAGACGTGGGATAGATTTCCGTATTATCTAGTTGGTAATACCAAGCCAGTTCGTGACCGGTTAGGCACGTGACCTCACGAGGTGAGAGTAAGAAAGCAAGTCAAGGAGTTGCTTGGGAAGAACTTCCTGAGACGAGGCATTTCCGAGTAGGGTGCTCCAGTAGTATTCGTTACTAATATGGATAGTTTGCTTCGTTTACATGTTGAAAAGAATAGACAACCGTTACCAGGGATCGATGATTTGTTTGATCAGCTGGTAGGAGCATCCGTTTTCTTTTGACCTAGCTACCGGATTCCATCAGCTTAGGATGGCTGAGGATGGAATTGACAAGACTGCGTTTAGGACTCTAGATGGATTTTTAGAATGGCTAGTCATGCTATTTGGTTTGACGGATGCACCCGCATATTACGTGGACTTGATGGGTAGGGTGTTTAGGGAGTCCTTGAACAAGTTTGTCGTGGTCGTCGTAGACGATATTTTGATCTCCTCAAAAGAACGAGGAAGAACATGCTATACATCTCAAAGAGGAGATGGATACGCTTAGAGTCACCGGATTGAAGATCAAGTTCTCCAAAGGCCACTCTGGAGGAAAGAAGTTGGATTTCTTGGGCACATAGTTCTTAAGTAAGGCTTAGCGGTGGATTCCGCTAAGGTGGCTGCGGTTTGAGACCGGAAAGCTCTGAGAAGGGCAATTGAAGTAAGAAGCTTTCTCCGTTTGGCTAGTTAGTTAGCATTCCCGGAGCTTAGACTTACTCTTCTGGATCAAGAAGGGAGTTTCACGGGAAGAAGACCCGCAGTTGGTCAAGAACATGGACCAGTCGACTCGAGGCGAGATGTTAGGTCACCTCGCTAGATATATTATAAAGGATGACTAAGGCGCGATAAGAGATTATGTGTTCCTCGAGTGGAAGACTTGGTAAAGAAGGTTCTTGAAGATGCGCATCACTCGAGGAGGTGGCCGAGTTGGTTTCAGGATACATGCTGTGCCACCAGGTTGAGGCCAAGTCATAGAAGCCCAGTGGGCCATTACCTCCATTGGAAGTTTCGCAAGGGAAGTGTGAAAACATCTCGATAGATTATGTGGATAGACTACCTAGATCAAAGAAAGGGAATACGGGTATGAGGGTCATGATAGGAAGACTCACGAAGAGTGCTCATTTCAGTCCAGTGAAGAGCGAGAGGACTGCATCATGGTCAGCAACGGTTTACCCTCAAGAAGTTGGCCAGTTCTGAAATAGCCTACAGAAAACCATGGGTAGGCAACGGAATCTAGGTACGGCCTATAGGCGGATGGTTCATGTCGATTAAGCCTGAGTAATAGGAAATCACGTTTAAGGGCAATTGGCAACGTGGAGTGGTATTTCCAAGAAAAGTTCTGCTGCATGGAATACCTTATGGTAAGAAGACGAGATCCAGGATTCACTAGTGAATTTTGGAGAGCTTGCATGAAATCATGAGGTTATAGTATGTTTAAGCCAAGTATACAAAAAGAAGAATAAGTGGGAAAGAAAGACGAGAGGCAATAATGAAATAAGTTCCAACTTGAATTTGGGAAATAGGAGTTAGGAAGCCAAGGAATCATGAAGTGGAAGATAGTCAAAGCACAGTGGAGTTAAGCTCAAGGAAACGTGACTAAGAAGAGTGAAGACTAGATACGCGCATCATATCTTTTTAAGGAGTGCATCCTTGATCCTCGTTTTCCTGTGAAGCTTGCTTGCAAGTTATCTTTTGTATATATCCTCTCGGTCCCATTCTCGATCTTATTTCTGTTGTGAACTCCATAAGGGGGTTAAGACTCATCGGTTAGTACTATAGGTTAAAGTTTGAATGGATTTCTTGTAATCCAAAAAGGAGTTTGTCTAGTTTATCTAGTTTATCTAGTTTATCGTGTCTATCTTGTCATGAGAACCTTAGGTAGAAACCCTTTTGGTTGAAAAATGTGTTTGAAACATGTTATGCTTGATGGTTGCAAGTGGCTGCAAGTGTTTGCAAGTGGTTGCTCGTGGATGCATTATACACGATTAGGCACTAGATCGGCTCACACACTCCTCATATTGCATGTGCATGAGGGTTTATGCTTATTCATGGATGGAAATTGTGTGTTATCACATGGATGTTGCATATAGGTGAATGTTATGTGCACTCATATAGATACTATGAATTTAGGAATTTGCATACATATGGATTCATTTCACTGACATACATATGCATTAAGGAGGTTTACTGTATCAGTAACCGCCTGATCTTTGCATTAGATAAGACATACATGTGCATTAAGGAGGTTTACTGTATCAGTAACCGCCTGATCTTTGCATTAGATAAGTACATATACACACACTTTTGCATATGTTCATACCACATTTAGAATCTTGTAAGGACAATGATTGCTCGTGGATGATGCTTTGAGTAGATGGATGATTGGATGGTAGGATATGCTCTTCCTAACTTGAAGATTTCGGGGACGAAATCCTTTAAGGAGGGGAGAATGTAACAACCCGTATTTCTAATAATCTGTTATAACATAAATTGAGGCAGAATTAAATTATAAAATGGGAATCAAGGGAAACGGGCTATGCCATTGCGTTCGTCTCGGAAAAATACGCGAAATAGAGTCCGAGTTTTCGAAAATCGGAGTCCGTATGACCCAGTTAAGGCCCATTGAAGTTTGCAGAAAATTTCTAAGTAAAAACAGATTTAAATTTGAAATTAGAAACAAGGGTTTGGGCCAGCTGGGCCAAGGCGGGAAAAATCCCGCCCAGGACCCCATGTCGACAGGCCTGTCGACAGGGGTCTAGGCATGTCGACTGCCCTGTCGACAGCCCTGTCGACAGGGGGTGCCCAGGCAGTCTAGCCTGGTGCAC
This sequence comes from Allium sativum, assembly GCA_030737875.1. Classification (NCBI taxonomy): domain Eukaryota; kingdom Viridiplantae; phylum Streptophyta; class Magnoliopsida; order Asparagales; family Amaryllidaceae; genus Allium; species Allium sativum. The sequence goes on from JASFAX010000104.1 coordinate 55,416, forward strand.
CATTTTTGATTTGGGCTTGGTCTTGGGGCTTGGTTCTAGAGGATTCCGAGATCTGACGGGCCAAAACTATCCTAGGGTTAATCCTAGGGCTAAAAACACTCTAATCTTCTATAAATATACCCCTAATCCTACCCTAAAGCCTCATTATTCATCCTAGCAACTAAACTATGCCAAAATCCATCCTCTCATGGCCTCCACCCTCTTCATACAAATCCTAATTTAATTCCTAAGTGATTTTCCATGCATACAAGCATATTTAGGCTTGTATGATCCTCCTTAGCTTGCATTAAAGGCTTGTTTTTCAATTGGCATCATAAAGGAGGAGTCTTGATCAAGTTTGCTTGCATTTGGGGGCTTTAATTAGTTGCATAAGGGGTTTCTTGCATTTGTTGTACTCATTTGAGTCCGCATAAGCATTGTAAGCCCTCTTACCCTCATTTTAGAAACTATAAAGTTAATGTGTGATGAAAGTTGGGGTTTATGTATGTTTATTGAGTTGTGCATGTTATGCAAGGGTACTAAGCCATGATTTGCAAATCTATTAAGTTATGCATGTATACTAAGCCATGATTTGCAAGATTTATAAGTTATGCATGTTTATGCAAGTTTGTTAAGCCATGGTTTGTATGTTTATTAAGTTATGCATGTTTATGCAAGTTTGCTAAGCCATGATTTGTGTGTTTATTGAGTTATGCATGTTTATGCAAGTTTGCTAAGCCATGATTTGTACGCTTATTGAGTTATGCACATTTATGCAAGTTTAAAATGACAAGTTGTGCATGTTTTGACAAGTTGTGCATGTTTTGGCAAGTTGTGCATGTTTATGCAAGTTTAAAATGACAAGTTGTGCATGTTTTGACAAGTTGTGCATGTTTTGACAAGTTGTGCATGTTTATACAAGTTTAAAATGACAAGTTGTGCATGTTTGACAAGTTATGCATGATTATGGTAATATGCAAGTTCATTATGCTAAGTTATGCAAGTTTAACATGTTATGCATGTTTTATGGTAATATGCAAGTTCACTACGCTAAGTTGTGCAAGTCTAACATGTTATGCATGACCGTTGTGCAAGTTTATGTTGTGCCAAGTTCCCTCTTCCTATCCTTTATGCGTTACTACGAATATGTAAGCAATAGAATGACGTTGGGGGTTTTGGGGTAAACTTAAAATACATAAAAATATAAGATTGGGAATTTACCTATTAAGTTAGGTCTACCCCTTGGGAATTTACCTATTAAGTTAGGTCTACCCAAGTAATTGTTTGACTTGTGATTATGTTTTGAAATAAAGTGGACATGACACTTAGAAAACATAAGTGTGGCCAACTCGAGGTTGGGTTGAGTTTGTAGCGTAATTCTACCCGGAACCGACCGGCTTAACTAGTGGCTACAAACAATAGGACCCAATGTGAGAAGTTGGTCATGGGGTGCCAAGACCCGAGGTTAGACCAAGTTGTGGTGTAAAGCTACCCGGACCCGCTCGGCCTAACTAGTAACCACAACAAGGTCTAATGTGAGAGGTTGAGGTGCATTAAGTTAATTAATGCCTCATGATTAGGGTTAAGTCAGGGTCCACTAATACTTAACCAATTTGGGGATTCGAGGGATTAGAACGTGGTTAAGTTGTGAACCGTTGGTAACACTTAACTAGTTTAATCCATTTGGGAGTTCAAGGGATTAGAATGGGGTTAAGCCACACTTAACCAGTTTAATCCAGGATTAGTGAAGGGTTAAATCACACTTAACCCTCTTGGGAAACCCTAGCAACGTGGTCTGTTCTAACAGTAATCCCAGTTTTGTATCATTCACAACCCTAGAAGCTAGGCTAGGGCGGGGCACGATTACTGGCGGATGTAAGCGACCAAAGAGCGATGGCCGAGTGGTACAGCGGTGCGGGTCCGGCGGGCTACGGACGTGCACGTAGTCCGATGTTGGACAAACTCGAGGCACGGGTACCAGTAGATTAGAGCTGTGCATTATTGCTTAAGTGTCTGGGGTTAACACCCGAGGGCTTGATACACCCAAAGGGGGACCCAGCACAGTCTAACTACAACCATACGTGGGCCATATGGACACCAACACTTGACGTGTTAGGTTTATAGGGAGCCGATCGACTAGACCGTGGGCTGGACCTTTTATTAAGGTCACTTCATGTTATTGGGCCAAAGTTTGGGCTAAGGGATCAATACCTGTTATGTTGGTTTGCTAGTACACCGTGGTGCAAAAACTTAACCTTGCTTTATGCGATGACACCTCTATCTATCTTGTAGTTGATTTATTCATGCCAGTATGTTGTTATCCATGATCACCTCAGTTTCCATCATGATGTTAACTTTATTAGTTTATAGACTGATCGTAGCAGGGCTTACTCAGTCTTTTTGACTGACCTGTTTTCTTTCGCCTCTTTTCTTCCGTTTCCCCCCCCCCCAGGTTCTCAGGGAGGGAATACTGGAGCCTAGCTTGGATTTTAGCTGCTTCCTTGGATAGCTCAAGTATGCTTTGGACTTGAGCCGCTATGGTTTATCACTCTTATTTGGGGATAGTACTTATGTATTTTCAGTTTATCAGATGATGTATTTATCTAGACTTGTAATTTTGGGAAGGTGACATTTTGATGTACCAGACTTGTGTTTTGAAATGGTTTATAAATCTTCCGCTGTTTTATTTACTTACTCTGTTTATTTACATATATATATATATGTCATGTCCTGCCTTGCTATATCATCACGCATGTTTACCAATAATACCCCTCCAAAGCTAGTGCATTCCTTTGCGAGTGACCCTGGCGGAGGTGGGGTGTTACAGTAAGTGGACTTGATTCGGATTGCAACTTAGCATAAGGGGCTTGGCGAGAAGGAAGGCCATTTGCTTAGAGTTGGATTTGGGCAGGGGATCGGATCAGAGAAACCAAAAGGGGATCGGATCGGAGCTAAGAGGGGAAGACCGGAACGGATCTAGAGACATGAGGAAGCACACCCGAACTGAACCACTTCAGGGTATCGAGCCGTTTGAGGAGTATTGAACTGAGGCAAAAAGTGGAGCACCAAACCGGACCATACCTTGAGAGACCGAACCGAACCGGAGCCTTGAATCATCAAACTGAAGTATTTCGAACTAAAGCTTCTATATGCCCGAACCGAACTAGATGGCCGAACCGAACCGATGTTAGGCTTGGGACCGCTTCATCGTGACGACTTCTTCTGAAGACCAGCTCCAATTCAACCTAAACCCGAGATGCAAAGGTAGTCCAAGTGGGAAGTTTGTACTCAGGATCCAGTTGGGAACCAATGAGTTAACTTCATGATTGGACTTTGCTGCGGAACGTGTGCTAAGGGGTTGTCGATGTCTAGGACGTTGGATCACTATGTATGGGAGGTACGTGGATGGATTCAGGGCCACAATGGCCTAGGTACGAATAGTGGGCTATAGACCAATGAAGTGGGGTCATTTGAAAAGGTTTGGTCATGATCCCATAGGATAAGCTTGGTGGTAGCAGTAGTTGTACAAGTCGAACTCCGTCGTTGCCTCGATGGGTCTAGTGATCAAAGTGGTGGATATCGTATGCTTCACGCACTGAGTGAGAGATGTGAAGATGGTTGCTATGCTTGATTTGTTTGCCATCAGTATGAAATGCACACCCCCACCCCCGTATTCTTCGTACCATGTGTTAGTGGCACCTTAGAGTATTGTACAGTATGTAATGCTAACTCTTTGGTTGCAGATCAAGGTTCAGGTATGGCTTAGTATACCTGTTATTGTTCTGTTTTGCTGCTTATCGCTCATACCAGACTTTTGTCTGACCCAAAGTTTTATGTCTCTTCTTATTATCTGGGTGCTCTCACGAGCAGACTAGAGACAGGTTAACTGGTGAAGCACGAGTAGCTGTACCGGAGACGAGCAGGAGGCTTCCACGTATGATATATAGATAGATATTCTCCCTGTGCCGCAGCTGGTCACTACTTTGGGCATTAGTAGTGCACTTTTTTTTTGCTTTAGAGACAGTTTTAAAGTTGTAATAATGATGATGTGGAACATAAGCTGTATTTGGATTTTCCGCTGCTATGATGTTTAGTTTCAGCTTATGCACTGTCTCACCTGTTTTATGTCAAGTATGTTATTATTATATTTTATTCCTTGCGCTATGAGACATTCTATAGGTTCTTGACTAGTTCATTCTCTTCTTTCCTTTCTTTGGCGATCGTTCCGTGCCAGACGGGCATGTGTACAGTGCACTTTCGAAGGAAATGCCGACTGGTGCGGGGTGGGCCGTCACACTTGGTATCAGAGCTCTAGGTTGCGTAGTTAACCTAGGGAAAGACACCAGGGAGAGAAAATATGTATATGAGAACGCGTATTTGTGATTATTTTGGTTTTCAAAAGCTATATATATACACCACTAGTATAGCTAAGGATGAAATTGCGCTACACTGGCACCACTATGGAGATGGTTAATTGTTTTCTCTTTACAGATTGAACGATGAGCCGATACGCAAGAGGTGCCGGTAGAGAAGCCAATAATGGGAATGCTGCTGACATGAGATGATGTTTACTGACCTCATGAGGGATATGCTTAGAGATGTTCAAGGGCCAGCTCCTAATGCTGGTAATGGTAGTGGTCCAGCGGTGTAGGCGCCTAGGGCCGATTTCGCCAAGCTGAACAAGGATTACACTAGTCTTGGTGGAAAGCCGTTCTAAGGAACAAAATCGGCCATGGATGTTCAAGATTGGTTGGATAGCTGTGAGCGTATCTTTGAAGACTTGGGTATCGAGGATGCGATGAAAAGAAAGCTAGCATCCCGTCAGTTGCAAGGACGTGCAATGAATTGGTGGAATGTTATAAAGGCAGCTACTCCCGAGGATCAGATTACTTGGGATCAGTTTAAGGCCCGATTCGGTGAGAAATTTATCCCAGCTGTCCAGAAGTCAGAATTGTTTAGGAAATTCCTAGAGCTCAAGCAGAATGGTAGGGCAGTCTCGGAGTACATTGCAGAATTCGATACTTTATCGAAGTATGGATTATCCCTCATTGACACTACCGAGAAGAAGAACAAGAAGTTTATAACCGGTTTGGATCAGTACTTGGGGGAAAGGCTTATTAACCACATTGATGAGATGTTTGAATCGATTGTGGGGAAAGCATTGAGGTCAGAGAGTCTTTACCCTAAGTCGAAGACTGAAGTTGCATATGCAGAGGAGCCAAAGCCGCAAGTAAGCGGTGGAGGAAAGAATGGTTCTCAGAATAAGAGAAAGCAGAATCAGACTAAGGATGGCCAGAAGAAAAAGAATAAGAAAGATGTTGAGTGCTTCAGCTATTATAAGAAGGTCCATTATGCTAGTAATTGTCGGGCCAAGCCAGCGGATAGGAAGTGCTTCAACTGTGGCCAAGTGGGACACCATAAGGACAAGTGTCCGCAACCCCCTAAAGAAAAGCAGATGGTGAAAGCATACGCCTTTAATGTTGTTCCTTCTTCTCGAACGCCCCAACCGCGACGGAGAAGGGAAAGAATGTCGTTATTCAAGGTATGCTTTCTGTTTATGATGTTCCTGTTAGAGTTTTGTTTGATACCGGAGCTTCCAGTTCCTTCATATCTAGTGACCTGGTAGATAGGTTGGGATTGGGATCTGAGATCGTCGATAGACCTTTAGCAGTAACGAACCCGATTGGTGGTTCGACTAGCCTTAGCATGATTTGCCGTAATGTGATCTTATCGAGTCATGGATGCATGTTTGTTAGTGATTGCTTTGTTTTGGGTTTTACTGGGTTTGGCATTATTTTGGGAGTCGATTGGCTCCAAAGATACGGGGTGGTGGTAGACTGTGAGGGCTTTTTGGTGACAGCTAGAGCGGATGATGGGCGGAGGGTAGTGTTTGGTGGTCTACCTAGTGATGTGGTAATGGCCAGTTTTCTAAATTCCCTTGACATCCCGCATGATGAGTTGTCAGGTTTGCCCGTGGTTAGCCAGTATGTGGATGTCTTCAAGGAAGTGACCGGGCTTCCACTACATTGAGAGATTGAGTTCCGTATTGATTTAGTGAAAGATGCCAGACCTATAGTGATGCCACTTCGTCGTATGGCACCAAGGGAGCAGCAAGAGCTCAGGGTGCAGGTAAGAGATTTTTTGAAGAAGGGATTTATCAGAAGAAGTGTTTCTGAGTGGGGAGCACCAGTTGTGTTTGCTACCAAGGCAGATGGTTCCCTTCGATTGTGTGTGGACTACCGCGAGTTAAATAAGGTGACGAGGAAGAATAAGTATCCTCTACCGCAGATAGATGATTTGTTTGATCAGTTGAGTGGCGCGAGAGTATTCTCTCAGTTGGATCTCACGACAGGTTTTCATCAGCTTAGAGTGGAAGCTGAGAGTATAGCTAAAACGACACTTTGGACGCCGTTTGGATTTTATGAGTGGTTGGTCATGCCATTTGGGTTGACCAATGCGCCAACATATTTTGTGGATCTTATGAATAGGGTATTCAGAGATCAGTTGAATAAGTTTGTTCTTGTGTTCGTGGATGATATACTTGTTTATTCGAGGATAGAGGAAGAACACAAGGAACACTTGAGGATAGTGATGGAGGTGTTGAGAAAACACCAATTGAAAAAGCAAAGTTTTCTAAGTGTCACTTCTGGAGGAGGGAAGTGAGATTCTTGGGCCATGTTGTTTCAGAGAATGGTATTGCCGTGGATCCTGCGAAGGTGGCTACGGTACAAGATTGGACTATGCCCAAGAATGCAACAGGCATAAGAAGTTTCTCGGGGTTAGCTGGATACTATTGTAAGTTTATCCAAGACTTCTCCAAGATAGCAACACCATTGACTCAATTGACCAAGAAGAATCAAGCTTTCATCTGGGACGAAAAGTGTGAGAATGCATTCAAGAGTCTAAAGGACAAGTTGACATGTGCACCTGTGTTAGTCATTCTTAAGGGGAATGAAGAGATAACGGTATACACAGATGCATGTGGTACCGGACTAGGTGCTGTATTGATGCAAGGAGGTAAGGTTGTAGCTTACGCAAGTCGGCAATTGAAACCGCACGAGAGAAGGTACCCTACCCATGATTTGGAATTAGTAGTGATCGTATTCGCATTGAAGATGTGGAGACATTATCTCTTGGGAGAAAGATTCAAGTTGTTTACCGATCATAAATCGTTAAAGTATCTCTTCTCTCAGAAGGATCTAAATCTCCGACAGCAAAGATAGTTAGAATTCTTAGCTTCCTATGATTTCGAAATCGCGTATACACCAGAAAGGGGCAATGCGGTGGCTGATGAATTGAGTAAAAGACATGCCAGTTTAGGGGCTATGTTTCTAGAATGGAAGCAACTGGAGTACATCGTTGGGTATGATTTCAGACCAAAGTGCGAATTGGATCCAGAAATGTTAGCAAGTTTGACGATCAGACCCATTTTGATGGAGCGGATTGGTTCCAGTCAGAGGAACGATCCTAACCTATTGGAAATCATCTCAAAGTTAGAGATGGGAATCAACGGAGAGATAAAAAAGTATGGGATTGATAGAGATGGATGGCTTAGGAAGAATGGAAGACTAGTTGTACCCAATGTCAATGGATTGAGAGATGAAGTGCTTAGAGAATGTCATCACTCAAAACTGACTATACACCCCGGTGGTAACAAGATGTATCGTGACATGAAGCAGACCTACTACTGGGAAGAGATGAAAAGAGACATTGGGAAGTTTATATCCAAATGCATGAATTGCCAGCTGGTTAAAGCTGAGCAAAAGAAGCCTAGTGGTTTGTTACAACCATTAGAAATTCCAGAATGGAAATGGGAATAAGTCTCGATGGATTTCATTGATGGATTACCAAGGACTAGATCAGGCCATGATAGCATTTGGGTGATTGTGGACCAATTGACAAAGAGTGCAAGGTTTATACCTGTCAAGTCAAACAAGACGGCAGCTAAGTTAGCTGAACTATATATAAAGCGGGTAGTGAGATTTCATGGAACACCCAAAGGCATTGTGAGTGACCGAGATCCGTTGTTCATTAGTGGATTTTGTAAGAGCTTACAAGAGGCGTTAGGATCAGAATTACATCTCAGTACCGCGTATCATCCTCAAACCAATGTCAAACAGAGAGGGTGAATCGAGTGTTAGAAGATCTCTTGAGAGCTTGCATATTGGATTTTGGTGGATCATGGGATGACCATTTGCATCTAGTAGAGTTTGCATATAATAATAATTATCAATCCAGTATTGGTATGGATCCATTTGAAGCTTTGTATGGAAGACCGTGTAACTCATCGTCATGTTGGTTAGAAACTGGTGAGAAGTTTGTGCTCGGACCAGATGTGATAAGAGAAACTTCAGATAAGATTAAGGTTATCCAACAGTGAATGAAGTCTGCCAAAGATAGGCAGAAAAGTTATGCTGATAAGAGGAGAAGAGAATTAAAGTTCTCCATTGGCGACTTGGTGTTTGTCAAGATTTCTCCGTTGAAAAGCGTGATACGATTTGGCAGGAGAGGCAAGTTAGCACCAAGATTTGTTCGTCCATTCCCAGTTCGTTAGAAAATTGGGAATTTGGCATATAAAGTTGAATTACTAGACAAGATGGCAGGAGTTCACAACGTGTTTCATGTTTCTCAGTTAAGGAAGTTCGTACACGACCCAAATGTGACTATTTCACCTGATCAGTTGGATGATATCGAAGTTGAACCCGAGGCGGTTAGGAACCGCAAGCCTATGCATATTGTTGGGAACGATACGAAGCAACTTAGAAGGAAAGCGGTGAATCTAGTCAAAGTTCAGTGGGGCGATAATGAGAATGATTGTACTTAGGAGACAGAGGAGAGCATTAGGAAGACGTATCCAGAACTCTCCGCCTAGTAAGATTTCACTTTCGATTTAGTCTTTCCGCATGCTAGGATAGGTTTGTTTTATCTGTTTTGCATGTTTGATTGTTGTATATGATTGGTAGGCATGCAGGATCATTTGTATGTTTTGGGTTAAGGAATTTCGGGGACGAAATTTCTTAAGGGGGGAGAGTGTAACGACCCACATTCTACGCATCGAAGGATCGTAGAATATTTATTTCTTTCACATGTGAAGTCGTGTGGTCATGTAACTTTAGGAGACGACTATTGGGGTCATTTCCCATGTTCATGATTTTTGCTGATTTTTAAATGACCGTTTTTCCCCTAGCTGATCTTATTTCGGCCATAACTTTTGATTGGAAAGGAGTTCTAACTTGAAATCACTTCCATTAGATTCGGATGATGGTTTACCTTTTCGTAGAGTGGTCACATTAGCCAAACGGACTCACCGTCTGGGAGATATGGCTGAAACAAGTTTCAGATGGTAAAAACAGCTTAATTGGGCTTAACCGGGTGATTAACAGTTAGGCCCAATGGGAAATTTCGGGATTTGGGGTGTTTAAGGGCTGTTAGGGTTTAGAGAACACCATTTTTCTCACTTTCACAGCCGCCACTTTCATTCTTAGAACCCTAGTAATGGCCTCCAACATCTAAAACACCCCCAAATCACCTCCTAATCGCTAATTAAGTCAAATCTACATCAAATCAAAGAGGATTAGCACAAGAATCGAGGTAGAACTGCTGCATAGCCTTGGGAACAGCGCCATAACAGAGACTTATTTCAGATCTGAAGTTAATTTGTGGCCAAGGTGAGTGATTTGTATAGTTCCTCACTAATTATGGTTAATTAAGAGTAATTAGTGATAATTAGCGAATTTATACATGTTAAAAATCTGGAAAAATATTGACAAATTTCGAAATATTGTTGTAGGGCTCTGTTAGAAAATTTGGTTAGTTTGGTTAAGTTTTACTAATCCTATCATTAGTTTGGCTTAAACATGCTTAAGGGAAAATATGGGATTTTGGCTATGTTTGATCCAATTTACATGTTATGGTTGCTGTTTTGATGTTTATGGTTGATTCTCTATGTTGCTATGATTGTATGGTATGCTTTGTGATTGATTAGAACAGTTAGAATGGTCGAAAACGCCGTCGTATGGCGTAAAACAGTCGCTAGAAAGTTGCAGGAAATGTGCAGGGTTTCAAACCAAATCGGATCAGATTATTGGGCTCGGATCGGATAGGAGAACCGGATAAGTGGACTTGATTTCAGATTGGAACTTAGCATAAGGGGATTGGCGAGAAGGAAGGCCATTTTCTTAGAGTTGGAGTTGGGGGCAGGGGATCGAATCAGAGAGACCAAAAGGGGATCAGATTGGAGCTAAGAGGGAAAGACCGGAACGGATTTGGAGACATGAGGAAGCACACCCGAACCGAACCACTTCAGGGTATCGAGCCGTTGGAGGAGTATCGAACTGAGGCAGAAAGGGGAGCACCGAACTGGACCATACCTTGAGAGATCGAACCGAACCGGAGCGTTGAATCATCAAACTGAAGTATCTTGAACTAAAGCTTCTATATGCCTGAACTGAACCAGATGGTTGAACCGAACCGATGTTGGGCTTGGGACCGCTTCATCGTGACGACTTCTTCTGAAGACCAGCTCCAATTCGACCAAAACTCAAGATGCAAAGGTAGTCCAAGTGGGAAGTTTGTACTCAGGATCCAGTTGGGAACCAATGAGTTAACTTCATGATTGGACTTTACTGCGAAACGTGTGCTAAGGGGTTGTCGATGTCTAGGACTTTGGATCACTATGTATGGGAGGTACGTGGATGGATTCAGGGCCACTGTGGCCTAGGTACGACTAGTGGGCTATATAGTCCGATGAAGTGGGGTAATTTGAAAAGGTTTGGTCATGATCCCATAGGATAAGCTTGGTGGTAGCAGTAGTTGTACAAGTTGAACTCCGTCATTGCCTCGATGGGTCTAGTGATCAAAATTGTGGATATTGTATGCTTTACGCACTGAGTGAGAGATGTGAGGATGGTTGCTATGCTTGATTTGTTTGCCATCACTATGACATGCACACCCCCACCCCCATATTTCGTACCATGTGTTAGTGGCACCTTAGAGTATTGTACAGTATGTAGTGCTAACTCTTTGGTTGCAGGTTCAGGTATGGTTTAGTATACCTGTTATTGTTCTGTTTTGCTGCTTATCGCTCATACTAGATTTTTGTCTGACCCAGAGTTTTATGTCTCTTCTTATTACTCTGGGTGCTCTCACGAGCAGACTAGAGACAGGTTAAATGGTGAAGCACGAGTAGCTGTACTGGAGACGAGCAGGAGGCTTCCACGTATGATATATAGATAGATATTCTCCCTGTGTCGCTGCTGGTCACTACTTTGGGCATTAGTAGTGCACCTTTCCTTTCTTTTGCTTTAGAGACAGTTTTAAAGTTGTAATAATGATGATGTGGAACATAAGCTGTATTTGGATTTTCCGCTGCTATGATGTTTAGTTTCAGCTTATGTCCTGTCTCACCTGTTTTATGTCAAGTATGTTATCATTATATTTTATTCCTTGCGCTGTGAGACATTCTACGGGTTCTTGACTAGTTCATTCTCTTCTTTCCTTTCTTTGGCGACCGTTCCGGGCCAGTCGGGCATGTGTACAGCGCACTTTCGGAGGAAATGCCGACTGGTGCGGGGCGTGCTGTCACAGAATACTTGCTCAATGTCAATGGCATATGTGACCAGCTATCCGCTGCCGGCCACAAATCAATGAAACTAAACAAATCATGTCTATTATCAGTGGTCTTGACGAGAGCTATGAAGCTGTTGTTGCTATAATATCCTCAATTGAACCAACTCCTACTCTCAATATGTCCACACTACTCTACTGGCTCATGAGGGAAGGATTGAGCAAAGAAAAACAGCTAATCCAGACCCCATTATTAACTACACTACTAGCTATAAAGGAAAACAACCAGAAAGGAGCTATGGACCCCGGCAACAACAACAGTACAACTCTAATCAGAGGCGAGGTCAGTCAAATAGAGCCAGAGGCAGGGGAAGCAGGTTTATAACAACAACAGAATTCAGTGTCAGATCTGTGAGAAGTACGGTCACAGTGCAAACAAGTGCTACTTCAGATACAATGCTAATTACACCCCAAACCATAACAACATAAACAACTCAACTATCAATGCAAACACACACAAGGACAATCTAGGGGAAGTAGAGGCTCAAAATACTGAAAATGCAAAAATTGAAGACATAAATAATGAGTGTTGGTATCCTGACTCGGGTGCAACTCGTCACGTGACAAACAACTTAAACAATCTGAATCTCGGCAATAGGGAGTACAAAGGTAGGAAAACCTTAATTATTGGTAATGGTAATAATATACACATCACAAACAGAAGAAATGCAAGTTTAAATGGTTATAGGCCTCTGTTTTTAAATAATTTGCTGTGTATTCCGGAAATCAAAAGAAATCTAATGAGCGTTTCACAATTTGCCAAAGATAACAATGTATTCTTTGAATTCTACCCAAACACATGTCTAGTCAAGGATATACTGACTTCAGAAACTATTCTACAGGGTAGGGAAAGTAATGGACTATACAAGTTTACTGCAAGTTCGGGACAGTTTGGGTTTTGTAATAATTATAGTCCAAATATTAACAATGCTTCTAAGTCTTGTAATTCTTTTAATCTCTGGCATGATAGACTAGGACATCCAAGCATAAAAATTGTCAAAGCTGTATGCGACGAGAATAAAATCTCTATTAATGGTATTCCAAATAAATATGTGTGTAAATTCTGCCAAATGGGTAAAATTCGTAAACTTGCACTTCCACACTCTGAAACCACATACACAACACCACTAGAGCTAGTTGCTACCGATGTATGGGGATCTGCACCTATAACCTCTGATTACGGATACAAATATTACATTTCCTTTATTGATGTTTACTCTAGATTTGTATGGATTTACTTTATAAAATTAAAAGCTGAAGTAAACAATATTACCATGCAATTTATAAATACTACTAAGAAACAAATTGGTCACCAAGTTAAGAAAGTTCAAACTGATGAAGGAACATAATTCCTTCCATTAAAACATTTTTTTCAAAACAAGGGGATTGAACACAGAATTACATGTCCATACACTTCAGAACAAAATGGTTTTATCGAAAGAAAACACAGACATATTATAGAGACTGACCTAACATTGCTTGCGAAAGCCTCTGTACCACTGAAGTTCTGGCCAGAGGCATTCAACACTGATGTGTACTTGATCAACATCATGCCAACCAAAATACTTTACTTCAAGTGACCACATGAAGTGTTGTATAATGTTAGACCAGACTACAATCACCTAAAAAAATCCTGATGTCAGTGCTTCCCTTGGTTAAGACCATACAAGGCACACAAACTAGAATACAGGTCTATACCATGTACATTTCTGGGTTACCTCAAAGATCACAAAGGGTATAAATGCATTGAAAGAAAAGGTAAAATATATGTTTCAAGACTTGTGGTATTTAATGAAGCTTTGCCTTTTAGCACATCAGAAATTAAGACAACCAAAAAAGTCCAAAATACCAGACAGTATGATCTCAATGATGAAGAAGTCATGATTCAGCCAATACAACAAGAATCACGCAACACAAATCAAGAGGGGGATACACACACAACATAAAGTCACAACACCAACCAAGGAAGCAATACATATGAAGAAATTAGCAGGAATGAAAGGGAAGAAAACAAAATACCTGAGGCTGAAGCAAGTAGCAACAGCAACACAGACCAGCTGGAACCTGTCAGAGGCTTATCTAACCATTACTGAATGATGACGAGGGCAAAGAATGGCATTTATAAGCCCAAAGTTTTTAACATAAATCTGGACACAACAGAACCCATGTCATACAAGGAAGCTGCATCAAGTGTTAAATGGAGAGAGACAATGCAAGGGGAGTACAGTGCACTTCTCAAAAATAAAACTTGGGCATTGGTAGAGATGCCAAGCGACAAAAACATTATAGGAAGCAAATGGACATGTAAATTAAAACGAAATGCTGATGGATCATTATCAAAATATAAGGATAGGCTTGTAGCAAAGGGGTACTCACAACAGTGTGGATTCGATTTCACTGAAACATTCTTACTTGTCGTGAAACCCACCTCAATTCGAATAATTCTGACCATAGCCTTATATAAGAACTGGACCATCAAGCAATTGGATGTTAATAATGCTTTCTTAAATGGTGTTTTGCAGGAAGAGGTCTTTATGGAAAAACCACAGGGATTTATTCAGAATGGACAAGAAACTATGATATGCAAAGTTAATAAGGCAATATACGGTAAATGGTGTTTTGCAGGAAGAGGTCTTTATGGAAAAACCACAGGGATTTATTCAGAATGGACAAGAAACTATGGTATGCAAAGTTAATAAGGCAATATATGGGCTAAATCTAGCACGTAGAGTTTGGTTCGATAAACTGAAAGCAACTGACACGACCCGAACTTCCCCGTGAAGGAAAGCCCAGATTGACTTTGAGAACAAGACAAATCAGAACATAAACAGAAGAACATTTCGTTGCTTATTACAACAATCCCATTAGAATACAAGAATATACAGAGTATGAACAAATATTATATATCAGAGAAATATCAGAGATTTACAAAATATTACATAGTAGCGGAAAAATAGCACAATACACAACTGAAAGAGATAAACAGATACTGAGCTTTCTGAATATTGTTCCAACTGTAAACCAGGATCCTGTGAATATAAATCTGCAAAACCAAAACTACTAGCTGCCCGTGTGGAAAATAGGGGCATCCAGAGTTTAGGTTAAAACAATAAACTCCAGGTCAGTCATGTGACTGGTACGAGAACTAAAACAGTTAGTAATCTTTATTTTAAAGTTAGGTAAATCCAGGGACCACGCCGTATAACACGGAACGGGTTTCCTCCCAAGAATACCAGTGCATAAAACAATAACGCAATGCTAAATAAAGAACAATGAAGCTATTATAAGACTCAAGTCCCATCACACAATGCAACGCAAGCCGGAGAATAGAGTTTTTACCTTATAATAGCCAAGAATGCTTGGTACGTAAAATTTCAAGTTTTAATATTACTATACGTGTATAGTGTGAAAACAATTTCAATCATAAGTATCAAACATAGATGGCATAAGTGCCCCATACCACTATGTCGCCACATATAGGTTTACAATTAAAATCGCAAAATGTCATATTGGAAGTTGGATTTCCATCTGTGAACCAAGGCAAGGGATCATCCTTACCGCTTCGAGGCTGTCTAGCCTGAGCCTCAGGAACAGCCGCAACTACCCCTTGGATCGTCAGGGCCGGTCCACTCGAAGTGGATTATAATGCCTGAACACTGCGTTTCCCCGCCCTACGGGGCGTAAATGAGCCAAATAACTCCATTGGCCCCGGATCGACCGATATAACTGAGACGCCTCCTATCCATCATCCACATAAGTAAAATGCCAGGGCATGCAAAACACTGACACCACTCCTAGCTAAAAAGAAATGCATGTCCTCCCTGAAGCCCTCTCCCGTTTCTGGTCCACACCGGGGTGTGAGGTTCACAATTTAATGCTACACAAAGCTACGCCACAAAGGTCGTGCTTTGATCATCAACCACAAGACTCTGCTTTTCAACAGAAGCCTTGATCATCTGCATCTCAGCGTGCCACATAGGCAATTCACGCTATGCAACCGATGTAAATCAATCACACAGAATGAAATCCGATGTCAGACACACATCCATTTACAAGTCCGTTCTGGGTCTGAACGAAACCGGAGGAACCTTATTTCTCGCATATCCATCGATCTCCAAGTACATCTGGACGATCACCAACTGATTCCCTCCTCTTGGGTGTACAGCCCAATCAAGATCATCAGTAATTATCCAAACGATGTGAAGGCCTCCGGTCTTCGACCACCGTCTTCATCGTCGACTTATCGTCGATTCAGTTATTCAGAATGGGATAAACCCAGTCTTTCCGAATAACTCGCGTATATAATAAACAAGTGCTATAAAAGCACAACATACGCCTTATTCCAATCCAGAATATTCCCTTATTCAAATATTCTTTTACTTTGGGAAAGGTTCCCATTAATTTTATCAAAGATAAATTCTTTAAATTAATTCTTTAATCTTCCTTTGAATATCAATTCAAACCAAATTATGGTTTATCCAAACTAGTCGGGATTAGCGAACCTTACCGAAGTAATCATTTGTTTTAATTTCCCAACCACAACTTATTCATCCCATGAAGTAAAACTGGTAATGCTTCATATATAACACCATGGTGTTATCGGTAAATTCAATTACCATTTTACATTCAAATCTAGTTAAAGATTTAACTATCGCCTGGAGCAAAAATGGTGTTACTCCATTCTCGATCATTTCAATCTAATTAAAGATTCATTAAAACTCCACTTGGTTTTAATCTTCCCAAAAATTAATATTAATGATTATTTAACTTGGAGAATCATAACCTATCTTTTAACTAAGAACCAATGCCATTTAAACACAGTTCACGATAAACCCCAAAATCACATTCCATTCCATCAGCCCTTAACCATAAATTAGAAAGTGAACAATTCCTTAAGTATTAACCCCGAAGGCCGAAACCAACATCTGATCAATACCCTGGAAAACCATTCAACTGAACTAATCTCCAGTTAGTTTCTGATTTTCTTAACTCTGTTGGGTCTAAGAACAGTATTATTAAAGACACCATTCATGACGACCCAAAATCACATCCCATTGACAATGGAATCTTCATGGAAAACTAATCGATAGATATAATCGATACAAACTTCCATATCCAACCAATACTATAAATGGAATAACGGCAGAGCCTCTTAAATTCCATATATAATAACAGTCTTCCTCGACAGTAGTCCACTTCGACCATTACCAAATCAATTCCATTTAATTCCAATTTAATATGTTAAATTGGAAAACTTTACTTTGGAAAATCTCCTTTAAATCTTAACAAAAGATTTATAAATTCCAAATCCCATTTCACTATAAATCGGGTTAAAGAACGAATGTCGCTAAAACACAGTTCACGATAAGCCCAATTCACATTCCAATAATAATCGGGTTAAAGAACAAATGTTATTTAAAACACCATTCACGATAAACCCAAAATCAATTCTAATTCAATTCCAATTAAATATTAATTAATTGGTATACTTCATTAAATCTAAATAAAAAAGATTTAATCTTTTTCTCAACTGGGTTTAAGAACAGTGTTAATGAAGACACCATACACGACAAACCCAAATCCCATTTGATATTCAATACAAGGCTCCGAATAGAAAATATATCGGCTCACATTCAATATCCAATGCTACAACCAACAAATATCGTATTGGAAATAACAATATAAATATATCTTTCAAATTTCCATAGCAATATCTGTATAATCACGAAATTCAATATTGAAATATTCCGAAGATAATTTCGATTCAAATCCATTTCCAATTTATATATTGGAAATTCTGGTTATTTTTAAAACCATTTCAAATCCAATTTATTTATTTTAAAAATAAATGGGATTATAATTCTAGTTCAAAACTAGTTCATTTCGATAAAAATCTATTTTTATCTTTTCAAATATGGAATTTTCCCTCCCAATTCTTTCCAAATCATTTCTTATGATTCTACACCAATTTGATATTTTTAATAATTTTATCAAGGCCCGTACAGTCGATTTCCATAAACGACCATCGAACTGCACTTACAATGACCTTTTACAAATTTTATTTGGACATAATTCCAAATCCAACCATTAGATTTATAATATCTTGTATTCGTTAGAAAGCTCTTTTCGATACGAACCCAACGGTTCTGGATTTAGGAGAATCCGACGGTCGGATCTCCCGTAATGTCCATTCGAAGTCAATGGTCAAAATTCACGAACTGCCGCGGCGCGGCACGTTCTATTCAGGCCATTATATATATTATATATATTTCATCGATTTCCTTCTAAATCATATTTTATAAATCATTTTAAATTCGTTTTCAAAATGATTTCAACTTCATATTCAATTTCTAATCAAAATTGAATATTCCATATCATCGATATATAAATGATACTATTTTCAAACCATTATATTTTGAAACCAATTCATTTTCGATATTCATTATAAAAATGAATAAAATCGATAAGTATATCGTTCATGTCAAAATGGCGTCAATCTAATCAACACAGCTATATATATTTGAATATATTCGTGTCCATCCCAAATCGGATATCAAAATCAGATTTTGATCTTTTCTGAATATTGTTTGAAAATATTCGTTATTTTAAAATAATCGTTATTTTAAAATATTCATTCTTTCTGAACTGGAATCAGACATAGTCAATTACCATATAATTTGACTATATGAATTTCATACACATATGTACACAACTACAATAAAACACTTTCAACCATCATCCAAAGTGCATTTTACACTGCATAAGCATCAAATATAAATATTCAACGCTTATACAGCCTGTCAACCAATCGACTGACATACAACTAATTATTGAGATTAGTGTATGTCCAATATCATCCCAATACCCGTGAGGAGTTTTCAAACAGTAAACACAGATTTTATTGGTGCAGTTGGGTGATGTGTTAAATTTATCATCCCAATCAATATCAGTCAAATCAGTGTACATAAACAAATCGTCCGATTTGTAAATGAATATTTATTTTATTCACATCAACGTTAGAAATTATATTTTTAACGATAAAATATTTTATTCGGTTCATTTACACAATAAAAATGATATTTTTATTGTTCTAACATATTTTAGAAAATTTCGGCGGCATAACGGCGCGATACTAGAAACGGGATAAGGCCTAGCCTTATCCCCGGTCTAATAATGGCCTGCGCCATACACATACCAATCTAATCAATTCAATTTCATTTCCCAAACCAAATTCAACCAAATAATCCAATCAACCAAACTAAACAATTACACAAGTCTTCCATGGTCTGTGGACGATGGGGAACAATTCATATATGCAGCTATAAATAAATAACTGCATAAATAAATTCAGTGAGAGAGTTCTCACCTTTGGGTTCCACTCCTCCAGTCCTTATCACTGAACGGTATGAATTCAGATTTGTTTTCCAACAGTACCATCGCAATCTGTATCACACGGTTTATTATTAAAAATCACATTTTTACACTGTTACTTCATACATAAAAATCATATTTTTATGTTGATGTTTATATTATAAATATCATATTTTTATTCTAATTCTTTTCTGTAAAAATCATATTTTTATATGCTTATATACATATATATAAATTATATTTTTATATCGTTAAAAATCATATCTTTACATCGCTTTCATATACATAAAGATCATATTTTTACTATCTCTATTATATAAAAATCATACTTTTACTATCTCTATTATATAAAAATCATATTTTTACTATCTCAATTATATAAAAATCATATTTTTACTATTCTATTATATAAAAATCATTACTTTTATATGTTATTCATATATAAAAAAAATCGTAATCTTTGTTTATTTAAAAATCTTGTCTTTCTAACTATAAAAATCAAATCTTTTTATTTTATAAAAATATAATCTTTCTTCGTTTAAAAATATATTCTTTCTTTGATTAAAAATCAAACCTTTCTTTAAATTAAAAATCAAACCTTTTGTATAAAAATCAAGTTATTTTGTTACGTTACAAACTGAAAATTAATTCTACACTTCATAAGTATACATAGGAATTTATTTAAAGATTATAAAAAAACTGAAATAAAATAAATAAAATAAAATAAAAACCATACTGTTCGAAGAGGGGATGGGGGTGGTCTGCGTTTGCCAAAGGAGGGGGGTTTGCTGAGCTGGTGCCGGAGCCTAGTGGTGGCACGTAGTCATCTCGGGCGGAGCGGCGGTCATAGAGTTTAAAAGAAAGGGGCGGCGCGGGTTTTCTGCAAAGGGGGGCTCGAATTGAAAAGAGGAAGGGCAGATGAGAGAGGAGTGGTTGGAGGTGAAGAGGAGGGGCCGGCGATGGCGGCCGCAGGTGGCGACGGGCGCTGGGAGGCCAGCGATGGCGGCTAGGTTTGGGCGTCGTGATTTTTTTTCTGAATGGGTTTGGGTATCGGGTTTGGAAGAAAGAAAAATAGGGGGGCCTTTTAAATATATAAATAATATATTAATTTAATATATTTTTTTTCCATAAGAAGTTAACTTTGTATACGAACTCTAAACGAGACCCAACGACTGTCGTCCCTAGCTAATTACCCTCATTCCGAACGCAACGGGATATGTTTCTTAACCTAATTCTAATGTTTCGATCAGTTTTCTTCAAAATTAAAATATAAATTTATATATTCAATTTCAAACGTATATTTCAATTTACCGAGGCCACATACTAAGTTTAAAAATTCCAGAAAAATTATTTCTAGCTTCGTATTGACGATACGGTTCTAACAAAATAATTTCGTCCAATTTGAAGGCCGTTCGAAAAATGGCCATTTTATGGTCGATCCAAATTGACTTAAACTGTCAAAACACGTTTTACTTCGCCACACTCACATATTGATTCAGAAAATTATGAATTTTGGAATCTAGCAATAACTTGACATCCCGGATCCAACAAAAGTGTTTTCGTCAAAAACAGAGATCGTTTGCAAAATTTCCATTTTTAAGGACGCAAAATTCCATAGCGACTATTCTGAAATTTCAATTGGGCGTAACTTTTTATCCCCGCTATGAAATTTCAATTTTTCGATTCGTTGGAAAGATATTCTCAAATAGATTCAAATATTTTTGATTTCGCTAAAATCCGGTTTATTTTGAATCATGTACATTCATTTGAAATTTGAAATCGAATTTTCAAACTACTGCGCCATTTTCAATTCCTTTTATAATTAAAAATAAATAATTATATACTAACGACGATTCAAATAAATATATACATTCAAATTCTATTAAAAATAAATTTCCCGTTGTTATTATTTAAAATAATTCATTTTAAATATCCAAAATTCACTAAAATTGCCAAATAAATTTTTTAAATTGCCTTGGATTTTCCGGGTTGTTACAATCTCCCCTACTTAAAACCTTTCGTCCCCAAAAAGGAACGAAGCTGAAAGTTGTTTTACACATCAACTCAACTTTCATTATTTTCATTATTGCTTAAGTTCTTCAACTTTTCAGTTTCTAAGAACTTTTCAAATTCTTCAAAAATTTGGCTAACACCCTAAATTTTCGAAAAATTTCGCCATAACCTCCCCTGCCTGGGAGCACCGGGAAAATCCGAAATCGCCATACAGGCCTCTCCAATCTAAAAAGAAAAAGAAACAGCCAAGCGGCTCATAAAATCATCAAAAACCCCAAGAAATACAATAAACATGTACCTATTTGTCGGGCAAACAATTTTATTCCTCTTCTCTATCCTCCTTGCAATGACCTGTTCAATGTATACACATGTATATGCATGCAATTTCAAACAATTTTCAATACAGATTTCTATTTGGTTCAATTTGGCTAAAGGTTCAACATTTAATTAATCAAACAACACAACTAGCAATCAATTAGTTGATTATCTTTTCAAATTCATAACTTGGATACCTAGTCAAAAAATCACATTTTTGGTGCCAAATCACAACAAAAGACCTTATCTAGCTTTGGTTCTTACAACAGTCAATTGTAAATATATAAATATCACATCTTCGGCATTCGAATATAAACACTGATGATGGCACACCATCATCAGAATCAGACTCGGGCGACTAGAGTGTGATCCTATATCCATCCAGTATATTAAAACTTCGAATACACGTGGATCAGACGTATATGCAAAGTCTTTATATACTTGATTGTCCAAATCAATTTAAAATAAATATTCAAATACGTATAATACGATTTAAATTTCAAAACAAAATTTGTTTTCATTTTAAAAATATACTCTTCCAACTTATTCTAGGATACTACTGATCCTATCTCTAACAAGTCATTCCCATTGGATATTACCAATCTAATCTGTGATGAATTCTTCCGTTTGGTTCTAACGTGTCTTGTTCTCCGAGCTCTGTAAACCAAAGCTCTGATACCAAACTGACACGACCCGAACTTCCCCATGAAGGAAAGCCCGGATTGACTTTGAGAACAAGACAAATCAGAACACAAACAGAAGAACATTTCATTGCTTATTACAACAATCCCATCAGAATACAAGAATATATAGAGTATGAATAAATATTATACAACAGAGAAATATCATAGATTTATATTATATTACATAGCAGCGGAAAAATAATACAATACACAAATGAAAGAGATAAACGGATACAGGGCTTTCCAAATATTGTTCCAGCTGTAAACCAGGATCCTGTGAATATAAATCAGCAAAACCAAAACTACTAGCTGCCCGTGTGGAAAACAGGGGCAACCAGAGTTTAGGTTAAAACAATAAACTCTAGGTCGGTCATGTGACTGGTGTGAGAACTAAAACAGTCATTAATCTCTATTTTAAATTAAAAATTTATCCTTTTATACTGCCAGTTCACATTATATTGCAGATCCACTAAATTTCTACCATTTCGGAATAAAATAAAATATTCAAAATTATTGAAATTAATCCATTTAAAATTTCAAAACAATAAAAACATTTTTAAACATTAAACTAAATGATCAAAAAATCTGGGTCGTTACAATCATCCACATAAGTAAATATCAGCTAGTTTAATCACCAACACCACTTCTAGCTAGATAGAAACGTGCTGCTCTCCCTGTGTTCCCTTCTCCCGTTTAGACTCAACCGGGTTGTGAGGCTCGCGAAGTAACGTTATAACTACAAGGCCTGCTTTTCAACAAAGCTTTGATCATCTTCATCTTAGCGTGCCACGTTGACAATTCACGCCATGCGATTGATAACTATTTATACACAACCTCTAAGAGTGTTAAGCAAGAGAATAAATTCTCCACCACCAAAGGTCGTATATTAATAGAAATCAATTTACATAGAACAAAATTGAACGTCAGACACACATCCATTTATAAGCTTATGCTCTAGGTCTGAGTGAAAGCCAAATCCGTAAAAATCAACACTACGTTCGGATAACTACCATCTTAGCCCCGTCTTGGGAGCAAATCAATCAAGGGCCTTAACACTAGTTACCCGTTCGATGTGAAGATCGTCGGTCTTCAATCACCATCTTCAATTCTTCGAACATCGTTTCATTATTTGGAATGAGAGTAAACTCGGACTTTCCAAAAAATCTTCGCATAATTATCATTTGAATTATTTCATAACATTATTATTTATCACTATTTTTAATCTGATAAGAATAGATATAAATCATTCCATGTAGTCATTAACATATAAGGGCAACGAATCAACCAAACAAACAGCACATAATCATGTTCATGTATCATATCAAGGTATCATGTTCAATGAACATTTCAATTCCATTCTCACATTTATTTATTAATAAATAACAACTAAAATGTAACTTTCAATTTATTCTTTTATGGCATAGAAAATGTCATTAAAACATCTCTTTTTTCTTATTTATTTACACTACATGTAAATAAATGTTTTCTTTTTCTTCTACATATCCTATTTACATGAAAATGTAAATGAAAGTGTCATCTAAAATAGTTCTTTTTATTTACATAAGAAAAGGTAAATAAAGTTTTTACTAATAATATGTTCATTTTATTTACATAGAAAATGTAAATAAAGTTTTCACTAATAATATGTTCATTTTATTTACATAGAAAATGTAAATAAAGTTTTCCTCATATATTGTTCTTTTTAATATATTAACGTTTACACTAAAAATATGTTCATTTTTACTAAAACGACATAACGCCAAATATGTGTTCATTTTCTCTAAAAGGACATAAAAAATATGTTCATTTTTACTAAAACGACATAACGCCAAATATGTGTTCATTTTCTCTAAAAGGACATACCGCTAAAAATGCGTTCATTTTCTCTAAATTGACATAACGCTACATATGTGTTCATTTTCTGTGTTAATCTAATTTCATATAAAAATGATATTTTATATGTAAACAATTTCTATGAATTCATAACATTACTAAAATGTTATCCTTTTATATAATCATGTTTTAATTTTCATTGAAAATGCAAATAAAAGTACTATGCTGAATTTCATTCTTTTATTTACATGAAAAATGTAAATATAAGTACCTCTTTAAGTTTCATTCTTTCACTAATGTTAAAGATGCACGTAAAGACACTGCACTAAATTTCACCCGTTTATTATTGTTAAAAAATGCACATAAGCCTTCATTCCTTTTAATTTATTAAAAATACAACACAAAATTTTAATCTTTTATTTACATTAACCATGTAAAAAAAATGCAACAATACACTTCATTCTTTACTTTACAATAAATTTCATGCTTTTTAATTCATTGAAAATACATTAACAAAATCTAATCTTTTATTTCATTGAAAATGTACATAAAAATGCAGCGTCGATTTCCTATTCTTTTTATTACATTAAAAATGTGAATAAAAATGCAATCTTAATTTCTAACTTTTTATTACAAAAAAAAATGTAAATAAACATACTACACTAAATTTCATTTTTCTATTTGCATCAAAAATGTAAATAAAAACACTACGCTACATTCCATTCTTTTACTTGCATTAAAATATAGACATTAAACTCTAATCTTTTATTACATTAAAATAAATATAAAAATGTAACACTAGATTTCAATCTTCCTAATTCATTAAAAATGCAACCTAAAGTTTCAATTCTTTGTTTTACATGAAAATGCATATGAAATGTGTCGACAAAATATAATCTTTTTATCTTTCATGAAAATACATATAATATGCATTGGCAACATTTAATCTCTTTACTTCAATCGAAAATGCATGTGTGCTTCATCGTCAAAATTTCATTTCAAATTGAACGGAAATTTTATCGTCAAAATTTCGCCTTTTTAATCACATCAACTTCCATGTCAAAATTCTTCCTTTTTAATTACATTAAAAATGTAATTAACATTTCATGTCAAATCTTGCTTTTTACTTTACAATATAAAAATCCTATTCTTTAATTATATAATAAAATGTACTCTTAATTTACAATGTAAATTCTCCTCTTTAATTACATAAAAATTGTAATTTTCATCTGATTACAAATGCAACATAAAAATTCAATCTTTTATTCGCTTACAAACGCAACGTAAAATTCAATATTTTTAATTGGTTACTACACAACATAAAAATTCAAGCGCATACGCAGATCTTAAGGAATAGATCTGAGGTAATAACATAGAAATTAAATTTTAGCATGTACAATCTTATTCTTTAATTATACATAAAAATGTAATTTTATTTTACAATGTAAAATATCATTCTTTAATTACATAAAAATATGTAATTTTATTTCTTTTTACATTAAAAATGTAACTTTTATTTTTATGTCTTATTTGCATTATGGAATGCAACAAAAAGTCTTACCTTTTATTTCAAGTTATATTTGCATTATGGAATGCAAATAAAAAGGTGAGCTCTTACTTCTAAGTTTTATTTACATTGGGGGACACAAATAAAAAGATGCACTTTTATTTCCATGTCATATTTGCATTGTGAAATGCAAATAAAAGAATAAATTCTATTTTTAATGTATATTTGCACTAGTGAATGCAAATAAAAGAATAAACTTTAATGACAATTAAAAAGTGATTTTATTTGTAAAACAAGTCCTACATTTCTAATCTTAACGAATAAAAAGGATAATTTTATTTGTTTACAACTTCCATTTTAATGAAACATTTCATTCAAATAGGTGATTTATATTTTAATGTATGTTTTTGCTATGATATGTTAAAACAGAATGATAATTTATTCTAATATTTTTATTTATTTAAGTCAAACATGAAAATAAAAGTATTGTTTTTATTTTATACTTCACATTTTGACACATATGAATATAAATTATTCTATATTCACAATAATATATGATTTTATTGTATACACAAAATTCTAACAATCATAAATACACAATCACAATCAATCGTTCATCACAATCGCAGCACAATCAACATTGAAATAAATACACACATACAACATGAATCTCATACTGAATGAATATATATATTACTCAATAAAATAAATAATTAATTTAAAATTTTAAAATAGAAATCCCACCGAGCTTTTATTTAGAATAGATCAGATCTGAATTTTGGTCAAAATTTCATCTGCTCCTTTTCAGATCTTGTCAGTTCCATGTTGTAGTGTTCTCTAATACGATCGCAATGCAATTCGTTTCGTCAAATTCTGATTAAACATGACGAAGTTATTCAATTTTAAACATAAATTACATTATTGGATAATTTAATAATCAATTTCTTTAATCACTTTGTTAACCTTGATTAAAAACTCAAGACCACTTCTTCTTCATCTTTATCGACTTCAGGAAACCCAAAACCACGACTAAAGCATCCCCTTGCGCACCGCCATCGATCAACCACCGTCACCGCGAAGCCATCCACGCTGACATCAACCGCCCTCGACACCACCCAACTCGGTGGTCACACGCTCCCCAAAATCCTCCATAAACGCACTGGCATTGTGGCTCGATTTCCCATAAATTAGTGCACAAGAATTGATCTCGACCGTATAGAATCGAAGCTAAGGAGAATCTCTTCGATTTGGTCATTTGAATTGCTAGGAGTTATAGTTGGGATTGAGGTATTTTAGTGGTGAATGGATGGAACACTTTCGGCCATGGAGTTTAGGGAAGAGGAGGCTGATGAAGTAGAAAGAAATTTAGATTTATATATATTTTATACGGAGAAGAAGAATAAGATCTAAATTTAAAAAAAAACAATTGCTCAGAAGAAGAAAAAGATTGAGAAAGATATGTGATTAATTTCTCATTGATGTCTCTTAACATATGGTAGGTTATGAAAGAAATTGATTAGCTGACTAGGCATGAGGTAGCGTATTTATTTCGCATTTAAATTTCAAAAGCAAGTTACAAAGAAAAAGAGACTAAAAGGGAAGAATTGAATGCAAGATAATTTCAAATTTCAAAAAATAATTTACATAGGAAAAGAGAACAATGGAAAGAAATGAATGTGTGATTTATTGTCTAACGCTTACTTTTAGGAGGTTGTGTGACTTTTCAAATTTCAAAACAAATAACTTTTAAATTTCATAATTAAGGAATACTTTCACATGTGTAGAGGAGTATAATGAAGAGAAAATTGACAAAAATACGCATGGATAATGTTGAAAGTTTTATTCTTTTTTTTTCGAATCTAAACAAAAAGGTATAAAAGATAAGGAAAAAAACATATATACATGTATATGGTTTGTTTTTGGAGTAATTAATGATGGAAAACAAAAGGAGTAATGAGAAATAAAAGGAATGTAAATATAAGGAATGAAAGTTTGCAAATAAAACATAATGTGAAAGTACAATGCAAGAAAGAAATAAATAGAATAATGGGCAATAAGTTAATTGAATGAAAGAAAGAGAGGAATGCATGGTTAATGAAAGAAAATAACTTGAATGAAATGTGAACGGATAAAGAAATTACGCATAATTTATTTTTCTTCGAAAAGAATTAATTGGGAAAACGTTATTTTAAAATTAAAGAAAAATTACATGAGATAGAAGCGATAAGGAAAAAAAAGAAGGAGAAGAAGGAAATACAATGCAATGTTTATGAAAGGATAATTAAGAAGAATGCGTCAATTTGGAAGGAGATGAATGGTGCAGTATTAGTGAAACAACGAAGAAATGACACTGAAATAAATGCAGCTATTCAGATTTCAAAACAAATTTATGAAGGTCGGAACATGCAATCACCGTTTCAAATTTCTGCACGTTACACTTGGAATAGATAAGGAAATAGTTGAGAGGACGGCCGAAGATATGTATATATATATATTGTTAGAATTTATTTTATTTAGAACTTACGCATTATTTTTAACCAATATTTCAATATAAATTAATAGATATTATTAAAGTTCCTAAGGCATTTTTTCTTTGTATCTTTGTATATTTAGAATGCGCACCAATCAAGCGCCTGCATGAGTTATGTCAATCAACATTTAAATCATAGGATTTAGGCTTCCCATCACTAAATGTAATCCTACAATCAACAAACTTAAATTAAAGTATAAATTTAATCATGATTATTTAAAATAAATTATTTTAAATATCCAAAACTCATTAAAATTACTTAAAATAAATTTTTAAATTTACCCCAAAATTCAGGGTTGTTACAGTATGCTTCTAAACAAAAAGGGTACAGATGCATATATGATAATGGTAGAATATTCATTAGTAGACATGTTGTGTTTAATGAAAAGGTATTCCCATATAGTAGGTCTGACATCAAAACAACTAATAAAGTCATTAACAATAAAGCTGTTATACCTGAAATCTCAAACTACACTGAACTGCTACTACCTACTGATAAAGAGATGGCCGCTAATGCTCCATCAATAAGCATCATTGATAATGCTCATCACAACAATTATGCTTGTGAGCCACCCAGCCTCGTCAGTCCACTACTGGCAACAGGAGAAGAGGAAAGAATTAACAATGAAAGCAATGCTTACAATGATAACAGATCGGATAATTCTGACAATACTGTACTAGGGAGTGGCAGTAGCACAAGTCCAACAAGTCATTCAACCAACATGACAACCACAACCCTAGGACATCACATGATAACAAAGGCAAAGAGTGGCATATTTAAGGCAAAGACTTACACTGCCACAATTATCAATGATGAGCCTTGTACATATGAACAAGCTGCCAAGTTCAAGCATTGGAGAACAACAATGAATGAAGAATATGATGCACTCATTAAAAAACAAACTTGGGAGCTTGTTAAACTACCAACAAACAAAAATATGATAGGGTGCAAATGGACTTACAAGGTAAAGAGAAACTCAAATGGTTCAATAAGCAGACACTGGGCTAGACTTGTTGCCAAAAGCTATACTCTAGAATATGGCTTTGACTACAATGAGACCTTCTCACCAGTAGTCCCATCAAATTAATCTTTACCATTGCATTGGATAATAATTGGAAAATCAAACACCTAGATATGAACAATCCTATCCTGAATGGAGTCTTGTAGGAAGAAATATATATGATGAACCCGGAAGGATATGTACAGTGTTAGAGATTATGCCAGGGAATATGCTACAGAATTAAGAATATGTTAGAAATAAGGATAAAGA
This sequence comes from Allium sativum, assembly GCA_030737875.1. Lineage (NCBI taxonomy): Eukaryota > Viridiplantae > Streptophyta > Magnoliopsida > Asparagales > Amaryllidaceae > Allium > Allium sativum. Next base: position 84,543 of record JASFAX010000104.1, read on the forward strand.
TATGTTGCCTTTATTTGGTATTGCATTAATTTGGGGTTATATTTGGTATCGTATTGATTTGGATCAATATTTGGTATAGAACTATTTATTATAATTGACATAAATATGCTATAGATTATTCCCATTTAGAATGCTCTTTTAGATAAGGATAAGCCATCTATAAACAGATGCATGGTTTAACATTGTAAATCAATCAAGCATCTTTTGTAATATCAATCAAGTAATCAATAAAAATGTAGCCTTCTAATTGTTTTACCATCTAATCTCTCTCTCCTCTCTATATCAAATTCTAACATGGTATTAGAGTCAGGTTAGAGAAGGAGAGAGAGAATTAGAAGATTTGAAGTGAGTTTTTTTTCTCTTCTTTCGTTTGTTTTTACCTCCGAACATCAAACCAAATTTGATTCGATCCTTTCGAAAATGAAAAATCTGAAGCTGAAACCAAATCTCTAAAACCACATTTCACTACCATCAAGATAACCAACTCAAATTGATTTAGTCAAGATCCGATCAAAAGAAATGGAAGAAAGGGGGCTGTGTGTGCTTCTATAAGAAATAAGCGTGGGTTTGGTGAATTGCGTGTAAGGAATATGATTGGTAATGAATGGTTGCGGTTGTTTAAAGTTGTGGGTCTGGTCAATTTTTTTGTGAGTCTGCGGCAATGGGGAGTTCGCAGAAATTTGATTCGCATTCAAATCAAATAAGATGGTGTTTGGGATTGCTATCTAAATTGCGGTGGACAGAAGCTGATAGAGGTGATATTTATATGTTCAGGTGGGGCTGTTAATATTCTAATTTTGTTGTTCCAAGGGTGGAAGGAATTTGTGGTATTTGATCAGTTTTTGGATGATGGAGGCGCTGGAAAACTTGATTATGCTTGATGTGAAGCCGAGTTGGAATTCATATAGGATGATGGAATATGGTTGAAGTTTTTTTTGTGATCGGTTGTTGCTGTCGAATGGCGTTATCATCAATGTTCTTCCTTGCCAAGTTGGAGCTTTAAGTCATTTAGCAATGAAGCAACCTTGGTGCTTTTGTCTCTGCCTGTCATTGGAAGGTTGATGGTCAGTGGTGAGCTCTGATGTGCTATTGGGCTTGAAAGCGGTGTATGAACCTTATTTGTATGTCATATGTTGTACTGTTCCTTTGCAGCTATATGGTTTGTGAGTGTTTTGATGTGATTTCGTTAATGTAGTCTTTTATGTTAAAAAAAGGAAAAAAAGAAATGGTGAGAGTCTGGATTGATTTTATTTGAGGTGTATGTGGTTTGTGCGTTTGTAGATGGAGGTGTGTGTTTTCATGTAATGGTTTGGTGAAGTAGTTTCAGTGTTGTAAGAGGTAAATAGTGATAGGATGATATTTGTAATGGTTTTTTGTTTGCTATTTGTTTTCACCAAAAAATGGCTCAAACACCAAGGGTAGAAAATCGTACTTCACAACATGGTTAGAAAGTAAATGGGGCCGCACTCAACAAAAGTTGAAAGTCAAAATGTGAGGAAAGTAAAATGGAAACAAGGTTTTAGAGTGGTTCGGCCCAAGGCTAGGCCTATATCCACTGTAAAGGTAGTTTGCATTATCATGATAACGATTATAAAGCATATAAACTCTCTTTGTTCATACATCCTCTCATTCTTTTAACATGTTTTCACTCTCACATACAAATCTTGCTTGAATTCATGGAATTCAGTAGAGGAATGGCGAAGTCGTAGAGAAGAAGGACAAATGAGTGATGGTGAAGGAGGATGTCTTTGTTTGAGAGGAGAACGAAGAAGAATCTTCAATCTCTTTTCCACTTAGATGATCCTAATGGATGCCATGGTCAAATGGATGTATGATCTTCAAGTGGAGATGATGATGATGGTTGAAATGCTAAGGAATGGTAGGGGAAAGAATTCAGCAGCACTTCGTAGTGGCCAGAAGTCCATCCCCTTTATGGTGGAAGTCATGGCCTATTTATAGGTGGACTCCTCTGAAGAAATGAGCTGAAATCCATATATGCAGGCTAGGGGTCGTTCGTCTTATTAATTACGAAAATGCCACCGCCTAGTTGTAGCCAATCTGTCGATAGCTGTATTCAGCTGTCCTGTATGAGCGACTTCATGGGAGCGAGCGGTTGTATAGGTGCGAGCGACTGCATAGATTTGAATACATTGAATGGGAGGACAGTTGATGAGCGTATAGGTGGCTTGTCAAAGCCTCTTAGTTAGTATAAGAACGACCGACCGGATCATCATGTTAAGCCTTTTGTAATTGACTAGCATACACTAACTGGTTGGAACATCTGCATCTGATGGTAGACGGGCGACCAATCAAAGCTTGTATATGTGCGATCGTTATGGAGTTGATATCTGTCGGATCGGTAGGTAGCATATGACTATAGCATTAGTGACTGATTGAGGAATGAGCGAGAAACTGAGGTTGCGATCCATGGACATGGGATATACGTGCGATTTTCTATGTACGGTTGATCAGGATAGTGTGGACGAACGACTGCAGAATGGAACATGTGACCAGAGCCAATTCTTCTCTTCGTCTTGTGCGACCGATTTCTTTGGTACAAGAATGAGCGACTTCCTTAATATGGACGATCCTTGTAGGATGTACGAGTCTCACTGTCCTTGGGCAGTTCCATTCTTGAGCTGGCTTCGTGCGCACGACCCCTTTGTATGATTGTATTATGCTGTATGACCAATCCTGACTGCGTTGAGTGGACGACCCAACCTGTTCTGATGTATGTGACCTTCCTTTTCGTGCTTAATCTTAGGTTGGCGCTTGAACTTTGTTCTGTGTGATCGTTCCTTACTCTTCACAAACTGTCTGGGTGTACTGGATTGGAGTGGGCTATGCACGACTGATCCCAATGACGCTTGACCGTAGTTCTTACCCAGATTTAATAGACCCCCAGTATAAGGGATAGACATTTTCCCATCGAAATTTGTAATTTTTATTTTGCAAAAAATTACAGGCTTCGAAATAACTGATCATAACATAGTTTGGTGGATTAAATCCGGTTTACCAAGGAATGATCGCGCATAGCTTAGGATTGTTAAGGTAAAGATATCTGGGATCGTTCCTTCCCATGAGCGAAAGGCTTGTTGTGAGCGAAAGGATTGAGCCACTCACATTATTTCCCTTGAGTCGAAGTATCTTCATGACCGATCAAATCATGGGGATGTGGGCAAGCCAACTGGACCTGATGGGCCACTTATACTTGCGCAATCGAGTATTGAGCTGACTTGGCAAGAATGATCTGGATGCGTGTCTTTTAATCTTCCCCGCCATTTCCTTAATTCTCTCTTTAATTCACTTCTATTTTCCAGATAGAAATCACATCAATAACAGCTACTTCATTTTCCAAAAAATCACTAACTTCTACTTCGACTTCCTTTCGGTCAAAAACCCTGTACTCCTTCCTATCATCAATCCGTGAAGCGCAGGTTTGTCATTCTTGTTTATGCTTGTATCTCTTCTGAATTGATAATATACGCTTTAATAGGAAATGAGTTCTTTTTATGCTTTTTTGGACTGCTTTCCGAAACCCTTATGATCATTAGATACGATCTGTGTTGTTGTTGATCTTTCGTGATGATAATAGTCAAAATTTTTGGACTAGATCTGGGTTTTTCTGTGCATGCACTTGTCTGAGAACTTTTAACTCCGATATTCCTTTTTCTTCTGGTTCTAAGCTTCGTATACATGATATGCTTGCTGAAATGCTTAAGATAAGTTCACATCTTGCACAATTCCTATACTTATGACCATGTGCCAATAATTTGTTCCCTGTTATCTGTTTCACACACATGATGTTTGATGAAATGCTTAAACCATGCGGCCTTGATATTGTCACTATGATCCACACTTCTGGTTTGACTCTTATGGTCGCCCAAGTGCGTTTGACAGAGGGTTGTTTCCCTCCCCCCTTCTTCTTCATTTTTTTTAAAACGGCCCTGTCTTGGTTAAACATGAGCAACCGTTTTGAGTGAAGCATGCGAGAATAACATGGACTTGTTTTGCACGACCGAGGTCAGAGGGATCGGCTGTTTGCGGTTCTGCTTTTGGTTGCGTTACTTGTTATATATTCACTGACCCTTTAACTCCCTGAATTGCATAGCCATTCACTAGTTCGCTTATACAGGATGGATTCGTCTCTGGAGCGACGTCGGTTGGAAAGTTTTTTTTAGTTGGATGTTAAGATAACTGATGTTCAATCGACTGGTCAACCATCTGTAAACTCTCCTCTCGCTTATACAGAACGTCAAACAATCATTAATAAGCCACGCTATGCTCCTGGGCCATACAATCCCAAGCTTTCTAAATGACTCAAAGGATGGAGTTTGCAAGGAGTGTCTTCTAATGTGGACATATCTTCATCTGATCATCAAACTCTTTCTTATGATATGATTGCCGCGAAGTGTCAGATGTTTGCCCATTTTGAGACTGCTATGTATCAGTTTGGGAAAGCAGATGGATCTGCTCAAAGATCATTCTGCAAAACAAATGAGTGGTTGGCACACTCTGGCCTACAATCTCTAAAAGCTTCATAGGGATAATCTCGAGCATATCTCCGCCCTAGAGGATGACAAGGTGAAATTGATCCAAGCTCTTAGATCTAGGGATAGTGTGGTTGCTTCTTTTGCCTCGGGAGATGTTGAGTTGGCAGTTTCAAAGCACAATGAGTCGGTTGTTGATGAACCTCCATCCTGCTCTACTTAAGTTAAGAGGAAGGTTGGCAGGCCCAGGAAGAACAAGTATCTGTAGCTTTTCTATCTTGCCTTTGGTCGTTTCTTTTGCGAACTATGCTTTTAGATCGGTTGTATAAGCGGGTGCTGATCCTTGCATTTAACTTTATGTTGGTCTGCATCGTGACTTGTGATTATTTTGGTGTTTTGGTGACCTTGTGAATGGCTTGTGATGTTATGATGCTTCTGTTCTCTGTTTAGTTAGTATGAGATGATGCTCTTGTTTGTTGCTCCGTGGTTTTTCATCCTATTTGATAACACTTGCATTACAATTTTCTTTGACGACCGTGCGTTAGTATCGTGCTTACGGTGTGTAACCTTAACGCTACCGACTCGCTTTTTGGTGTTATAATAGTTTGCTGTAATTTTGTTAGATTGGAAGCGACCAACTTCTTAAAATTTAGTAATCTGATCATATGCCACTTTTCTTTCATTTTGGTGATCGTGCGTTCGCCAATCTGGTGACCCAAGTCCTTCGGACTTTGGTCTTGAATGCATGCCCCCTAAAGAGGGTTATAAATTTTATGATGTATTTAATCTTTTTCTCACTAACTCATTGACCCAAGTCCTTCAGAGATTTAGTTTAAATGCATGTTTTTGGTTTTTGATGTATTTAACCATATTTCTCGCTAACTCAGTGACCCGAGTCCTTCGGAGACTTGGTTAAACACATATTCGTATATACATGCATATTGTTGTTATTTATTAGAATGTATTCAACCCCATATATCTCTAACTCGGTGACCGAAGTCCTTCAGAGACTGGTTTTGAGTATGTGCCCCCAGGGGAGGACTTGAGTTTTAAGTTTCGATCCAATTTTGGTCCTGTTTGATTTGGTTATTTCGGAATAAAAAAAGACCTAAATTAGATACCCCCTTTCGGCTAGGATTTCTGTTACTCCCTTCCGGTTAGGATTTCTGTTACCCCCTTTCGGCTAGGATTTCTGTTACCCCCTTTCGGCTAGGATTTCTATTTGCGCTGGTCCTTCCAGCATGTTTGCCGGTCCTTCCGACACTAGGATCGGTGCTTCCAACCTAAGTTTGTTCGTCCTTCCAGCTTTTTTGCCGGTCCCTCTGGCACTAGGACTAGTACTTCCGACCTAGGTTTTGTCGGTCCTTCAGAATTTATGCTTCATCCCGGGAGGTGGACACTAGTTCATCTTATCGAGTTTTAGTTCGATTTGAAGAAATCGTGTCCTGCACCTAACAAGATGCCTCTTTTGGGATTGGCAATCTTTTATTCGTGGGACAAATTTGGATGTTTCCACCTTTGCATTGTTTTCGCAGTTTGGCACCAATTCTTTTGCTAGATGCTTACTGAGGATTTGGTGTTTTTGCGATGAAAGATGCAGCTTTCTAATTTGTCACCCACTCATTTCTTAGTTTGAATGAAGCTCTGGCACTCAATGTTTTTTGAATTGTTCTTACTGGGATATGCTTTAGAAGTCTCCAACTATGGTTTGATTTTGAGAGAGTTATTGTTTGCCTGCATAAAGAAGTCATCTTTTAGCAGAAGTTTGCAAATATATGATTCATGCAAGCAAATAGAGTTTCTCACTCATTTTTTATGTACATAGTTCGAATGCAAAGTTTTTTGCAGATATTCACAGCTTTTAGAATAGATTTGAACAATGCATTATAGAAACTAACGGCGGATGTGCTTGCTATTACAAGCTCGAGGTATCTGGACTCCATCTGTGGTGGTCAATTTGAAAGTACCATCCCAAAGTTTTTGGTTTATAACATAGGGCCCTTCCCAATTTGGTCCAAAAACTCTGGTTCCGATCAATACTTTCTTCAACACAAGGTTTCTGATCTCGAAAGTCCTGTGTCTGGCTTTTGAGTTGAAATGTCTAGCTGCCCTTCTTTGATGTGCAGCCACCCTGAGTTTTGCTTCCTTTCCTTTTTCCTTGAGTTGGTCGAGGGCCTCAAGTTGTAGCCTCTCATTTTCCTCATGGTTGAAGTAAAACCTCCTATGGGTGGGAACTTCCAGTTCCACAAGGATCATGGCTTCAGAGCAAAAAGCTAAGGAAAAGGGAATGTGCCTAGTCGCAGTTTTATGAGTGGTACGATATGCCCATAGTGCTAGTGGAAGCTCATTTGCCCAACCACCTTTGGATTTCTCCAGTCGCTTCTTTATGGTTGATTTAATGATCTTGTTTACTGCTTCCACCTGCCCGTTTGTTTGTGGATGGGCAACTATGGAAAAACTTTTCTGGATTTTATACTTGGCACATAAATTTTGGAATTCTTCGCTCTCAAATTGGGTTCCATTGTCTGTGATTATTTTTTTGTGGCACTCTGAACCTGCAAATGATATTTCTCAAGACAAAGTTAATAACATTCTTTGAGGTTATATTTGCCAGTGGTTCTGCTTCAGCCAATTTTTTAAAATAATCAATTGCAACAACGAAATATTTAAAACCAGATTTTGCGGTGGGAATGCTCCTATAAGACCGATGCCCCAGATGGCGAATAGCCATGGGCTGAGCATCTGGGTTATAACTGTTGACGGCATCCTTGGAATTTTTGCAAAACTCTGACATCTATCGCATTTTTTGTTATATGCTAAGGAATCCTTATTTATGTCTGGCCAGAAATAACCATATTGTAGATTTTTCTTGGCCAATGTCTGGCCACCAGTATGACCTCCGCATTCACCCTCATGTAATTCTGTCATGATTGCTTCGACTCCTTTTTGGTGACACAACGAAGTAAGGGTGTAGAGAATCCTCGTCTGTATAGCCGTCCATCGTAAGATTTTCCCTTGCTTCTTAACTTCTACCAGGAGTGCACCGGTCATGAGGTACTCTTTGATTGGTGTCATCCACGAGTCTGGCTCATTATTCACCTCCATGACCCAGTCCATCTCAATTTGTTCCGTGTTGGGGCTAGAGAGGACCTCCACTGGGACCAATCATATAAGTTGTGTACCTTCTGTGCTTGCATACTTTTCCAGTGAATCCTCTTTGGTATTTTCTTCTCTCGGAATGTGGGATATGGTATAATGCTCGAAGCTCTCTAGTAGTTCCAAGGCCTTAGATAGATAAGTCAGTAAGTTACCCATTTTGGTCTGGAACTCTCCCCGGATCTGACACATCACTAGTTGGGAGTCACTGAAGATTTGTATGGTTTTTAACTGTAATTCTCTTGCTAGTTTTATTCCTGCAATGAGGGCTTCATATTCAACTTCGTTATTTGTTGATGGAAATTCTAGTCTTAGTGCATAGCATATAGATCTTCCTTCAGGGGTTTCTAGGACTACCACTGACCCAAAGCAGTAATCGTTTGATGCTCCATCAATGAATAATTTCCATTGGATGTTGGTTTCAGTGTCAGGCTCCTCTTTTATATCTCCTCGGTCGGTAAATTCTGCGATGAAATCTGTAAGTGCTTATCCGTTAATTGCTTTTCGGGGATGTTATGTAATGTCATACTGACTAAGATCAATATTCCACTTTGATAACCTTCCAGAAGTCTCTGGTCGAAACAACACCCGCCTCAAAGGTTAATCTGTGAGGATCTTGATAGGGTGAGCCCGGAAGTAGGGTTGAAGCTTCTTTGATGCGACAAGTGGACAATAAGCGAGCTTCTCGGGTTTTAGGTAGTTCAGTTCTATCCTGGATAATCTCTTACTAACGTAATAAACCGGTCTCTGAACCTTTGAATCCTCCCTTACCATTACTGCGCTTAGGGCATGGGCGGATACTGCCAGATATACAAATAAATCTTCACCATCACTAGGCTTCGACAACATTGGAGGTGTCGCCATGTGTTGGATTAGTTCTTCGAAAGCTTTCTGGCATTCAGAAGTCTATTGTATCTCTTTCTTTCCTTTCCTAAGGGCATCGAAAAAGGGAAGACATATATCTGTTGCCCTGGATATGAAGCGATTCAAAGCTGCGATTTTTCCATTTAAACGCTGAAGCACTTTCTTGGTTCTTGGGGCTCGCATTTCCCTGAAGGCTGTTATTTTTGCTGGATTGACTTTTATGCCCATAGCATTGACCATAAATCCTAGGAACATGCCCGAACCGACCCCAAATGAACATTTTTCATACCATATCGGCGTAGGATATCAAACATTTAGTCTAAATCCTCTAAATGATCAGTTGCCATTCCTTATTTTACCAAGATATCGTCGATATAGACTTCCATACGGTCCTGCCAATTTGTTTTTTGAAAATAACGTTTACTAATCGCTAGTAAGTCGCCCCTGCGTTCTTTAGGCCAAATGACATTACTTTGTAGCAATATAGGTTGAGATCAGTGATAAAACTTGTGTCCTCTTGATCTAGTCCGTACATCATGATTTGATTGTAGCCAGAGTATGCATCCATAAAAGACACCAACTCATGCCCAGCCATGGAATCCACTAATTGATCTATTTTGGGAAGAGGGAAACTATCCTTTGGACAAGCTTTATTAAGATCTGAATAGTCTATGCAGGCTTGCCATTTGTCGTTTGCTTTCTTTACAAGTACAGGATTGGAAACCCAGTTTGGGTAGGTAGATTCCCTGATGAAGTTGTTCTCCATTAGCCTGTTAGCTTCCTCCTTCAAGGCCTTTGATCTTTCCGTCCCCTAGGTCCTTATTTTCTGTTTGATAGATGGAACATGTGGTTTGATATTAAGTTTATGAACTGCAACATCTGGAGATATGCCGCTCATGTTAGAATGGTTCCATGCAAACACGTCCAAACTAGCTTTTAAAAAGATAATCGGTTGGCTCTTCAATTCGGGGCTCAACTGACATCCTATATTCAACACACGGTTTGGATCCTTTGGATTAACAACTACAGGAATTGTGATCTTAGCCGGGACCGCTCTTTCGTCCTCTGCACTCGCTTTTCTAGGATCGATTTCCTTTTGCGATTCACTATATTCGCCAGTGCAGGGAATGTTCCTTAATTGCTATAAGAGGAGTTCGTGAACACGGGGTGGAACCTCCGCATTCTTCCCCAAATCTTTCTTCTTTTGAGACATCTTTCAGCTCGTTAGCATACCTTTCCATATCTTCCCAACTGCTTTCGGCAGGGTGGGGCCATCCAAAAATCATGTTGATTACCGTCTTGAATCGATGGGTGCTTTGTGCTTTCTCACTAGAACCGAATTGATTGGCGGTATTATTCTGTCCCTGGACAGTCAGAGCGTTCTGAGGATTCTTCACATATTTTTGAAGCTTATTATTTCTGATGAGATCTTCAATCAAACTTTTCAGGTGTCGACATTTGTTAGTGCTATGCCCTGGTTGATTATGAAATCGTCAAAAATTGCCGGAGTAGGCTTGCTGCTCAGCAATCTTCTAAGGTTTCATTTGAGGAAAGATGCCCGAATCCTTTGTGGCGAAGTAGATCCCCTCTGGTGTTTCATTTAAGAGAGTCAATTCTGAATGCTTGTAGAGTCGCTTCTTTTTATAGGCTTTGCTATCCTTCTCATCACTTCCTCTCTTTTGCCCAGAGTCATTCTTCTGGTCAGTTTGGAACCCACTACCTTTCCCTTCTTTTGTGGTACTACTTTCTATGACCTTCTGAACATTCAGCGCATCATCTTCTACGCTCATATATTCTTTGGCTTTCTTATAGAACTTCTTTAGAGTTTTGGGTTTCTTCATCTTGAGCCATTTCCCAAATTCTAATTTCTTATCAATAGCACCCTTTAGGGTTGCCAATAAGTACTAAGTTTTCAAATCTATGACTTCGGCCGCCGCAACATGGAATCGTGTGAGAAAAGCTTTGATGGTTTCTCCAGGCATCTGTTCCATCTCGCCGAGCGACATCACATCCGTTGTTTTGGTTGTTTGTAGACGGAACTGTTGTTGAAATCTTCTCGCCAAATCAGCAAATTGATCAATGCATTTAGGTGGAAGTCTAGTGAACTATGGTGAAGCCACACCTTCTACGCATACAGGAAAGTCCAAGCACTTTATTTCATCAGTTGCCCTAGCTCCATTCATGTGTTAATTATACTTGAATAGGAAGATGTTTGGGTCTTCGATTCCACCATAAGGTGCTATCATCTGGGGTGTGAATTTCTTAGGAAACTTCGCTTGACGGATTTTTTCTATAAACGGGTTTTTACTGGGTGAAAATTCCCATTCTTTCTCTTCATTCTCTCGGATAGTTTTTTGTTTTGTTATTCGCTAGATCATATCTGCAATGCGCTTCTCGTCGCTCGCTCGTTCCACAGGATTGGCATCGATGCTTTTATTGGTGCGATCGCGGTTCAAGCTCGATGCCTTGCACCTCTTTTGGGAGGTGTCCTTTTGGTGGGACTTGCGATGCTCTGAGTTGCTCGTTTCTCCTCGTGCTGTGGGGATTTTACCTTAGAGTCCTCAACGCCGGCCTCCCCCTTGTCTTCCACTAAGAAGTGGGATCGATTAGGGTCTGAGGCTGAAGAGTCCTATTTTTCATCAACATTATTTACAGCATTCGGTGGCAGAAGATTGGCTTGAGCATTAGCCAGGGCATCAAGCCTTTCCATCATCATTTTTGCTGTAGTATCCATTTTTTTGTTCAAGCTGGTCATAACCACATTCAATTCATCTCGCGTTACAGATGGCCTAGAGGTCTCCTCAACTTCTCAATTCAAAGTTTACGGTGTAGCTTCGTCACCATGAATATACTCAACAATCGTGGTGTAATGATACAGATTTCGCCCAGACCTAATGAATTGCTAAATCGACCAAGACCGTTCGAATCCCACATACGCTAACTCTGGGCATACAACACATCAGAACAAATAACAAAAGACTTTTGTAAACATCATAATAATGTTACATCAGAGTACACAATATATCAGAGTATATCGAAATATAATATAGTGGAAAATCTATTTACAATAAATGTAATACAATGCAGCGGATATATAAAATAACACAGCGGAAGATGATAAATGCACCGGATACAGCTTGAAGCTTCAATCCAGAATCCTGCTCAATATATCTGTAAAATAAAACTACTCGACTGTGCATGTGGAAAATAAGGGCACACAAGTTTTCAAGGGAAACACAAACTACAGGTCAGTCATGGGACAGGTATGAGAAACTCTAAACAGTTATAAACTTATGATAAGACAAATCATAGGACCACGCTGCTAATGCAGAACGGCTTTACCCCCATGAATGCCAGTGTATACACAGCAATCAATATAGATATATAGATCTACTATGCATCAATCAACATGCAATATCCCAATCTACCCGTTTAGATTAATCACCACACCTAGATTTGCCAAATCCAATTCAATTTACATAAATTATTCCTTTGGACTTTATTCCCCGATTTCCATTTCCAATCATTTGAAATACATATCTAACTTTCTATAACAACGTAGATTTCACTTCGGCATCTCAAATCAAATCGTTTGGAAATGTGAATTCCAAAACATAACAATGCTTACAAACAAGTATGCAACCAACTATTGGGCTCCCCCTAGACAAGGAAAAGGGCATGCACCTAAGCAACTCGATATATATGTGCACCTCCCACTATGGAGCGGGCTACACCGACGATGCACCTCCCATGCATGGAAGCATACACCGCCCAACTCACCCATACTTTTAGTCGTCCGGGTTACTCGAATCTCTAGCCACATACCAAAACATTTCATATCCCGAAGTAGGTAAAATCATTTCAAAACATAATAATCAAAATACTTTAAAAATATAGTACTTCACATCAGCAATTCACACATATAATTAGTTACTATTAATCACATAACCTTTGAGCTCGTACGTCTCAAAGAAGGGTGTTAAGCAGGATAGTGAATTCTCCGCCACCAAACAGATACATCACTAATAGCAACTAATCGAATATGTGATGAACTACAATGTAAAACCATAATACATTTCCAAATCATTTCGAAATAATTAGGTTTTAGCCCTCGAAATACTTTCTGTTTTATAAAACATTCTTATAAAACATTCCTTGTCCAAAATCGGGAATACATTTCTTTTCACTTAAGAAAAATATCATTTCAAAATCGTTCGTTAAATTTGAAATGAACACAACATCGCTAAGCACCTTATCGTCAAATCGTAAAGTGTTTCATAAGATGTTAGCGCACAGATATTTTCTACCCAACCCAATGCTAAATGTAAAAGCATATTCTGCTCATAAACTGGTCGAGCACCATTCACACAGTCAATCAATCAATAAGAATCAATATCAATAATCAATTAGCCCAATCTATATCAACAACCAAGTACATTTGGTTCAATCTCGTTTTGGTAATATATTTATTACCATATATTCATTCACAATCTAATTAAAGATTTAGTCTAACTCCAATTGGTTTCTATCTCTAAAATCATTTCTTATTGATTGTTCAACTTTCTGGAAATTAATCCAGCTTTTACTCGGGTTAAAGAACTAATGTCATTCAAACACAGTTCACGACAAACCAAATTTACATTTCATTTTCAATTAAATATTATTTAATTGGTATACTTCATTACATCAAAATAAAAAGATTTAATCTTTTCACACGGGGTTTAAGAACAGTGTTAATGAAGACACCATTCATGACAGACCCAAAATCCAATTTGATATTAAATACAAGGCTCTAAATAGAAAATATATCGGCTTATATTCAATATCAAATTATGAAATCAACAAATAGCGTATTGGAATAACGATATATATATATATATCTTCCAAATTCCTCTACAATATCCATATAATCACGGAATCCAATATCGAAATATTCCGAAGATAGTTTCGATTCAAATCCATTCCAATTCTTATATTGAAAATTTCTGGTTATATTAAAACCACATCTCGATCCATTTTATTTATTTAAATATATAGGATTATTTTTCTAGTTCATAAATAGTTCATTTCGATAAAAAATCTATTTTTATCTTTTCAAATATGGAATTTTTCTTTCCAAGTCTTTCCAAATCATTTCTTATGATTTTACACTAATTATTGATATATTAATAATTTTATCAAGGCCCGTACAATCGATTTCCATAAACGGCCATCGAACTGCACTTACAACGACCTTTTCCAAATTTTATTTGGACATAATTCCAAATCTATTCATTAGATTTCAAATATCTCATATTCATTAGAAAGCCCTTTTCGATACGAACCCAAGGTTCCAGTTTTAGAAGAATCCGATGGTCGGATCTCCCGTAATGTCCATTCGAAGTCAATGGTCGAAATTTGCGAACTGCCGTGGCGCAGCGCGTTCTATTCTGGCCATTATATTATATATATAATATATATAATATATGTCTCGTCGATTTCCATTTAAAATGTATTTTATGAATCGTTTTAAATTCGTTTTCAAAACAATTTCAACTTCATATTCGATTTCAAATCAAAATTGAATATTCCTTATACACGACAATTTTATACAGTGTATATATATATATATATATGTTAAAAATTATTTTTTTAACCAATCAATATTTATTTCATTCGCACTTCATATATGTATTATTTTTCATTTCATACATATGTTATTTTCACACTTCATATATATTTTTCCACATTCCATATATATATTATTCACATTCCATATATATATATTATTCACATTCCATATATATATACTATTCACATTCCATATATATATAATTTTTATTTCAAATATATATTATTTTCAATTCATATATATTTCATTTTCACACTTCATGTACATTTTTTACATTCCATATATATATAATTTTCATTTCAAATATATATTGTTTTCACATTTCATATATATATATATACTTCATATATATATTCACTTTTCATATATTTTTTTCATTCCATATATATATTTTTTATTTTCAGTTTTCATATATATATTTTTTCCATTCCATATATATATATATATTATTTTCACTTTTCATATATATATGTATATACATATTTTCACTTTTCATATATATATATATATTCAATTTTCATATATATATATATATATATACATACTAGACATCGCTTATAAACATTTCATTCACCTCATATATATGTATTATTTTAGACATCGCAAATAAACATTTCATTCACATCGTAAATATATATATATATATATATATATATAATTTTATTCACATATATTTCATTTACATCGTATAGATATTTCAATTTTCACATCACAGCCACAACGCAATACAATTAAACAAGTCGTCCATGGTCAGTGGACGACGGGAAGTGTAACACCCCGAATTTTCTATTAACACTAAAGTTGCTAAAATATTAATAAGTGTGTAAGAGGGGGGATGTATCTAATATGAATATAAAAGTGTGTAAGAGAGGGGATGTATCTAATATGAATATAATAATATTAATAAGTGTGTAAGAGAGGGGATGTATCTAATATGAATATAAAAATATTAATAAGTGTGTAAGAGAGGGGATGTATCTAATATGAATATAATAATATTAATAAGTGTGTAAGAGAGGGGATGTATCTAATATGAATATAAAAATATTAATAAGTGTGTAAGAGAGGGGATGTATCTAATATGTATATAAAAACAATAATAAGTGTGTAAAAGGGGGGGGGGATGTATCTAATAATGAGTGTTTGCTGAGTCACTTCTGACTCATTGCTGAGTCAACAAGATAAACCCCATCTTGTCTGAACGGCTGCGGTTATTTCTAGGTTAAATCTAATGGCCTAAATGCATTCTAAAATCTATAAATAAGTGGGTAGACCCTAAACCTAAATCACTTGTAAAATTAGAGAAGCTACCGTCATGCTGCTGCCATGGAGTTCAGCGTAGCCGTCACAAACTAAGAAGAGGAAGCCTAATCATCTACAACTAAATCTACACAAATCAAATCAAAAGATCTCTCTTTCTCTAATTCTTTTCTTTTGTTGGTGAGTATGATGATTCTCACAAGACTATTACAAACTAATTTGACTCAGTTATGAATGGATCACAAGAAAGTGATGTGATTTGTAATTGTAAATTCTATATATTGTGGATCTCTTATTATGTTATTATGTTGTCGTATGATGTAAATTATATATGCTATGTCATGCTATGTTGTAAATTCTCTTATGCTATGTCGTGCTATGTTGAGAATCATGTCAAGCTATGTTATACTATCATACTATGCCATGTTATAAATCATGCTATATTATGTTGAAACTATAATTAAATAAAACTTGATTATGGGAATTTGCCTATTAGGTTAGGTGTACCCATAAACTCGAAACTATAATTAAATAAAACTTGATTATGGGAATTTGCCTATTGAGTTAGGTGTACCCATATAAAACCATGTTGTTAAAAAATTAGATGATGTTGATTCACACATGTTCATATGTAAGTTTATGAAAATTGATTGAGATTATATTAGGTGAATTTTGAACAAGTTGACACCTTTAGGTCCATGACATGTATAATCTATGCAAGTTGGACATATGCAAGTTTCACCCTTTATTATGATTCATTTGGTCACATATACATGTTGTTATTATGATAATCTCTTTTATGCTATGAGTTAGGCTATTCGAGTCTAACATATATTTTGCGAATAAACGTTCAAACTTGGGGTAGGGGTAATATTAGGAATTAATAAATTGGGTGCAATTTTGTAAGATTTTGCATACCATGAATGGATGTCCATAATTGAGTCAATTATGGACATTGTTAAAAATTGGAAGTAATTAATAATTCAAGTAGGGAATTATTAAAATTGGGGGAAAGTGGATTATTATTAATAATCAATGCTTAGGACACGAGGTTGGACCCGTTTGTGATGTAAACCTGCCCGGACCCGCCCGGCAAATCCAGTAGTCACAAATGTCGGCCCAATGTGAGAGGTCCTAGGCCCAAACTAAAGCATAACAGTTGTAAAGACACGAGGTTAGACTCTTTTATGGTGTAAGACTGCCCGGACCCGCCCGGCAAATCCAGCTGCCATAAATGCCAGTCTAATGTGAGAGGTCTTTATGAGGTTATGGCCTTAATGAACTAAGAAATACTTAACCAGATAATCATGTAAGGTGGGACATGGGGGTTAAGTAGGTGCCTTGGGTGGCATGAGGAATCTGGTGGTTGCCTTTAGAGGCATTTGAAATACGATTAGACTTAACCAAACACACATGTAAATGAACATGACTAAATGGGTTAAGTGGGATGGACTAATGGGGACAAGCTTAGGTGGAATGCTTGTGGTAAATAGTGGGGGCCCATTTCAACCAGTATCCCAAAACGTATCTTTGTGGGCTCGACCCAAGTCGAGGACGGGACACGCATACTGGGTTTGACTATAAGAGGCCAAAACAGGGAGCGGTGGCAACGCAAGTCCAACGGGTTTCATATGCGTGTGTGGACCCGGGCTGGTAGGTAAGACGTTGTTGCATCATGTAGGTATAAGCCGTGCATGTCCGTTGTATCAGGTTGCCACTTTAGGGGAGTGATACACCCCACTGTGGGGCCAGCACGGGTATCTACGAGTTAGGGAGCCGATCGAATAATGGGAAGTAGGGTACACCTAGTGGAGATAGGGGCAGGCGGCACCTATGTAGTCAGCTAGGGGTACGTAAAGCCATTGGGAAAGTTTCTAAGTGAAGCTAAGTGGGATGAATCTTTAGGGTGACTGGTGTGGTGCAGTATAGTGTTTATCCTTTAGTATTTAGGAGCGCCTATAACGTTGCCTTTAGCGATTGTCTATGTCCTTAATCTGCTCTTCATAAACATTTTCTTGTTTTCCAGCTTATGCCTTAGTCCAGTTATTTTGGTAATAGTATTGTAGAATTATCATATTCACCAGACTTTATGTCTGACCCCCTCTTTTCCATCCTTTTTCTCCCTTCAGGTCCGCAGGTTGGGCCAAGTTCTAGTGGAGTCTAGTTGGATCGCTTATCTTCTGGAAAGCTTGGACTGCTGAAGTAAAGTCCAGCTTGTTATCTTTCTTTTTAATGGCTATTCATGTAATGGGATTATGTACTTGTTTTATCAAGATAGATATTGTACTTGACATTGAATATGGTGTTATGATGTAATCAAACATGTTTTGACTTTTGCTACAATGAAATAAAGTTTTTGAATTTCCAAGTACTATTTTATATCTGTCTTGTTGTAATTTTACTGTTCTATATTCACTTAAAACCTCCATGGAAGTTAATGCATTCCCTTTGTGAGTGACATTAATGGACGTGGGGTGTTACACGAAGCAGTTCATACATGCAGTTACAAAATAATTAACTGTGCAGAAATAATTTTAGTGAGGATAATTCTCATAGTGGTCTGTACTGAAATCGTTATATAACGATTATTTTCACTGAATTAAACCGGACGTTCAATTCAGTGAAAATTTCCAACTGCTCCGGTTTCTATTCTAGTCTGCTCCATGTTGTAGAGCTCATTCTTGCGAATCCAATGCTTCTGGGTTTGCTGAATTCTGACCTCGTTTGAATGAGTTAAGATAATTTAAATGTTAATTACTTTACTAACATAATTAAATAAACTAAGATAAATAAATTATAATAATTACACTATTTATTTACTAATCACGGTCATTAAGGAATTAAACCCATCGTTCTTCGTTATTTCCTGAAGCCATTGTTTAACCCATTCGTCGCTAGAAACATCACCACCGCGCCTCGCCTAGGAGCAGCCGGATCTTGATCGGACACCCACATCCGAAGCACCTAGCCGTTCTCCCCCTTCGCCGTTGACTACGACAACTCCAACGCCCCCCGGTCTCCTAAAAACGCTCACGAACGGCGGGGTTTTCTGGTAGAAATTTCCTCCAGATTGGCAACTACAATCCATCTTGACCGTTGGATGTGTAGAATGCGTCGAGTTGATCAAAATTGCCCTTTGAAGCTTTTGAAACAGTGGCGCGGATTGGTAGATGGAGAGGGGCGATTTTCTGAAGATTTTGGCCCTCCGTTCTTTCTTCCTGGTGGTGCAGGTTGCAATTGGGAGATTAGGGTTTTGTTTGACTTAGTTTGACTATATATATACATATATATTAATAATTTAATATTTAATTCATTTTAAAGTTCAAAATCATCACGAACTCCAAATCCAACCCAACGAGTGTCCCCGCTAACCAAATACCCTCATTCCGAACACAATGAGATATGTTTCGTAAGCCAGTTCGACTGTTTCGATCAGTTTTTTATCAAAATTAAAATATAAATCAATATATATTAAATTTAAACGTACATTTTAATTTACCAGGGCTACATACTGACTCTAAAAATTACGAAAAAATTATTTCTAGCTTCATAGTGACGATACGGTCCTAACAAAACTAGTTTCATCGAATTCTGAGACCGTTTAAAAAATGGTCATTTTCTGATCAACCCAATTTGACTGAAATCAACCAAACACATTTTCCTTCGCCACACTCACATATTAACTTCAAAAATTATGGAATTTTAAACCTAGCAATAATTTGACATTCCGAATCCAACAAAAGTGGTTTCGTCGGAAACAGAGGTCGTTTGCAAAATGGCTATTTTCAAGGGCTATATAAACTCTATAGCGACCTTTATGAAAATTCATTTGGCCATAACTTTTGATTCCCGCAATGAAATTTCGATTTTTCAGATTCGCTAGAAAGTTATTGATAAAAAGATTTAAATATTTTTGGTTTCACCAAAATCCGTTTTATTTTGCACCCGGTACAGTCGGTCAAAGTTCGAATTCAAATTTTCAAACTACCGCGCCATTTCAGGCCTTGTTTTATAATTGAAATAAATATATTTATTTTCAAACATCGATTCAAATAGGCTTTTCATCGTTATTATTTAAAATAATTTATTTTAAATATTCAAAATCCACCGAAATAGCCAAATTAAAAAATTTTAATTGGCTCAGATTTCCGGATTATTACAATCTCCCCCACTTAAAACTTTTCGTCCCCGAAAAGGAACGAAGCTGAAAGTTGTTTTACAAACCAACTCAATTTTCATTATTTTCACTATGGCTTAAGTTCTTCAACATTTCAGTTTCTAAGAACTTTTCAAAATTTTCAAAAATTTGGCTAACACCCCAAATTTTTGAAAAATTTCGCCATAACATCCTTCGTATGGGGAGCAACGGGAAAATCCCCAAACCGCCACACAAGCCTCTCATCTCAAAAATAAAAAGAAAAAACCAAGCGGTTAGCCAGTCGGCTCATAAAACCGTCCAACCCATACAAAATAGTAAATATGTACCTATTTGTCGGGCTTACAATTTTATTCCTCTTCTTAGCTTCCATGCTATGACCTATTCACACATATTGTAATAACCGGGAAATCTGGGCCAATTTAAATTTTTTATTTTGGCAATTTTTGTGAATTTTGAATATTTAAAATGAATTATTTTAAATAATAACAACTAGAAAATTTAATCTAAATAGAATTAGAACATATATATTTATATAGATCGTCGTTAGAATATAAATGTTTATTTATAATTATAAAAGGAGTTGAAAATGGCGCGGTGGTTTGAAAATTCGATTTCAAAGTTCAAATGAATGTACAGGATTCAAAATAAATCGAATTTTAGCGAAAACAAAAATATTTGAATCTAATTGAGAATATCTTTCCAACGAATCCTAAAAATTGAAATTTCATAGTGGGGATAAAAAGTTATGCCCAGTTGAAAATTTAGAATAGTCGCTATGGAATTTCGGCCCTTAAAAATGGAAATTTTGTAAACGACCTCAGTTTTTGACGAAACCACTTTTGTTGGATCCGTGATGTCAAGTTATTGCTAGTTTTCAAAATTCGTAATTTTTCGAATCAATATGTGAGCGCGGCAAAGGAAAACGCGTTTGACCAGTTTCAATTGATTTTAATCGACTGGAAAATGGCCATTTTTCAAACGGTCTCAGAATTTGAAGAAATTAGTTTTGTTAGGAACGTATCGTCAATACGAAGCTAGAAAATATTTTTCGGAAATTTTTAGAGTCAGTATGTGGCCTCGGTAAATTGAAATGAGCGTTCAAATTCAATATATAGATTTATATTTTCATTTTGACGGAAACTGATCGAAACAGTAGAATCAGCTTACGATATGTATCCCATTGTGTTCAGAATATAGGTAATTAGTTAGGGGCGACAGTCGTTGGGTCTTGTTTGGAGGTAGAATAAAAAGTCAACTTTTTAGGAATAAAAAAATATATTTACATCTATAACCCCCCCTTCAGTTTCCTTCGAACAAATAAAACCCCAAATCGAAAATAGAAAAATCGCTCCACGTGGTTCAGCCCCGCCTCCCTCCTCCAGGCACTGCGCCCTCCGTCGTATACCCCTCCAGCCTCCGGCGATAGACCGCCACGTCCTCCCCTCAGCTCCTCCCTCCTCTTCTCCTTATCCCTCCTCCAACTCGCGAACCAGGTCCCCAAACCCGAAACTGCCACTTGCGGCCATCGTGGAACCCCATCGTAGCCCTGTTGGCCCACCACTTCCTGACGCTGCGGCCTCCCTGCCACCAGCTGACCTCCGGCGTGCCATTACCCCCTCTCTCCTCTCTGTTCAAACGATGATGTAGTAAGTTTATTTTATTTGTTTATTTATTTACTTTTTTTCTTATATACGTATGAAAGCATTGTTTTTAAATTCGATTCCATTTATATGTAAAGCTGTATTTTTAATTTACGTAAAGTTATAATTTTTGTTTATATAAAAAGATATCGCTTTTGTTTATAAAAAGGTATGATTTTTAAACTAAAGCTATGATTTTTAGTTTAGAAAAGTTGAGATTTTTATTTATGCAAAGTTGAGATTATTATTTATGTAAAGATTAGATTTTTATTTACATAAGGATTCGATTTTTAGTCATATAAAGATAGGATTTTTAGGAATATAAGAGTAAGATTTTTAATCAAATGAAGACGCGATTTTTAGTTTATAAAATGAGATTTTTAGTTATCTAAAAATCCGATTTTGAGTTTATAAAAATGTGATCTTTATATATATATTCTGGAAAGATAAAAATATGATCAATTTTATATAAAGTATCAAGATAAAAATGTGATCTTTATATATATTTTGGCAAGGTAAAAATATGATCTTTATTATATGAACACCGGTGTAAAAATAGAATTTTTATCGATATAGTAGCGGTGTAAAAATAGAATTTTTATCTATACAGTAGTGGTGTAAAAATAGAATTTTTATCTATATAGTAGCGATGTAAAAATAGAAATTTTATCCATATTGTGGCGGTATAAAAATGTGATTTTTATATATGTAGTGAATACGGGCAACGAAAGTGACGGAAGGCGAGCATGACGAAGATTTCCTACATAAGAAGAGTCGTGGCGTTTGGTTTAGCTATGGGTGAGAACTCCTCACCTTTAATTTATTTCTAGTTTGAAATATATACTAGGATGCAGACAGTGTTTAGTAGCACCCGACACCCGTCGTCCACAAACCATGGATGACTTATTTGTTTGGTTGCTGTGTTGTGAAATTTGTTTGTGTGATGTGGAATAAAATAAAATATTTTATAGTGGAAAATATTTTAGGGTTAAAAATATAATTTTTAATGTGTATATAAAATAAATATTTATAAACAAATCGAATGATTTGTTTATATACACTGATTTGACTGATATTGATTGGGATGATAAATTTTACACATCGCCAAACTACACAAATAAAATCTGTGTTTGTTGATTTGAAACCCCATACGGGTATTGGGATGATATTTGGCATATGCTAATCCCAATTATTCAGCTGTATGTCGATCGATTGGTCGACAGACCGTGTAAGCATTAATTATTTATATTTAATGCTTATGCAGTTGTGTGGTGCACTCTGGATGATGGTTGATTATTTATCGTTGCTATTATATACATGTGTTGTAGAAAATCCATATAATTAACATTATATGGTAATTGATTGGGCCTCATTCCAATTTAGAAAATAAATTCATGTGTTGAATTGAAAATATAAATTCATGTGTTGAATTGAAAATATATGTTCATGTGTTGAATAGAAAATAAATTCACGTGTTGAATAGAATAAATATTCATTTGTTGAATAAAAGCCATGTTGATTAGATTGATGCCATTTTGACGTAAACGATATATATATCGATTTTATTCATTTTTCAGTGAATATTGAAAGTGATTTCAAAACTCGAATTAAATTGAAATGAATTAAAATTCGAATTAAATTGAAATGAATTGAAATTCGAATTAAATTGAAATTCGAATTAAATTGAAATTCGAATTAAACTGAAATGAATTGAAATTTGAATTAAATTGAAATGAATTGAAATTCGAATTAAACTGAAATGAATTGAAATTCGAATTAAATTGAAATGAATTGAAATTCGAATTAAATTGAAATGAATTCAAATTCGAATTAAATTGAAATGAATTGAAATCGATTTGAAATGAAATTAAAACGAATTTATATTGAAAAATTCGATTTTGATTTGAATTTGAATTTGAAAAGGAAGTTGAAATCGTTTTGAATACGAATTTAAAATGATTTATAAAATACGTTTTAAATGGAAATCGACGAAATATATATAATATATATATATTATATATATATAATGGCCAGAACAGAACTCGCCGCACCGCGACAGTTCGCGAATCTGGACCAATGACTTCGAATGGATATTGCGGGAGATCTGACCGTCGGATTCTACTAAAACCGGAACCGTTGGGTTCATATCGAAAAGAGCCTTCTAACAAATTTTAGTGATTTGAAATCTAGCGGTTGGATTTGTAATTATGTACAAATCAAATTTGGAAAAGATTGCTGTAAGTGCAGTTCGATGGCCGTTGATGGAAATCGACTGTACGGGCCTTGATAAAATTATTAAAAATAGTAATAAATTGTGTAAAATCATAAGAAATGATTTGGGAAGAATTGGGATGAAAAACTCCATATTTGAAAAGATAAAAATACATTTTTATCGAAATGAACTAGTTTTGAACTAGAATTAAAATCAATTTATTTTTGAAATAAATAAATTGAATTTGAAAGGGGTTTTAAAGGTAACCAGAATTTCCAATAATTGAATTGGAATGGATTTGAATCGAAATTGTCTTTGGAATATTTCGATGTTGGATTTCGTGATTATACAGATATTGTTATGGAAATTTGAAAGATATATTTATATCATTATTTCCAATATGATATTTGTTGGTCGTAGAATTTGATATTGAACATAAGCCGATATATTTTCTTAAGACCCAACTGAGTTAAGAAAATCAGAAACTAACTGGAGATTAGTTTAGTTAAATGGTTTCTTGGGTATTGATCTGATGTTGGTTTCGGCCTTCGGGGTTAATACTTAGGGAATTGCTCACTTGCTATTTCACAGTTAAAGGCTAATAGAATGGAATGTGATTTTGGGTTTATCGTGAACCACGTTTTAAATGACATTGATTCTTTAACCCAGTTAAAGATTAAAACTAAGTGGAGTTTTAATGAATCTTTAATTAGATTGAAAAGATAGAGAATGGATTATCACCATTTTTGCTCCAGGCGATAGTTAAATCTTTAATATAGATTTGAACGTGAAACGGTAATTGAATTTACCGATAACACCGTGGTGTTAGATATGAAGTATGACCAGTTTTACTTCATGGGATGAATAGGTTGCGATTGGGAAATAAAATAAATGATTACTTCAGTGTGGTTCGCTAATCCCGACTAGTTGAATTGATATTCCAAAGAAGATTAAAGAATAAATTTAAAAGAATTTATCTTTGATAAAATTAATGGGAACCTTTCCCTAAGAATGTGAAATTTATAAATAAACTGTAGGTTAGTTAAGATGAATGGTTTCATGGGTATTGATTTTATGTTGGTTTCGGCCTTCGGGGTTAATGTTTGGGGAATTATTCTCTTGCTAATTTACGGTTAGTGACTGATGAATTGGAATGAGGCGTATGTTGTGTTTGTGTAACACTTGTTTATTATATACGCGAGTTATTCGGAAAGACCGGGTTTATCCCATTCTGAATAACTGATATGACGATAAGTCGAAGTTGAAGGCGGTGGTCGAAGACCGGAGGTCTTCACGACGTTTGGGTGATTGCTAATGATCTTAATTGGGCTGTACACCCAAGAGGAGGGAATCAGTTAGTGGTCGTCCAGACGTGCTTGGAGATCGATGGATATGCGAGGTACAAGGTGCCTCCGGTTTCGTTCAGACCCAGAATAGACTTGTAAATGGACTGTGTGTCTGACATTGGATTTTATTCTGTGTGACTGATTTCTATTGAATATATATCTGTTTGGCGGCGGAGAATTTATTCTCTTGCTTAACGCCTTTCTCTGAGACGTACGAGCTCAGAGGTTATATATTGATGGATATCACACGCATGGAGTGAATTGTCTGTGTGGCATGCCTAAGTGGCAATTGATCGAGGCTTCTGTTGAAAAGCAAAGTATTGTGGTTGATGATCAAAGCACCGCCTGTGTGGAATATCTTTGTGTAACGTGAATTCACGAGCCTCGCACCCCGGTTGTGAACCAGAAACGGGAGAGGACCTCAGGGAGGGCATGCGTTTCCTTCTAGCTAGAAGTGGCGTCAGTGGTTTTACATGCCCTGACGAGTTTGACTTATGTGGTTGTTGCTGTTGCGAGGCTCCTCAGATATATCGGTGAATATGTGAAGCCGGTGGAGTCATTCGTTGGCTCATTTACGCCCCAAAGGGCGGGGAAACGCAGTCTTCAGGCATTTTAATCCACATCGGTGGACCGGCCCTGATGATCCAAGGGTCACTCGAGCTCTGATCCTGAGACTCGGGCTAGACAATCTTGAATCGGTAGAGGACTATCTTTTGCCTCGGTTCACAGATGGAAATCCAATTTCCAAATACGTTACTTTGCGGTTTTGATTGTAGAGCCTAGTATGGTGACATGATATTTGGTACCCATGTCGTCTATGATTGATACTTATGATTTGAAGTTGTTTTATACACTATGCACTTATAATAGTATCAAATGATTTGATTTAAACGTACCAAGCATGTCTGGCTATTATAAGGGAAAACCCTATCTCCTGGCTTGTGTTGCATTGTGTGATAGGACCCGAGTCTTATAATAGCTTCATTTTACCAAAAAGCATTGCGTTGTTTTGTTATATGCACTCGTATTCTTGGGAGGAAACCCGTTCCGTGTTATACGGCGTGGTCCCTTGGTATATTTGTTTTGAAGTAAAATTTTAAATAACTGTTTTAGTTCTCACACCAGTCACATGACTGACCTGGAGTTTATTGTTTTAACCTAAACTCTGGGTTCCCTTATTTTGACATAGGTAGCTAGTAGTTTTGGTTTTTCAGATTTATATTCACAGGAACCTGGTTTACAACTGGAACGGTACTCGGAAAGCTCTTGTAACAACCCGGAATTTTGGGGCTAATTTAAAATTTTTATTTTAACAAATTTTAATGGATTTTTTAATATTTAAAATAACTTATTTTAAATAATAACAATGACAAATTTATTTTAATCGAAGTTAGAATTTATAAATTTATATTATGAGCCGGAAATGGAACGGTAATTTCAATTTTCGATTTTAAACTTTGAATAATAATATAAAATTTAATGTGATTTTGAACAATGTTGGTATAAATATTAAAATTAATGTTTTATGTCATCGATTGTTAAAATATGAACATAACTTGATTTTTTGAGAATTGATTCTAAATGGCTATATATATGATAATGATAATGTTTAATAATCTATTTATAATGGAATTTGAAATTTATGTTGAATTAACAATATAAAATAATTTTGGAGTTTATTTTATATTGGTAATCTTAATATATGGAAATAATTTAGATCTATTCGATTGTGCAATGAAATTTCAACTAGTTATAAGCATAATTATATGCATTTATTTTATAGATAGTCATGATTGGTTGGTTATTTGTAATAATAGGAATTCAATCAAATATTGTAAATAAATGGTAAGATTTTATGTGCTCAATTGAATATTATTAAGTTAGAATAATTAACTTGTATGCGTATCCATTTATTTATTTGCAACAATAAGCATATAATATTTAATTAGGAGTTGTAACTAGTCATAAATTGCAAAAGCCAAGGTTAACGTATTGAAATTGCAATAAAGATAATTGAATGGTGTAGTTAATGGAAATTAAGAATAGTAAGTAAAGGAATAAATCAAATGTCTGACTAATTTTAAAAATAACGATAAACGAAAATTACTAATGTAGAAGGATATGAACAAAAATATTAACTATACCTTTAAATTCAAGATTTGTTGAATAAAAAGAAAGCAAATTAAATCAAACCGATTTAGTAGAATTAAATATATACTTAATGAAGATTTAATTATGGTTGAAACCAAACATGGCAAATTAGTGTAATAATTAACTTTAAATTTGTTATGTGAATTTGTCATAAATTGTGGTAAACATTTGAATAATCAAAACGGGAAAATTTGTTGCTCATGTAGGAAAGTTAATTTATTCAATTGATTTATATATAAATCGGTTTAATGAACTTTAATCAAATATAATTTAATCCTTAAAATTGGATTAAAGATGTACAAATGAAAATTCGAATACTTTCTTTATTTGACCATTGAAATTCTTTGACTAGAAATAAATCTTAT
Organism: Allium sativum; assembly: GCA_030737875.1. NCBI lineage: Eukaryota > Viridiplantae > Streptophyta > Magnoliopsida > Asparagales > Amaryllidaceae > Allium > Allium sativum. The sequence continues at coordinate 111,797 of JASFAX010000104.1, forward strand.
ACAAATCTATTTTAACCAAATTTCCAACCTACAAATAATCTCTCATGCTAACCTTACCCTCATTTGCTATTCTCTGACCAAACCGTCACTCTCAAAAAAAGGGAAAATAAATAAACAACAATGGCCTCTTCCTCATTCAAAAAAAAAAAAAAAGATCAATATCTTGTGAACCTCTCATCGAAAAAAATTCTAAAACTAGTCTCATTCAACTCAGATGAAGATTCTCTTTGATTCTATGCATTGTGGTGGAAGCTTTGCAAATAGGTGATGGATTCGACTTAGTTCCAGTAAACAATGATGAAGAGGAAGAAGAACCTGTTCCTTTTAATCAACGCAATTAATCAGTTAAAGATGGTGATTAGTCTATTTAATCAACGCAATTTTTTTTTTGAAAATTTAAATCAATCAAGGTGAGATTCTATTTTTTTATATATAATTAATTTAATTATATTATCATTATATAAAATGAATGTTGTATGGATTGAATTGTTGTATGGTGGAAATTGATGTTTGTGGCCTGTATTGTTATTGACGTGTTGTATGATTGGTGTTGGAATTGATTATGGGAATTGTTATTCGATGTCAAGTAGAAAGATTATAATAAAAAGTTTAATCTTTTGTTTTGATTTATAAATAAAGTTTAATCTTTTATCATGATTTACAAATCAAAGTTTTGATTTTTATTTTGAAATGAATAACATTAATAAAGATTCGATCTTTATTTTTGATTTATTAAAATGAATCTTTGTTTTTGTTTGTATAAAATGAATCTTTGTTTTTGTTTATAAAAGATTAAATCTTTGTTTTTGTTTATAAAGCTTGAAACTTTATAAAGATTAAAACTTTATTTTTATTTATAAAAATTGAACCTTTGGTTTTGTTAACAAAGATTACACCTTTAGATTTTGTTTGCAAAGATTACAAATTTGATTTCGGTTACAAAATTTAAACTTTGTTTTTGATTATAAAAGGCTAAATCTTTGTTTTTGTCTATAAAGATCAAAACTTTGTTCTTTGTTTTTGTCTATAAAGATCAAAACTTTGTTTTTGATTATAAAAGGCTAAATCTTTGTTTTTGTCTATAAAGATCAAAACTTTGTTTTTGATTATAAAAGGCTAAATCTTTGTTTTTGTCTATAAAGATCAAAACTTTGTTTTTGATTATAAAAGGCTAAATCTTTGTTTTTGTCTACAAAGATCAAAACTTTGTTTTTGATTATAAAAGGCTAAATCTTTGTTTTTGTCTATAAAGGTTAAAACTTTGTTTTTGTCTATAAGAGGCTAATTCTTTGTTTTGATAATAAAGATTACGTCTTTATTTTGAATCGATTAAAACTAATAAAGTTTTGTTCTTTATTTTGAAACGATTAAAACTAATAAAGTTTTGTTCTTTATTTTGAAACGATTAAAACTAATAAAGTTTTGTTCTTTATTTTGAAACGATTAAAACTAATAAAGTTTTGTTCTTTATTTTGAAACGATTAAAATAAATATAGTTTTGTTCTTTATTTTGAAATGATTAAAATAAGTTTTGATCTTTATTTTTGAATAATTAAAGTTTTGATTTTGTTTTTGAAATAAAAGATTTTATTTTTATTTGAAATTAGTTAAAAGAAATGTGTTGCAACATAAGTGTCATGTTATTATCATCTTGTTCAACATGAAAACTTGACATCGAATAGTTGAAAGTTGAAATATGTGAACATGCCAAATTGTGTATGTTATGTATGTTTCTATTTAAGCACATGTACACACTGCCATTTACAAGTGACCTGACTTGTTTATGTGATTGGACGATCAATTTTCACACATCTTCCAGAAGCACAGTTTATTTTATTCGAACTTGTGTTGGTTGAAACCCCACACGGGTCAGGGGTTGACATTTGAATACACGTCACCCTTGTGGTTAATTAGAAATGCACTTTGGCTGTTAATGGATGTTTGATAATTGTTATGAGATAAATGAATGAAATCTGTATTATTGAATTATATGGAAATGGTGTGGGTCTCATTCCAATTTTGAATGAAAGAAATAATTTTCATTTTTTATTCAATTAATGGAATTAATTGACGCTTGAATTAAGGAAACTAAATTTCTATTATTTAGAAAGTTTTAATGAAATATTAAATTAGTAAAATTACATTCCAAATATAACAAGAAGATTTGAATTGAAAAGCTTTCATTTTTATGTTAACACTAAATTTAAAAGATGTGATTTCAAAATTTAACATAAATGGATTGATTGGAAAAGATTACGTTTAATGTTGGAATGGTAGGTTTTGATATCGTAATTAAAAACCATTTTTGAAGTAATTATTATTATAATATTATAATAATAGGGAAAGGTCGATATTTATTGAAAAATTGGAAAGGCAATATAAAGAATATTTCAATGTAAAGTTTTACTTTGGAACATATGATATTTTAGAAGTTAGTTATTTTTTTAAAATAATATTTTTAGAAAATAATTATTATTATAATTGTTCTTGGACACGAGGTTAGGTCACGTTTATGACGGAAGTCTGCCCGGAACCAACCGGCATATCCAACAACCATAAATGTTGGGCCTAATGTGAGAGGTCCAAGTACACGAATACAAATTGGGTTTTGACTCGAGGTTAAGCCCAACTGTGGAATAAGTCTGCCCGGACCCAACCGGCATATCCAGCATCCACAAGTTGTAGGCCTAATGTGAGAAGTCTGGCCCATTATAAAACATAAATGGATAATATAACGAATTGGATTATTTAATCCATTTTAAATAGAAACATCATTTTAACCTGAATAAGTTTATTAACTTATATTATCCATTTTATAATGAATATTAAAAGAGTTAATTTCAAAATTAATATTTTGAAAATAATATTTTAATATGAGAAATGATATTTTGATCAGAATAAATGGTTTATTTATTTTAAAATAAATAAAAGGGAATTAAAAGTGGTTTTATTATAACCACGGATTTACAATGAAACTTGAATTTGGGTTTATCGTGAATTATGTTTTAAATAACATTTATTCTTTAACCCGAATTAATGAGGGGATTAATTTCCTAATTTTTGATTAATTATTTAATAATGACTTTGGAAGGTTAAAACGAAATAAGGTTTTAATTAAAACTTTAATTAGATTGGAGAGGAATTAAGTAAATAAAATTACTGAACTAAGGATCGAAAATGGAGTTCCACCAGTTTAACTCCATGCGTTAATTAAATCTTTAATTAGATTTAAATGGGTAATGGAAATTAAGTTTACCTGAACCAATTGGGATAAAAGATCGGGATGGGGATTAATTAATTTATAATTATTTCGATAAGGCGTTAATTCCGATTAGATTGGATAAACCATAATTTGGTTTAATATGGATAAATAAAGATTGAAGATTAAATTAAAAAGATTTATCTTTGATAAAATTAATGGGAACCTTTCCCTAAGAATTTGAATATTTTATTTAAAGAATATTCGGAATTGGAATGAGAGGTTGGTTGAATTTTATTAACACATGTTTTTAAATCACGTGAGTTATTCAGAAAGACCGGGTTTAACCCATTCTGAATAATCAACACGACGATCAAGAGTCGAAGATGAAGACGGTGATTGAAGACCGAAGTTTTTCACATCTTTGGGATGATGATGACTGGTACCTTGAATTGGGATTGGCCTTCCAAGGCGAGGTATTTGGTAATGATCGTCCAAACGCATTTGGATATCGACGGACACGATGTTTCGCTCAGACCTAGAGCGGACTTGTAAATGGATTGCGTGTCTGACATTGTATTCCTTTCTACTGTATTTGTTGAACGCTATTGATTATATATTTCTGTTTGGTGGTGAAAAATTTATTCTTTACTTATCACCCTTCTCTAAGACGTATGAGCTTAGAGGTTATATATATTGGTATATTGGTAAATAATATGGTAGGGTCTGACAATGTGGCATGCCAAGATGCAAATTGATCAAGGCTTTTGTTGAAAAGCAGGGCCTTGTGGAATGATCAAAGCATAGCCTATTATGGCATAGCTTTGTGTATATCGTGACTTCGCGAGCCTCACACCCCGGTATGAGTCAAAAACGGGATATGGACCGTAGGGAGTGCACACGTTTCTTTCTAGCTAGAGTGGTGTCAGTAACCTACCAGCCCTGACATTTTACTTATGTGGATGATGGGTTTTGAGGCGCCTCGGATTTTTATAGGCCGATAGTGGTCATATTATAGGTTCAAAGGAACCGGGAAGCGTGTGTTCAGGCATAACCAATCCACTGCCGATAGGCGGGGACCGGCCATACCGCATCCAAGGGTTCACTGCGAGGGATCCTGAGGCATTTGCTAGAGTGTCTCGAATCGGAGAGGAGCTTTCCCCTAGCCTCGACTCATGATGGAAACCCAATTCCCAATACGCCCTTGCGATTTTGATTGTAAACTTATATACGGCGACATAGTATATGGTACCTATGCCGTCTAGGATTGATATTATATTTGAATGTTTTAAATATATATATATATACACACTAATAATAATATCGTTTTTACGTATCAAGCATCTTTTGACCATTATAAGGTAAAACCCTATCTTCTGGTGTGCGTTGCATTGTGTGATGAGACCTGGGTCTTATAATGGTTTCATTTTTCTAAAAAGCATTGCATTATTTGATGATTTACTTTAATTATGCACTGGCAATCCAATGGAGTAAACCCGTTCCGCATTAGCGGCGTGGTCCTGTGATTAGCCTACTTATTATATAAGTTAAGTTAAGAATTCTCACACCAGTCCCACGACTGACTTGTAGTTTGTTTCACTTTGCAAACTCAGGTGCCCTCTTTCTACACGGGCAGTAGAGTAGCTTTTTGCAGATATAGTTAAGAAGGATCCTAGATTGAAGTCTGAAGCTAGGTCCAGAATATTGATGGCCTTCCGCTGAGATTAGTTCCGCTGCAATATATTTAATTTATTGTAAATGTAGCTTCCACTGTATTATTTATCGATGTACCCTGATATATTCTGTACTCTGATGTAACATTTATTATTGATGTTATAAAAGTCTGTGTTGTTGTTCTGATGTGTTGTATGCCCAAAGTTAACGTACGCGGGTTTTGAACGGTCTTGATCGATGTTGCGATCGATTGGGGTCGGGCGAAATCTGGGTCGTTACAGCTGGTATCATAGCGAGGTTAGCTCAAATCTTTGGGGTACAATTCATTAGAACTAAACAATAGACTCATCAGAGGTTGGATTAGTAATATCCAATAAGAATACTCATTAGAGATAGGATCAGTAGTATCCTAGAATGAGAATACTCATTAGAGATGGGGTTAGCAATGCCCTAGAAAGAGTCAGAGTGAAAAATTTATAATTAACGTACTTGTTATTATAATTTGATTTTAGAAAATTTGATTTTGAATATATAAAAATTATAGATTTTTGAAATTTTAATCAACTAATTGATTGATGATTGTGTTGTGTGAATATGAGTTCAACTAATAAAATGATTAAACAATTAAAGAATGAAAATTAAATTAGTTAAATAAACAACTTTTAGCTTCGTTCCTTTTCGAGGACGAAAAGATTTTAAGTGGGGGAGATTGTAACAACCCGAAATTTTGGGGCTAATTTAAAATTTTTATTTTAACAAATTTTAATGGATTTTTTAATATTTAAAATAACTTATTTTAAATAATAACAATGACAAATTTATTTTAATCGAAGTTAGAATTTATAAATTTATATTATGAGCCGGAAATGGAACGGTAATTTCAATTTTCGATTTTAAACTTTGAATAATAATATAAAATTTAATGTGATTTTGAACAATGTTGGTATAAATTTTAAAATTAATGTTTTATGTCATCGATTGTTAAAATATGAACATAACTTGATTTATTGAGAATTGATTCTAAATGGCTATATATATGATAATGATAATGTTTAATAATCTATTTATAATGGAATTTGAAATTTATGTTGAATTAACAATATAAAATAATTTTAGGGTTTATTTTATATTGGTAATCTTAATATATGGAAATAATATAGATCCATTCGATTGTGCAATGAAATTTCAACTAGTTATAAGCATAATTATATGCATTTATTTTATAGATAGTCATGATTGGTTGGTTATTTGTAATAATAGGAATTCAATCAAATATTGTAAATAAATGGTAAGATTTTACGTGCTCAATTGAATATTATTAAGTTAGAATAATTAACTTGTATGTCTATCCATTTATTTATTTGTTTGCAACAATAAGCATATAATATTTAATTAGGAGTTGTAACTAGTCATAAATTGCAAAAGCCAAGGTTAACGTATTGAAATTGCAATAAAGATAATTGAATGGTGTAGTTAATGGAAATTAAGAATAGTAAGTAGAGGAATAAATCAAATGTTTGACTAATTTTAAAAATAACGATAAACGAAAATTACTAATGTAGAAGGATATGAACAAAAATGTTAACTATACCTTTAAATTCAAGATTTGTTGAATAAAAAGAAAACAAATTAAATCAAACCGATTTAGTAGAATTAAATATATACTTAATGAAGATTTAATTATGGTTGAAACCAAACATGGCAAATTAGTGTAATAATTAACTTTAAATTTGTTATGTGAATTTGTCATAAATTGTGGTAAAGATTTGAATAATCAAAACGGGAAAATTTGTTGCTCATGTAGGAAAATTAATTTATTCATTTGATTTATATATAAATCGGTTTAATGAACTTTAATCAAATATAATTTAATCCTTAAAATTGGATTAAAGATGTACAAATGAAAATTCGAATACTTTCTTTATTTGATGTAACAACCCTGAATTTTGGGGCCAATTTAAAATTTATTTTAAATGATTTTAAATGAGTTTTGATATTTAAAATAATCTATTTTAAATAATAATGATCACAAATTTGGTTCAAATCGAAGTTAGAATGAATAAATTAATTTTAATTATAAAAAGAGTTAGAAATAGCTCGGTAGTTTGAAAAGTCAAACTTGAACTTTGACTGACCATACAGGACGCAAAATTTAACGGATTTTAGTGAAACCAAAAATATTAGAATCTATTTAAAAATATCTTTCCAACGAATCCGAAAAATCGAAATTTCATAACGGGAATCAAAAGTTATGTCAAAATTAAAATTTAGAAAGGTCGCTATGAAGTTTATACAGGTCAAAATGCCACTTTTTGCATACGAAGGAATTTGAACTCGAAACCACTTCCATTGAGTTCAGAATGATGTTTCTACATTGAAAAACAGTAAACACTTATATATTTTGAGTTTCGGGATTATTTGTTTAAAAATATATTTTTAATATTAAATATACTGGCCTTAAAAATAGTCATTTTTCAAACAGTCTCAGAATTCAATGAAATAAATTTTGTTGGACTCGTATCATCAAAACAAAGCTAAAAATGATTTTTTTTGTAATTTTTAGAATTAAAATATAATTATAATTGATTTTTCAGTGTAAACGGGCAAATTTATGACTTTAAAAATTCATTAAAAAATTCATACGAGCTCAGAATCGAACGAAATTAATTTTCATATGTCCACAGCATCAAAACATAGCTAAATATATTTTTCGAGAATTTTTGAAGTTAATTTGTGACCTCGGTGAATTTAAATGTACGGTAGAAATTAAATAATTAATTTAATATTGTATTTTCAAGAAAAACCGAAAAAAAACTGCTGTATATTTCGGAATTGGACCTTGGGACATAGCCCATCGCGTTCAGAAGGCCTCAAAACGTTAAGATCGAAAGTAAGCAGGCCCAAATCCGAGAAAGTCCAAAATTCCACTTTATTTCACGAAATTCGGAATTAAATATTAAAATATTATTAAATCCGAAAACCCTAACCCTAATTTGGCCAGCCGCCATGTCCAAAACCGAAGGCCAGAAATCACCTAAATTCAAACGCTAATATCTCTCAATCCGTTCAACGAAAATCGACGTATGACCTACCAAATCGAAGAGAATTCAGAGACCTTTCAATCTATACGGCTAAGATCGGATTTTGGTGCACGGATTTCACGAATTTTGGCTGAGAAGGTGCTGCGTTTATGGGTTATTTGTGGGTCCTAGGGGGGTGCGAGTGGGGCCCGGGTCTCGGCGCGGGTGTGTCTCGAGGTGGCCGACGAGGTGGTGGCTTCTGATCGTGGTCCGAGTGCTTGTGGTGGCGTGCGTGCAGAAGGAGGGACGGTGAGAAGTGGGTTACGGTGGAGGCCGAAGTTCTTGAACGGTGGAAGAAGGTCCCTTTTTATTTTATTATATTATTTTAACATTTTAATTACCCGATCTTTAAAAATTCATAACTCTTTCATACGAGGTCCGTTTGACGAACCGTAAATTGCGTTGGAATCACAAAATTAAGAGCTTCGCGATGGCGCAGACCGCAGCTGAAAAGGAGACAGTAAAATTTTGGCCAAAAATTCAATGTGAGGATTCTAATTTTATTTGTTTAATTAATTATAAATTATTTTCTTGCATTAAAAATAATTGTTTGATCATTTAATTCTGACCTGAAATGTTGGGTGTTGTTTGGAGTGAGAATTGTTGCTTGTTGAATGATTGTTGTACATGATTTGCTAATCCGCTTGGAATTATATATATCTTATTTGCGGTTGGAGAATTGGATCTAAAATGAGATCATAACATATTTTATTCATTATATGTATATATATGTTAAGATTGGATTAGAACTTGTAAAACAAATAAAATCCTCTTTTATTTTTAGAACATGTACACAAATGAATTTCTTTTTGCCCTTATAAAAAAACAAGTTTTTTATTTTTATTTTTATTTACATTTCTGTTATTAATAAAAGAACAAGTTTTTATTTACATTTCTTTGTAAATAAAAGAACACATTTAGAAAGCAAGTTTTTATTTACATTTCTTTTGTAAATAAAAGGACAAATTTAGAAAATACGTTTTTATTTACATTTTCTATGGTAAATGAAAAGAATAAAATTATGTTAATCATTTTATTTTCATTTTCTATTGTAAGTAAAAAGAATAAAATAAGCTAATCATTTTATTTACATTTCCTAATGTAAAATAAAAAGAACAAAATTTGTGAATCATTTTTATTTTCATTTTCTATTGTAAATGAAAAGGATAAATGTGTGAATCATCATATTTACATTCTCAGATGTAAAATCAAAAGAACAAAATATGTGAATTGTTTATTTACCTTTTCTATTGTAAATAAAAAGAAAAGAATTTAGAGATACATTTATTTACATTTTCTTATATAAATAAAAAGAATAGAATTTAGAAATATATTTATTTACATTTTCTATAGTAGGAAAAATAGAATTGTTAATGTTGAATATTTTATCGTCATTTTGAATGCGGTAAAAATAGAATTGTTAATGTTGAATATTTTATCGTCATTTTGAATGCGGTAAAAATAGAATTGTTAATGTTGAATATTTTATCATCATTTTGAATGCGGTAAAAATAGAATTGTTAATGTTGAATATTTTATTGTCATTTTGAATGCGGCAAAAATAGAATTGTTAATGTTGAATATTTTATCGTCATTTTGAATGCGGTAAAAATAGAATTGTTAATGTTGAATATTTTATCGTCATTTTGAACGCGGCAAAAATAGAATGGTTAATGTTGTCATTTTTATCGACATTTTGGGTGCGATAAAAATAGACAATGTTAGTGATTCATTTTTATCGACATTTTTGGGTGCGATAAAAATAGACAATGTTAGCGATTCATTTTTATCGACATTCTTGGTGCGATAAAAATAGACAATGTTTGTGATTCATTTTTATCGACATTTTGGGTGCGATAAAAATAGACAATGTTAGTGATTCATTTTTATCGACATTTTTGGGTGCGATAAAAATAGACAATGTTAGTGATTCATTTTTATCGACATTCTTGGTGCGATAAAAATAGACAATGTTAGTGATTCATTTTTATCGACATTTTTGGTGCGGTAGAAATAGACAATGTTAGTGATTCATTTTATTCGACATTTTTGATGCGATAAAAATAGCGATGTTAATGGTACATTTCTATCGTCATTTAGATGTGATAAAAAGAACAGAAACATGAGAATCATTTATTTACAACTCCTATTGTAAATGAAAAGAGTAAAAATATGAGGACCACTTTATTTACAACTTCTTTTGTAAATGAAAAGACCAAAATATGTTGATCATTTTATTGGTATTTCTATGGTAAATGAAAAAGAACTAAATAATGTGAATCCTTTTATTTACATTTTCTATTGTAAAGAAAAAGAACAAAATGGTGTGAACCATTTTATTTACATTTTCTATTGTAAAGAAAAAGTAAAAAGAGAGTTATATTTCTTATTTGCATTTTTAGATGCAAATAAAGCATAGAAAGAAAATTATACTTTTATTTGTCATTGATTTGTTAAATAAAAGTAAAAGATTAAAAAGACATTTTATTTACCATTGTTTTGCTAAATAAAAGTACAAGATATAAAAGAACATTTTTATTAACATTGTTTTGTCAAATAAAAAGACAAACACATGAGACACACTTTTATTTGTGTTTTATGTACAAATAAAAGTACAAGATTAGAAATACACTTTTATCTACACTGTATTTGTTGAAATAGAATTGCTAACAAAATGAGTGTATCACTTTACTCATCTTTGTTGAAAACAGAAATTATGTGAAAATATAAGAATCACTTTTATTTGCATAATATACAGTAGAATTTATACGCAAATGTAAAATCCAATTTTTATTTGCAAACTTGCATTAGAATTTATATTCTAATATACAATTGTATTGTTGGTCAAAATATACACTGAAAAGTATTGTTAAGAAACTTCATACAAATATAATGGAATATATATTCCATTTGTCATCCGCAAAAAAGCTATATATATAAATTACTGTTTATGTAACTTTAGAAGTATATAGGGAAGTCATACGAGTAAAATATATTTTACTCGATATAAGTGACTTGTTTAGTGAAATTGAAATTGGTTAAACCTATTAACCAATTATGTATTTACTTATTCATATGAACTGTTGTTGGCTGAAAACCCCACACGGGTATTGGGACGATACTTGACTGACACGAATCCCAATATTTAATTATATGTCTATCGATTGATCGACATGCTGCGATGAGCGTTATTGTATTATTTTAATGCTCACACAGTTGACATGGTCACTCTGGTTGTTAATGGATGGATTGCGGATTTCTTCCTGTTATTACCCTATATATGAAATGTATGAAACCCATATGACCCAAATTATATGGTACATGGTTGAGTCGCATTCCAATGCAGAATTTCTTTTTAAATAAAGAATTTTTATATAATAAAAGGATTTTTGTAAAATAAAAGATTTTGTATTATAAAGAATATTTTACATTCAGAATCTTTTATATACAGAATATTTTATTGATTATTTTAAAATATGTTTTTTATATAGTAATGAATTAATATCTTTAGGATAAACCTTTTATTTAAGATTATTAGATCTTAACAATTATGTTTGGTGATTGATATGTGAATTGGATTTGCAGTGGACAATGTTTTAGATAACATTTATCCTTTAATCCAATTTACATTGAAATTATTATTATTTGAAATTTATAAATCTATTTTTATAAATTTGAAAGAAGATTTTCTAAAATCAGACTTTTCCAATTTAATATATTAAATGGGAATTAAGTGGAAATTCAATTGATAATAATCGAGATGGGCTTCTGTAAAAGAAGACCGATATTATATATGGAATTTAAGAGGCTTTGCCGTTATTCCATTTATAATATTAGTCCGATACAGAAATTTATAACGATTATTTGTTGATTTGATTTCTGTAGAAATTCCATATTTTGAAAATTGGTTTTGGGTTTATCGTGAACTGTGTTTTAAATGACAATAGTTGTTTAACCCAATTTAAGACAAGAGTGGCTTATTAAAATTAATGATCTTGTAATAATGATTTTTGTATTAAAAATCAAAATTTGAATATTAATAAATCTTTTTAGAAAGATTACAAATGTAATTTATTTTATCTTTGATAAAATTAATGAGAACCTTTTAACACAAATAATAATTTTTATTTAAAAGGATATTCAAAGTTGTAATAAGGCGTATGGTTGGTTTTAATTACAAATACGCGAGTTATTCAGAAAGACCGGGTCCAACTCATTCTGAATAATCATCACGACGATAAAGATTCGAAGATGAAGACTGAAGACCGGAGAGCTTCACATCGTTTGGTTGATGGTGACTGATATCTTGAATTGGGACTGATCCCCCAAGGCAAGGTAAAAAGTGATGATCTTCCAGACGTACCGGAGATCGACGGATACGTTGTTTCATTCAGACCCAGAACGGACTTGTAAATGGATAGCATGCCTGACATTGAAATTTAATTCATGTAATTAAATTGGTTTTTATTTAATATATAAATGCATGGTGGCGGAGGATTTATTCTCTTGCTTAACACCCTTTTGTATGTTAAATAGTTACCGATCGCATGATATGAGTTGTTGATGTGGTATGCCAAGTTGCACTTGATCAAGGCTTATTGTTGCAAAGCAGAGCCTTGTGGGATGATCAAAGCACAGTTTATTTAGGCATAGCTTTGTGTATATCATGACTTCGCGAGCCTCACAGCCCGGTAGAGTCTAAAACGGGAGAAGGGAACACAGGGAGTTCACACGTTTCTTTCTAGCTAGAGTGGTGCCAGGGACCTACCAGCGCTGGCATTTATTCATTGTGGTTGTTGGATTTTTCGAGGCCTCGGTTTATGCGGTCGCCACTGGCCGTATTATAGGTCCAAAAGGACCGGGGAACGTGTGTTCAGGCATTTCTAATCCACAAAAGTAAGTGGTGACCGGCCCTGCAGCTATCCAAGGGTTGGACAGAGTACCAATCCTGGGGCATTTGGTGGAGTGTCTCGAATCGGTAAGGATCTCCTCCCTAGCCTTGACTCAGATGGAAACCCAAATTTCCAATACGACATCACGCGGTTTTGATTGTATACCTATATATGATGACATAGTGGGATGGGGCACTCATGCCGTCTAGGATTGATACATTTACTTTGATGTATTTCAAATTGGTTGCACACTATTATTATATAATACCGTGTTTATCGTATCAAGCATCTTTTGATCATTATAAGGTAAAACCCTATCCTCCAGTTTGCGTTGCATTGTGTGATGGGACTTGGGTCTTATAATGGTTTCATTTTTCTAAAAAGCATTGCGTTATTTTGACGATTTACTTTAGTCATGCACTGGCAATCTATAGGAGAAAACCCGTTCCGCGAAAGTGGCGTGGTCCTATGATTAGCCTTATTATATTATATAGGTTAAGTAGAATTCTCACACCAGTCCCATGACTGACCTGTAGTTTGTCCACTGGCAAACTCGGGTGCCCATATTTTCCACACGGGCAGTCGAGTAGCTATTTTTGCAGATATATTAAACATGATTCTGGGTTGAAGCTTAAAGCTGTGTACAGAGATAGAGAGCCTTCCGCTGTGTTCTTCCGTTGCAGTATATTACATTTTTTGTATTTATCTTCCGCTGTAATTATATTCCAATGTACTCTGATATGTATATTCTGTACTCTGATGTAACATTTATTATAGTGTTATAAAAGTCTTCTGTTGTTGTTTTAATATGTTGTATGCCCAAAGTTAAAGTATTTGTAGATTTTCACATTTTGGGTCAGAACTGTGTGGTTTATGGTCGATTCAAAGGGTGGGGATTTGCGGGTCTTTACATTTGACCATTGAAATTCTTTGACTAGAAATAAATCTTATACAAATCTATTTTAACCAAATTTCCAACCTACAAATAATCTCTCATTCTAACCTTACCCTCATTTGCTATTCTCTGACCAAGCCGTCACTCTCAAAAAAAGGGAAAATAAATAAACAACAATGGCCTCTACCTCATTCAAAATAAAATAAAATAAAAAGATCAATATCTTGTGAACCTCTCATCGAAAAAAATTCTAAAACTAGTCTCATTCAACTCAGATGAAGATTCTGTTTGATTCTATGCTTTGTGGTGGAAGCTTTGCAAATAGGTGATGGATTCGACTTAGTTCCAGTAAACAATGATGAAGAGGAAGAACCCGTTCCTTTTAATCAACGCAATTAATCAGTTAAAGATGGTGATTAGTCTATTTAATCAATTTATTTCTTAAATATGTTATTAAATTTTAAAGATCTATAACTTGTTCGAATTACATCAGGAATCAATGAAACTACTTGCGTTGGAATCCTTGTGATGAGGTCTAGACGATGGAACCTACCAGATTTGAGATGGAGCGTTCTACATTTTTTTTTTGAAAATTTAAACAAATCAAGGTGAGATTCTATTTTTTTTATATATAATTAATTTAATTTAATTATATTATCATTATATAAAATGAATGTTGTATGGATTGAATTGTTGTATGGTGGAAATTGATGTTTGTGGCCTGTATTGTTATTGACGTGCTGTATGATTGGTGTTGGAATTGATTATGGGAATTGTTATTCGATGTCAAGTAGAAAGATTATAATAAAAAGTTTAATCTTTTGTTTTGATTTATAAATAAAGTTTAATCTTTTATCATGATTTACAAATCAAAGTTTTGATTTTTATTTTGAAATGAATAACATTAATAAAGATTTGATCTTTATTTTTGATTTATTAAAATGAATTTTTGTTTTTGTTTGTATAAAATGAATCTTTGTTTTTGTTTATAAAAGATTAAATCTTTGTTTTTGTTTATAAAGCTTGAAACTTTATAAAGATTAAAACTTTATTTTTATTTATAAAAATTGAACCTTTGGTTTTGTTAACAAAGATTACACCTTTGGTTTTGTTAACAAAGATTACACCTTTGGATTTTGTTTGCAAAGATTACAATTTTGATTTCGGTTACAAAAATTTAAACTTTGTTTTTGATTATAAAAGGCTAAATCTTTGTTTTTGTCTATAAAGATCAAAACTTTGTTTTTGATTATAAAAGGCTAAATCTTTGTTTTTGTCTATAAAGATCAAAACTTTGTTTTTGATTATAAAAGGCTAAATCTTTGTTTTTGTCTATAAAGATCAAAACTTTGTTTTTGATTATAAAAGGCTAAATCTTTGTTTTTGTCTATAAAGATCAAAACTTTGTTTTTGATTATAAAAGGCTAAATCTTTGTTTTTGTCTATAAAGACCAAAACTTTGTTTTTGATTATAAAAGGCTAAATCTTTGTTTTTGTCTATAAATATTAAAACTTTGTTTTTGTCTATAAGAGGCTAAATCTTTGTTTCGATAATAAAGATTACGTCTTTATTTTGAAACGATTAAAACTAATAAAGTTTTGTTCTTTATTTTGAAACGATTAAAACTAATAAAGTTTTGTTCTTTATTTTGAAACGATTAAAACTAATAAAGTTTTGTTCTTTATTTTGAAACGATTAAAACTAATAAAGTTTTGTTCTTTATTTTGAAATGATTAAAATAAGTTTTGATCTTTATTTTTGAATAATTAAAGTTTTGATTTTGTTTTTGAAATAAAAGATTTTATTTTTATTTGAAATTAGTTAAAAGAAATGTGTTGCAACATAAGTGTCATGTTATTATCATCTTGTTCAACATGAAAACTTGACATCGAATAGTTGAAAGTTGAAATATGTGAACATGCCAAATTGTGTATGTTATGTATGTTTCTATTTAAGCACATGTACACACTGCCATTTACAAGTGACCTGACTTGTTTATGTGATTGGACGATCAATTTTCACACATCGTCCAGAAGCACAGTTTATTTTATTCGAACTTGTGTTGGTTGAAACCCCACACGGGTCAGGGGTTGACATTTGAATACATGTCACCCTTGTGGTTAATTAGAAATGCACTTTGGCTGTTAATGGATGTTTGATAATTGTTATGAGATAAATGAATGAAATCTGTATTATTGAATTATATAGAAATGGTGTGGGTCTCATTCCAATTTCGAATGAAAGAAATAATTTTCATTTATTATTCAATTAATGGAATTAATTGACGCTTGAATTAATGAAACTAAATTTCTATTATTTAGAAAGTTTTAATGAAATATTAAATTAGTAAAATTTCATTCCAAATATAACAAGAAGATTTGAATTGAAAAGCTTTCGTTTTTATGTTAACACTAAATTTAAAAGATGTGATTTCAAAATTTAACATAAATGGATTGATTGGAAAAGATTAGGTTTAATTTTGGAATGGTAGGTTTTGATATCGTAATTAAAAACCATTTTTGAAGTAATTATTATTATAATATTATAATAATAGGGAAAGGTCGATATTTATTGAAAAATTGGAAAGGCAATATAAAGAATATTTCCATGTAAAGTTATACTTTGGAACATATGATATTTTAGAAGTTAGTTATTTTTTTAAAATAATATTCTTAGAAAATAATTATAATTATAATTATAATTGTTCTTGGACACGACGTTAGGTCATGTTTATGGCGGAAGTCTGCCCGGAACCAACCGGCATATCCAGCAGCCATAAATGTTGGGCCTAATGTGAGAGGTCCAAGTACACGAATACAAATTGGGTTTTGACTCGTGGTTAAGCCCAGCTGTGGAATAAGTCTTCCCGGACCCAACCGGCATATCCAGCATCCATAAGTTGTAGGCCTAATGTGAGAAGTCTGGCCCATTATAAAACATAAATGGATAATATAACGAATTGGATTATTTAATCCATTTTAAATAGAAACATCATTTTAACCTGAATAAGTTTATTAACTTATATTATCCATTTTATAATGAATATTAAAAGAGTTAATTTCAAAATTAATATTTTAATATGAGAAATGATATTTTGATCAGAATAAATGGTTTATTTATTTTAAAATAAATAAAAGGGAATTAAAAGTGGTTTTATTATAACCACGGATTTAAAATGAAACTTGAATTTGGGTTTATCGTGAATTATGTTTTAAATAACATTTATTCTATAACCCGGATTAATGTGGGGACTAATTTCCTAATTTTTGATTAATTATTTAATAATGACTTTGGAAGGTTAAAACGAAATAAGGTTTTAATTAAAACTTTAATTAGATTGGAGAGGAATTAAGTAAATAAAATTACTGAACTAAGGATCGAAAATGGAGTTCCACCAGTTTAACTCCATGCGTTAATTAAATCTTTAATTAGATTTAAATGGGTAATGGAAATTAAGTTTACCTGAACCAATTGGGATAAAAGATCGGGATGGGGATTAATTAATTTATAATTATTTCGATAAGGTGTAAATTCCGATTAGATTGGATAAACCATAATTTGGTTTAATATGGATAAATAAAGATTGAAGATTAAATTAAAAAGATTTATCTTTGATAAAATTAATGGGAACCTTTCCCTAAGAATTTGAATATTTTATTTAAAGAATATTCGGAATTGGAATGAGACGTTGGTTGAATTTTATTAACACATGTTTTTAAATCACGTGAGTTATTCAGAAAGACCGGGTTTAACCCATTCTGAATAATCATCACGACGATCAAGAGTCGAAGATGAAGATGGTGATTGAAGACCGAAGGTTTTTACATCGTTGGGATGATGATGACTGGTACCTTGAATTGGGATTGGCCTTCCAAGGCAAGGTATTTGGTAATGATCGTCCAAACGCATTTGGATATCGACGGACACGATGTTTCGCTCAGACCCAGAGCGGACTTGTAAATGGATTGCGTGTTTGACATTGTATTCCTTTCTACTGTATTTGTTGAACGCTAATGATTATATATTTCTATTTGGTGGTGAAGAATTTATTCTTTACTTATCACCCTTCTCTAAGACGTATGAGCTTAGAGGTTATATATATATTGGTAGATGATCAATAATATGGTAGGGTCTGACAATGTGGCACGCCAAGATTCAAATTGATCAAGGCTTTTGTTGAAAAGCAGGGCCTTGTGGAATGATCAAATCATAGCCTATTACGGCATAGCTTTGTGTATATCGTGACTTCGCGAGCCTCAAACCCCGGTATGAGTCAAAAACGGGATATGGACCGTAGGGAGTGCACACGTTTCTTTCCAGCTAGAGTGGTGTCAGTGACCTACCAGCCCTGACATTTTACTTATGTGGATGATGGATTTTGAGGTGCCTCGGATTTTTATAGGTCGATAGTGGTCATATTATAGGTTCAATGGAACCGGGAAGCGTGTGTTCAGGCATAACCAATCCACTGCCGATAGGCGGGGACCGGCCCTACCGCATCCAAGGGTTCACTGCGGGGGATCCTGAGGCATTTGCTAGAGTGTCTCGAATCGGAGAGGAGCTTTCCCCTAGCCTTGACTCATAATGGAAACCCAATTCCCAATACGCCCTTGCGATTTTTATTGTAAACTTATATACGGCGACATAGTATATGGTACCTATGCCGTCTAGGATTGATATTATATTTGAATGTTTTAAATATATATATACACACACTAATAATAATATCGTTTTTACGTATCAAGCATCTTTTGACCATTATAAGGTAAATCCCTATCCTCTGGTGTGCGTTGCATTGTGTGATGGGACCTGGGTCTTATAATGGTTTCATTTTTCTAAAAAGCATTGCGTTATTTGACTATTTACTTTAATTATGCACTGGAAATCCAATGGAGTAAACCCGTTCCGCGTTAGCGGCGTGGTTCTGTGATTAGCCTACTTATTAGATAAGTTAAGTTAAGAATTCTCACACCAGTCCCACGACTGACCTGTAGTTTGTTTCACTTTGCAAACTCGGGTGCCCTCTTTCCACACGGGCAGTCGAGTAGCTTTTAACAGATATAGTTAAGCAGGATCCTGGATTGAAGTCTGAAGCCGGGTCCAGAATATTGATGGCCTTCCGCTGAGATTAGTTCCGCTGCAATATATTTAATTTATTGTAAATGTAGCTTCCACTGTATTATTTATCGATGTACTCTGATATATTCTGTACTCTGATGTAACATTTATTATTGATGTTATAAAAGTCTGTGTTATTGTTCTGATGTGTTGTATGCCCAAAGTTAAAGTACGCGGGTTTTGAACGGTCTTGATCGATCTTGCGATCGATTGGGGCCGGGCGAATTCTGGGTCGTTACAACTCTGTATCCATGTATTACTTTCAGTTGTGTTTGGTATTTTTTTCCCGCTGTTGTAATCTCTGATATTTTTATGTTGTATTATAATTGTTCATACTCTGTATATTCTTGTATTCTGATGGAGTTATTGTAATTAACATTGAAATGTTCTTCTATTTGCATTCTGATATGGCTTGTCCTCAAATTATCTGATCCTTACCGGGGAAATTACGGGTTTTTACAGTGGTATCAGAGCTTTGGTTTACAGAGCTTGGAGAACAAGACACATTAGAACCAAACGAAAGAATTCATTAGAGATTGGATTAGCAGTATCCAACGAGAATAACTCGTTAGAGATGGCATCAGTAGTATCCTAGAACGAGTGTGAAGAGTGTTGTTTTGAAAAATAAAAACGAAAACCAATTTTGTTTTGAAATATAAATCGTTTTATACGTATTTGAATATTAATTTTAAATTGATTTGGATAATCCAATATATAAAGATTTTGCATATACGCCTTGCAAACGTATATTCGAAGTTTTAATATACTGGATAGATATAGAATCACACTCTAGTCGCCCATGGATGATTCTGATAATGATGCAGCGTTATCAGTATTTATTTTCGAGTTGCGAAGGTGGGATTTCTATATATTTCCATTAGGCTGGTGTGAGAACCAAAATATAGCTAGAATACATTGTTGTGAATTGGCAGCAAAAATGTGATTTTTGACTATATATCAAAATTATGAATTTGAAACGTTAATCAACTAATTGGTTGATAGTTGTGTTGTTTGATTATTAGTTTGAAAGTTTGAACAATTTAGGCCAAATTGAACCAAATATTGAACTATATTGAAAATTATTTGCAAATGCATACATGTACATATATATATGTGTGAATAGGTCATTGCAAGGAGGCTAGAGAAGAGGAATAAAATTAGGGGTGGGCGCGGTTCGGTTCGGTGCGGTTTGGAGCTCAAACCGCTTCCGCACCACATCAAACAGTTAATCAAAAATACAAACCATTATACTAACCGTTCAAACGGTTCGATTTTGGTTCGGTTTCGATGTAATACGGTTCGGTTTTGGTTTGGTTCGGTTTGAACCCGTATTAAATATGAAACAAGAGAATTACTTCCATCAACAATCAATTTATGATTGTATGACATTGTGTCACCTGAAAGTTAAAACACATAGTGTTATCTTGGATTGATATAACTACAACATACGCTGAAAATTGAATATATGTAGTTAAAATAAAATGTTAGATAAGAATTTTTTTTAATTTTTTATCATAACATTACCAGTATAGCTATACGGTTCGGTTCGGTTTGATATGGTTTGGTAATAGTTCAAACCGCAACCGAACCGTATCGTTGTGGGTCGGTTCCGTTTGGGTTGTTAGCTTTAGAGAGATAATCTAGTGCGGTTTTCCGCACCGTTTATGTGGTCCGGTCTGGGCGGTTTCCGCATTGCGGTGCAGTTTATGCCCACCCCTAAATAAAATTGTTTGCCCGACAAATAGGTACATGTTTACCATAATTGTAACACCCCGTATTTTCTGTGATCGTATAAGTGACAAACCAGAGAATAATTAATTTTTAAAACAAGAATCAAGGGAAACGGGTTGCGCCATTGCGTTTGTCTCGAAATTCTGCTTGGAAAAGAGTCCGAGTTTTCGAGAAACGGAGTCCCTATGAGGGAGATATGACCCTCCGAAGTTTCAGAGAATTTAAGAATCGAAAACAGCCCGAAATTCGAATTCGAATTCAAACCCAGAAGCGGGCTAGGCATGAAATTTCCCGCCCAGGACCCAGGACGACTGGGTGGTCGACTGGGTAGTCGACCTCCCCAAGGTCGGGTCGACCATAGTGTCGACCTGGGGGTCGACCTGCTCCCAAAACCCAATTTCTGAACCTGATGCATTCTGATGTATTTAGACTCGTTTTCTGTCTAGATTCGTCCGCGTAATCCTATTTAAACACCCCTAGACCTCACTTTCTCTCCATACCATTTCATTCTGCCTATGCTCTGCCTCTGTTCTAATTAAAATAAAAATGGCGTCCCTACTCTGCTGAAATCTGAACTGGAACTAGGACTAAAGCATCTTCTTCCAAACTGATTAAAATTAAAAGAGAACAACTGCAACTCTTCTTCTTCTTTAATCCAATCAAGGCAATTGCAGTTATTTTTCGATATAAACTTTAATTTTGATTGTGACATGATTGTAACTCTGAATTTGAGGTTATGTATGTTCTGTTCTATTTTCGATCTATCCTATTCTGTATCTCTTTCTTCTTTCTGTTCTATAGCCAGGCTACCACGAGCCTGCGCCAAATCTCATAAGAGATTAACGCACGAACGTTAAAAATAATGAATGATGGCATAAATGGGACATGGCTAATCCGTGACTGATTTAAGAAAAAGGACGTAGGTTGTAGACTAGATTTAGATCTATGCATATTCTGTGAATTCGAAGAAGAGGAACCATTGTATGTTAACATGTGACTTGAGACATTGGACATAACGCATATTTTTGAATTAAGATCTGTTATAATTTAAAGTTCTAGATTGTTGGGCATATTGTTTATATAACAATTCATGACTTGAGATAAAAAGAGAATATGACTTAGGTGTGAAGATCTATATTAAGATTTGATAACTATTAAATGTGAATAACACCTAAGTGGGAGATTTTTGAATATATGACATGCATTGAAATCGATGGCTATATTTGTTATAATTTATATGTGAATCTCTTGTACTAGGAAAGTTTAACTAAATTTGGGACCTGTGTAATATGGTGAATTATGACCATAATCTGTGCCATGTAAATTCAATGCAAACGTGGGGTATATGATCATATTGTGAATCATGACAACTATTTAGGCATGCAAACTTAGGCCAAATTTACAAATAGACAAGATATGTTTATGAAAATTTAAGGAAAGATTAAATCTGTTATATTGCCTAATCTGCTAGTTCTATTATATTGCCTAATTTGCTAGTTCTGCTATATTGCCCAATCTGCTAGATCTGTTCATCTGCTAAATCTTTCATCTGCTAAGTCTGCTGAAAATGCCTAATCTATTATATATTAAATCTGCTAAATTGCTTAATCTGCTAAATCCGTTAATCGCCTAATCTGCGAAATCTGTAATCTGCTATATCTGTTGAGTAGAAATATTTAGTCTGTTACTGACCTAATCTGAATTGGCTATAGCTATGAATAATTGACATGTATATTAGGCGTGGGCATAAATGGTATTAATTAATTGGCCGCAAAGATAAACATGGCTAACTCGAGGTTAAAATGAGTTTGCGGCGTAATTCTGCCCGGAACCGCCCGACACATCCAGTGGCCGCGAACAATAGGTTCTAATATGAGAAGTTAGTCATAATGTGCTTGGAACCCGAGGTTAGACTCAGTTTGTGGCAGAAACCTGCCTGGAACTAATCGGCCTAACTAGTAGCCGCAAACGGTTAGTCTAATGTGAGAGGTCTGGGCATTAATATTTAATTAATGAAAATCTGGGATAAATATGATATCCAAAACGTGTTGGGTGGATAGGGTTCAACCAACTAGACTGATGAAATTAATAAACCCGTTTTGTGAATCTGTAGGCCCAATACAAAGTTAGACAATCTGTAGGTCTGTTAATCTGTAATCGGCTAATCTGTAGGTCTGTTAATCTGTAACCGGTTAATCTGTAATCTGTTAAATCCGTATATCTGATCCGTTAGTCTGAAAACTTGTTTGATCTGTGAACTAGTTAATCTGAACTCTGTATGTCTGAACTTGTAAACCAATTAATCTGAAGTCTGTTAGTCTAGGGACACAAGGTTAGGAGGGGAATTACTTGTGTCATCAGTTGTTTGGGACCCATATTAGTCAGTAACCCTTTCTGGTATCAAATCTTTGACCCAACAGTAGGTAGGGTCCAGGCATGCTTATTGAACTAATTATAAGTGGTTCATTCTGATAATGGCAAGGGGTGTTGATGGTGTGTTCTAACCGGGTCATGTGCGTGCATGGATCCCGGTCTGGCTCAGAGGATGTAAGACGCTGTGACATCTGTAAATAGGCCTGTGCCAATTGGTTGTCACTTTAGGGAGTGATACACCCTATTGTGGAGCCGACACAGGGTATTTATGTATTAGGGAGCCGATCGCTTGGGGTAGGGTTTTAGGGTACACTTATTTCTGTCTGTTTCTGTTGGTACCATCTGTTTCTGTTGGGTGGCAACACCCGTCTGTTTCTGCATGGTACCGTCTGTTCGGGTGGTAAAGGCCCAATTACTAGTGTACACCTAATTCTACATTCTGTTTCCGTAGGGATTAATCTGACTATTTTTGTTCGGGTGGTGAAGGTTCATTATTAATATTCTGTTTCTGTTCGGGTGGTAAAGGCCCATTATCAGCATTCTGCTTCTGTTTGTTTCTTTCTGTTTCTGTGGAAATTATTTTGTTCCTGTTTCTGTTTCTGTTTAGACATTAGGGTGACACTTAAGCCTGTTATACTAGTATTAGTGCAGAGAAGTGAAAAGCAAAAGCTTACATCATTCTGTTCTTTTTCTGTTTAACCTAAGTATATCTGCTA
This sequence comes from Allium sativum, assembly GCA_030737875.1. Classification (NCBI taxonomy): domain Eukaryota; kingdom Viridiplantae; phylum Streptophyta; class Magnoliopsida; order Asparagales; family Amaryllidaceae; genus Allium; species Allium sativum. Next base: position 135,476 of record JASFAX010000104.1, read on the forward strand.
CTTCTGTTACTGTTATCTCGCATCCAGTTTTATTTTCATGTCAATATTATTATCATATGTTCATATGCTGAAAGCCACTAGACTTGCCAGACTTTATGTCTAACCTTGCTTGTTTTCTCCCCCTTTTTCTTTCATTTCCCCCCAGGTTTTCCAAGGAGAGAATACTTTAGCTTGATCCGGATTCCTTCTGCTTGAAGTGCTTAAAGTATGGCTTGGCTCTTTATAGCTTCTGTTCTGTGGGGATTATGATTTTGAAGTTTTGTACTCTGATGATTTTCTGAACAAGACTGATATTTATGTACTTGAGTTTTTTGGTAAAGATGTAACCAAACTGATTTCCGTTTTCCGCTATAATAAAGTTATAGTATTGTTTATCTGTCTTGTAAATTCTGTTCTGTCTACTAAAACGCTCCACCAAAGTTAAGGCATTCTGTTATACCAAAAAGTGGTTCTAACACCCAAATTGACTAAATTCGAAATAAAATAAGATCAAAAATAAAAAGGAGACACAAGATTTATAGTGGTTCGTCGTTGAAAAGCCTACGTCCACTTTATAATCACTTTGCTTGATGATGTAGATGAAAATACAATGAGATATTCACTCAATTTCACTCACTTTTCATATACATTCACTTAACTATCTCAACATATACTTTGAATGATGACTTTGGATTGTTTGGAATGCTGGAATTCGGTTCTCTTTGATGTTTTAACTATACGAGTGCTCCAAAAGATCCTTTGAAATGCCTCTTGATGGGGTATATATAGGCGGAAATTCACCCAGAATCCAGTTCGGATCGGAGCTACATGGCTCTTATCCCATCATTCTCGGGCTCAGATGGATTTCAGTGTTGACAGCGCACCAGGTTAGTGGTCAACATGGGTAGGAAATGGTTGTAACTACCCTGAATATCCAGGAGATCATGGGGTGAAGCAACATGGTATATGGGTTCCGTTCGGAGGGGCGAGTAGAAGGGGTTCGGATCGGGGCATCCGATGCGGTCCGACCTGTGCTGAACTTGAGCTCTTGTCCATTCTGCTCTATTCCGTCCTGGTCTGGTAGTAGCCCTCCGATCCGATCCGATGCTTTTTTAGGAAGAAGTGTTCTTCAACGCTTGACATCTCGACTTTCTGTTGCCTAGTTCACAAAGTAGGCTAACATTTTTCCCCCTCAAAGGATGCTTCTATTGGATACGGAGCATGCTTTGATTGTCATTTACATAGTGCCTTTCTGAAATTGAATCGTTGAAAAGTCGTTTCTATTGACATATAAAGTCACGTTGCTTCAGAAAGTTGCATCTCTTGGTGTTTATATATACTTTGCATAGTATGTAAATCCCTTTCTTTATTTTCAAACAGCTTGGAGAACTCTTGTTAACATTCGATTATCCTTCCAGGTGATTTTCTTTTTGATTTTTCTTTGTTTTTATTTCCTTTTCGAATTTTAACTAAATTTTGATGCCAAGCTGATGCACGAAATTACATTCAGTTCGGGCTCCGACCCGTACAGCATTTCTTCCTCTCTTGGTTAGCACTGGGTCAGTGGGCTGGAATGCCTCGTGGGCTTATATCCCGGTCCGAGCGGAGAAAAAGAGAAGGGAATAGGAGTAGTCACCATCGACCTATATAAGCTTATCACCCTTTCCTTTCTTCCTCTCTTTCTTTTCATTTGCTTTTTCTCAGCCGATTGAACACAGAATCCCTAACCTTCTGAAACTCCAAAGTCCCCTTTATTAATCATCAAGTCGCTCTCGTAAGTGGGTTTTAGACTCGATTCTCTTGATAATAATCGATATCAACTAGAATTTACGATTGACTTAACTGATTTGGACACGGTTTTGGTTCGAGTTCGTTATCACAGTCTCCTCCTCCGCTACCATCGTCGTTGGTGGCCCAGTCGCTGCCTCGAGGTGTTGGGAGGAGGGGATTAAGACCCACTGTAGGCGATTTGACCAAAAAATAAAAACTTGGTCTTGATTGGGGATATTAGCACAGAATTGGGTTCCAAGTTAGAAAAGGAGGAAGAAGAAGGATATTACAGGGGATCGGTTCGGATGATGGGATGTAGAAAATGGAGAAGAAGAAAGGGAAGAGAAATTTGCAAAACCGGATCGGGTCGGAGCAAAAAGTCATAGAGGCAGGGCTCCCTTGATCGGGTCGGGTCGGACTTGAAATCGGAACAAAGGAAGAAAATGGTGTGGTTGCCTAATCCGATCTGGACCGTTTCAGAAGTCCACCTCCGATCCGATCCAATTTGATCCCTGAGCAACAATGTTTATCCCCAAGCCAAGATAAGGCTATATTCTCTGATCTGATCCCAATGCATACATCTGAACCGAACCGAAGAAAAAAAATCTCGCTCAACACACAAGAACTTGCTTAAGTAGCCCGTTCAATTCTTGATATAATCTTCAACTTAATGGACAGTTAGGATAGTGCCTTGCGAACATACATGAACATCAAGAACTGCCCTAAACATTATTACTTTGCCAAGATTTTGCATTGCACTTTCGAGCGTTGACTTTACATTTTCTGCATACACTGTTCACCCTTTAGTTCATACACATGCACGGGGGGATACGGGCTAATTTACTCTAACTTGTGCTATTGCTTATTCAATAGTTTAGTGACCATGACATCCAGACGTTCATCTAGATTAGCAGAAAAGAATGAGATCCCAGAGACATCCAACAAAATCACTCTTGAAGACATATCTTCTTCCTCAGATCCAGAATGGGATGATGAGGGCTCAGACTACAAGGTAGAAACTCATGAAAGCGATAATGTGTCTTTTGAGGGTGGAGTTTCCTTGGGTTGTGAAGAGTAAGGAGGGATTGGAAATAATCGAGCTCCTGACGAATTTGAGTCTGCCATCATACTGGAATCACCTCAAGATTCTGTTGAATCGACGATCGACAATGACAGACTTACTCGAATACGCCTAAAGTACGGGATACCCAAAGGGGATACCTTGTTGCCATCAAAAGCTGATCGTCCTCACAACCCTCTGGAGGGATTTATGGCAATCACTCGATTGATGTGCATGGTTGGGGCTATCCCTCCATTTTCTCCTTTCGTCGTCGATTTTCTAAGACAAATGTGGATTGCCCCCATGCAGCTGCACCCCAATTCCTATGCTTACTTGTACACCCTATATGTAGCGTACCATGAGATCTTAGGCACAGAGCTCACGTTTGATGACGTTCATTTCTTTTATAACTTCAAGCACCGTTCTCGAGAAACTCCTTCTTTCTGTTACTTCGAGTCTGTCCCAAAGAGGAAAATAATTCCAGCACCGTTCAGTAGTAAAGCGGGTGATTCCAGGCTGGAATGGTTTTATGTAAGGCAATAGCCAGGGTGTGCTAGGAGATGGACGAAATCAAGTAAAGCACTGGTTTTCTAAATCTCGACAATGTACATCCAAGCCACCGCATTAATCCGTTTTCTTTTTGTTTGCAGTTGATAACCCAAAACAAATATCGGATCAAGCGTTCATTGGTCGGATGCACCGGCTCCTTAACGGTGATCAAAAGTTTTTAACTATTGATGAAGTCCTTAAGGATGAATATCTTCATCTTCATGGGTTGCTGTCCATTACCCGTAGCATTGGTCACAGGATGGGTCCATATGCATATATTCCCCCAGTGGACGTAATCCCAGAAACGGGCGAAAGTTCGAAAGCTCCTACAATGCCTCTTCAGGCTTCACCTTCTCCATCTTCGACTCAAGATGATGAATTGGCTAACATGGCCGAAAAGCACCGTGACGAGTATATTGTTCCCGAGGATTCCATTTCTCCAGAAAGGTCAACGTCTTCCAAAGAGCTACCGATTGATGCTTCTCAGGGAGACGCCCCTAGTACCGATGACCCAACATTTCAGGGTTTGGGGGATCTCCCCTTACCTGAAATTATTTACACTTCAGAGGATTTTGGGACGAATCCTTTAGTTTTCACTTCTTTCGAAGAGACCACTCCTGCTTAGGCCAAAGAGCCCGCTCGTACTAGTCTGGCTTCGGACTCGGGTTTGTCGGGGGGAAAACACCACTTAGGACGCACTTAACACTATAGCACCACATTTCACAGCACTTTTCTTTTGTGAAAACACTGACTTTGAATTTCATTTGTCTTGTTGTGCAGGTACAATGTCCCGTTCCCATTATGATATCAGGAAACTTCGTCGCAGCATGTCCAAACCCCCTCACGATACTGAGTATGATCGTCGCGAAGATCGCGGTAGGGAGGATATAAGGCCCTATGATTCTTATCGTTTGCGGTCCTCGCGCTCTCTCTCTCCCGTCCGGTCGGATCCAGAGCGATATAAGGGTTACCAAGGTCGCCGAGAAGAGGACAGGCCGCAATCAAAAGACTCAACCTCTTCTCAAGAAAAGCGCAGTTGGGAGAGGAGCCCGCCAAGAGATACCAAATCACGAAGCAAGCGTAAGGTTCCCGCTAAACGACCTAGAAGGGATGAAGAGGCAATTGAGCCCTCCACGCACAGGGATACCGAGCTGACATTCCCTGCACCTCCACCGCTAGATGTTGAAACTGCAGTTAAGCGGGCGTATCTGGAGGAGCAATTTCCTGATCATTACTTTGAAAACTTGACTTTTTTACCTGCTCTTGAGCCTATTTCTTCGAGGTGGGCAGATGAGGCCAAAGCAAAACTAGACGCGGTCGAGAAACAATATTCAGTGATGTTCAAGTATTCACGCAGCCTCTCCAGAATCATTTAAACTTTAATCACGAATACTGACTCGATGCAAAAGACCGCAGAAGACGATGCGAGGGCCTTAAAAAATTTAGGAAAAGACCTCAAGGATACACATGCCCAACTTGTTATCGCTCAACGGGATGCTGTTAGCTTCAAGCAATAATTTGAGGATCTACAAAAACACTACCATGATTTGCTTGAGTCCCATACCCTAGAGCGTTCAGAATTGAAAAAGCAAGCCGAAGATGCCAAGTCAGATGCTGCAAAAATGCAACTTGCTTACGCTGACCTTGAGCGGGAGAAGGCCGAGTTAGCGAAGAAGAATGCTGAATTAGAGAAGAAAAACGGACTTGGCTTCCAAGTTGGTGGAGGCGGAGAACAGGGCTGCCCTAGCGGAGGGTAACGTCGAAGGTGTTATCAAATCCGCTGAAGAGACCCGCAAGCAGCTGTTAGAAGCTGAGGAAGAGGTGCATGGTTTCAGCGAATTAATGATTGAATTCTTTGCGCATATAATTCTCCTCCGGAGCATCTCTTGGATTGAAGATTATCCATCTACCTTGGTCCAAGTATGGAGTCAAACCGTTGAATGGGAGAAAGAGGAGCTCAAGGTTGATTCCATTGACGAGGACAAGCTTATGGAGAAATATCTACGAGATGATGAACCAGAACGCCTAGCCGAGGGGCGCCGCCTTATTGCTGCTACTATGGAGGAAGAGAAGCGGAGGTCTAAACAAAAGAACATTCCTGAGGCTGGTTCTTCTTCTACTGCTTCCGAAACTTCTGAAGTAGATGTAATGACCCGGATTTTTAGCGACTTTGGTTATCGACATAAGCACGATGTCGATAACCAAAACATCGAAAAATCCTGGTAATTAGTGAAAGAAATTAGAGGGTGAGGAAAGATAAGATAGAAACTTAGAATAGAAGAAAAAGAAGAACACAATATCAGAGTAACACGAATCTCACAGCGGAACGAATACCATATAATATGTATAACATAACTTGAAATATACATATGTACTTGAATATACATATCATTATCAAAGTACATCACTTACAACACAGCGGAAATAACTATAGCTATATGATCCTGAAGCCTCCTACTCCAGCTCTTCAACTATATCTGTAAATCCCGACTACTTGACTGCCCATACAAATTTAGGCACCCAAGAGTTTAGGGAAGACAACAAAATAAACTCCGGGTCAGTCATGGGACTGGTATGAGTAAGCAGTTTAAAAATAGTTCGAACAAGTAAATGATATCTCATAAGACCACGCCGCATAACGGAACGGGTTTTTCCCTTATGAGAATCCAAGATAACTTTATATCAAAAACCTTTTGATATTATAATAATGTCTATCAACCACAGTATATATAATCATCTAGCAGAAACGCTTTCATCTCACATTCTACATATATAGTATACAATCAAAACTGCAAGCACGTATTGGGTAATGGATTTCCAACTATGACAAGGTATGGAACCACCTTTCGCTTATGTACCTCTAGAGAGGAATACACTGGGTTCAACAAGAACATCTTGCAACCCGGCCACACATGACCGACCACTCATTTCGCTTGAGTGTATCGAATGTATATCACCAATAGTTGGGATCAGCAACCGTTTCCCGAATGGGACAGCATCAACAATAGATTTTTAGAAGTAAATGAAACTCTAGATCAGGTGATTATACACTCTACTTCGGTGCGACCGACTTAGCCATGCTGCCTGCCAGATTTCTGTCATTTACCGGATGTGAGGTTAGAAGCTACGCTTTTCATCACACCAGATTCACTTTGAATGCCACATCGTCAAATCCATCAAATCGCCGATTGACGTCCTCAACCATACATTACGCGTTAGCTAAAAGAAGTTTCCTTCTCCGCTTCCACTCTTGGTACGGTTGGAGAAATCAATATAGATGATCGTCTGGAAATACTCTGTCAGACATCCGTCCATACAAGTCATCCAGGAACAGGATGAACCGAAGGCACTATTCTGTAAAAGGATAGCCCTTTCATAACTCCGTCTTCAATTTCCTTTGGCATATATGATTCGCAACGCTTATGCCAACATAGAGTGGTTCTTTGGATCATAATCCAACCGGTCTCTCCATATTAACAACGTTAAAATGGTCAAAACTTCGATAGTCTATGATTTAACTATCGAAGAAAAATAAGTGTGCAAACAACGATAATATTTTCAAATGGAAATTATATCGATCAAACATCATTTAACATTCATCTCTTTATTTCATTAATTTACTTATCTCCTGTTTCCCTACGTTTAATATTCCTTATTTTCTAAATTGGGGAAAATATACGTTATTAACAAATGGAAACCATTTCCATTTCTTGTTTTCTTTATTAGAAAACATTTCTGGTTTCTTATTTGGAAAACATTTCCAAAGCTTCTTCATTTGACTTAGACAGATATTTAAACAAACCATCGCGATGCCAACCAAAACCATTTCCTTTACTGCCGAACCTTAACTATTCCTTAGTTAAAAATGGAGTCAATCAAGTTGGGGTAGAACTACCTCTCAGACCTTAACTGAACAACATTTCTAACTTTGAAATAGGCAAAGTTCACTTTATATTCCTTTTACTATCTTCCTTACTTAACCCTCCTTCGAATAGCTATATTCGATTGACTCTTTTCAATTAACTCTATTAGATTTACCCTTATCAGTTAACTCAATTGGACTAACACTATTGGATTAACTCTATTTGACTAACACTATTGATTTACTCATTTCACTTAACTCCTTTCGAATAAACTATATTCGATAACTCCTTTTTCTTTCTTCGAATAAACTATATTCGATAACTCCTTTTGCTTTATTCTCTAATCGATTAAACTAACATCAATTAACTTCTTTTATCTTTATTCTCTAATCGATTAAACTAACATCGATTAACTCCTTTTACTTTAACACTAATCGATTAACTAACATCGATTAACTCCTTTTACTTTAACACTAATAGATTAACTAACATCGATTAACTCCTTTTACTTTAACACTAATCGATTAACTAACATCGATTAACTCTTTTTACTATAACACTAATCGATTAACTAACATCGATTAACTCCTTTTACTTTAACACTAATCGATTAACTAACATCGACTAACTCCTTTTAACTTTATTCTCTAATCGATTAAACTAACATCGATTAACTTCTTTCTTTTATTCCAATAAACTATTCATTTATAAAGATTTACTTTTAGTAACAGTTCTTCACTTTACAAATGATTTCCCTTTTATAAAACTCTATTCGTTTTAAAAACATTTTTCCCTTTTATAAATTTTCGAAATATTTCCTTTTATAAAATCTGTTGATTTTATAAACCCCCTTTGTTTCAATATACATTGAAATAATTCATTTTACATCCCAGGGTCTTTTATGATATTTAAAATATCGAATAAAATGATCAACATCATTCCAACACCCATAATCCATAACAAGTTATATAACACGTCATATATCACCATATATGAAAACAGTAAAATAAATGTTGAGGAATCCAGTTGGATTCCTCCAACCTGTTTCCCTGCATCACAGATGTTAAACAATATAGATAACATCACTTTCAGTTCCATATGATATATTCTGTTAAGCAGAATCAATATAGAAATTCAACTAACTGACTAGAGTTCAATCAAACCGTCAACACACAGTCAATTAGCCAATATCTGACGTTTCTAAAAATACAACATAAATTATAAACTGTTCAGAATTAGTGAGATTTACTCACTTTGGCGCGTTAACCGTTTAATAACGGTTTGCGTTATTTGATTCAGTCTGACAATTTATTTCGCCATAAATTGTAATGAGCTCGGATTCACTCCCAGTCAGCTCCATGGTGTAGCCACCGTCCCTACGATCCCAACGCAACTTACGGTTCGTGATTCCGATTCCATACGAAAAAGTTATCACATCGACAAGTTAATACATTTTTAAATAAAATTTAAACTTGGATTTGAATTTACATTAAAGGTTAAATGGGCTTCACCATTTAAAACAGGCCCACTTACCCTTTGTTCAGCCCAAACCCGCTTTAAAAGAAAAAGTCAGCGTCTTCCTCAAATGCCAAATCCGACGCCTGCTCCTCCATTTCCAATTTCAGACTTCGATCTCCCTTTTCTCAATCAATACACCATTAAATCCGAAACTAAGATCTCCACACTTCCTCCCATCATCTCCTCTTCCTCACCGTAACCATGAAACCCACTCCAACGCTCCACAGGAAGTTGCAACATTGAGCTTGGCTACAGGAACCGTGACGCAAAATACCACCGGAGTCTTCAAAACTACCACCAACACTTGCGGATTTTCATGTCGATCTCAAAAAGGAACTCGAATCCTGCAAATTCTTCTCACATCATGCCAGAGGTCGAGCCCTAATTACGCTGCTAATTTCTGCCGTACTCAAGTGCTGATCGCACCTCACATACCTCACACCAAAATGGAGATAAACACCCCAGCATCTCGAATATACATGGTTTTGGATTTATAAATTTTTCTATGATTTCCTCTTGATTTTCATTGATCGGATTTTCTTTCTGTGTTTTGTTTTTGAAATGAGAATTTTGTTCTCCTGTTATAACTTGCGGGGTAGTTGAGGATTGTGGTCGAATGGCACGTGGCCTTGGTTAGGATCATACAAACATTAGGATATTTTTTTCTTTTATTAATTTAATTTATTCGATTCTCTATTCGTTTCTGGTCCTTTAAAAATCCCTACGATCACATACGATACCCAAAAATCATCAAACTAGACCTATAGCTAGAGTTCGACATTACGGTCCTAACGAAACTGGTTTCGTCGAATTCCGACTCCGTCTGCTCACACAGCATATTTTTAACTGTCGAAATACTGACTGTTCTTCACTCTAAAAATACATACGGCCACACAGTGGCTCTAAAAATCATGAAACTTGACATCTAGCAACTATTTGATATTACGGATCCAACAAAACTGGTTTCGTCGAATTCCGACTTCGTTTGCAAAAGTGGCTATTTTTAAGGCTCTAAATAGCCTATTTAAAGATATAAATATATTTAAATATAATTAAATTAAATATTTAAAATTAAATATTATCGTCTATATTCACTGAGGAATATCATACAGCTCCAGGGTAATTATATACTCGCTATTCCGAGTCCAGATTGATTCGATATTCAATTTACATTGAAAAATCCTTATAACGTATATAAAGCGTTACGAGTTATAAAGGAATTTCACAGCGACTTTTCTGAAATTTGATTTGGACATATCTCAATATCTACACAACGAAATCCCGATTTTTCTCTTCCACTAGAAAGATATACTCCACCAGCTCCACGCGTTTCTTGTTTCACAGAAATCCGGCTTAAAACAAATCCTGTACATTCAGTTGAAGTTCAAATTGTCAATTTACGAACTGCAGCGCCATTTCGAGCTCGTTTATAATTATATTATAAACTATACGTTCAACTGTCGACGATTGAATATATTCGTTATTCTAATTCAATTCCAAACTGAATTAAATATCACAGATGATCCAGTTCACACTATATCGCCATTTCAGCCAATCTGATTATTTCAGAATTAAATATATTATTTTAAATTAAATATTCACCATTATTTTATTCAATGACCATTAAATCACTAATACCACCATTTATATAATTAAATAAACTAATTATAATACCTCTGCCAATGCGGGTCATTACAATCTTCCCCACTTAAAATAATTTCGTCCTCGAAATTGCTAAAAGGTAGAGGACGACCCTATCGACTGGTTAGAACATATTTGTTCACTTCTTAACTTCAGTTTCAACTGAACCAATTCAATTTCAATTAAATATTAATTAAATCTTATCAATGAAAATTTCCAAAAATCCTGAAAATTTTCTAACGCCTTAACTCTTCGAAAAATTTCGCCAGCACCTCCTTTGTACTGGTCAATCGGTCAAACCATCACTCGCCTCTCTGAGCCATCTCCAACCCAAAAGAAAATCAAACAGCCAAGCGGCTTGCCAATTCGGATTATCAACATCTCAAACCCATATGTATTATAAACTGGTACCTTTTTGTCGGGCATATCAATATCCTTTCCACCTGTTATCAATTCAGCATATACCAGGGTTATCCCAATCAAACTCCAATTCGCTTTTTATCCACAATTTCAACCATTCGCTTATACCTAGCCAAATATCATTTCAACTCGAGTTTCTTCTCGATTCCCAACTCTTAAATTGATTATCACATTACACTTCAAATTCGAATCTCACAATCCAATTTGTCTTGATATCATTCTAATTCAATCTCAGTTACCACTTTACTGGCTTTACTTTAATTAAATTTTTGCTTTCACAAATTTCTTTTAAATTTGTTTTTTATTCAAACAGTCTTTCCCTGGGAGTTTTCAAAAAGTTTACTCTTTTCAAACATCAAATTTTCCTTTTGAACATGTCACTGAGCCCTTAACTAATATTCCATTAGTTAAATCACTTCTCTATTTCTTTATCAATATTTGTTAACCAAATATTTTCAATAACCATATTGGCCTTTTATGTTATTTGGAAAACCTTTCCGAACATCGCCTTCCTTTATTTTCTAAACTTTAGAAAATATATGCTATTTATAATTGGAAAATATTCCAATTACTTATCTCTTTTCCGATCTCGTTTATTTCTATACTTAGGAAATATTCTTTATTATATTTCCAAGCTTACATTTTATTTGGGTTAAAACGAATGTAGTGTAAAACATTGTTACGACAACCCAAATACTATATTCAACTAACTCTTATTCAACATTGATCTTCGAGCCTAAAATCTTACCATTTATTTGTTAATAATGAAATCAATCAAGTTGGGGTATAACTACCTCTCAGACCTTGACTGAATAACATTTATAACGTCAGAACAAATATGACTACTTACTCGAATAACCAATACCATACAACTACTTCTTCACTTTTAAACACATATACACTTTCTCTTTCTATTCTTACTAGATTTTATTCTTATACTTCTTTTTTTATTTTACTATTCTATTTCTAAGTTTGTCTCCTTATCGACTTCTATATATCGATACGTTGATTTCTAACTATCAAATTATCTTAAAAATATTCCAACTCCTTAAATTCCCGGAAAAATTCACCATAACCTCCTTTGTACTAGGAGCATCGGGATATTTCAAATAGCATCCCATGGCCCTCACTAATCCAAAAGAAAAAGAAAAAGCCAAGCGGCTAGCCGATACGGCGCATAAAATCTCATATATGAATTAAATACATACCTTTTCGTCGAGCATTCTATTTATATACCTTCATACCTTATCCATACATATCTCATGTATATTTATACATTTCTAATTCATTTCAACTTAATCCAATCATTTTAACTTAGTTCGTTAAGTGATTTTCAAATTACCGGTTTGCCCATTTCACCTTTTTATTTGAATATACATGTTCAAATATAGGTTTAACTTATTTATCAACTAATTGAATTCCATTTCAATTTTATTTGAATTTCCTATATTCAAATTCCATTTCAATTATCTTATTCAAATTCTATATTTGAATTTTGTTTCAATTTTCTTATTCAAATTCCATATTTGAATTTCATTATTCAAATCTATTTTCAAACTCCATTTGAATTTCTAAATTCAAATCTATTTGAATTCTCCTTATTTCATTTCAATTCCCTTTGAATCTTCTATACTCAAATTTCAATTTCAATTCTATTTGAATCTTCTTTATTCAAATTTCATTTCACTTTCGATATTCAAATCCTATATTTGAATTCCTTTATATTTCCTATATTCAAATTCTATATTTGAATTCCATTTGAATTTCTATATTCAAATTCCATTTCAATCTATTTGAATTCTATATTCAAATTTCATTTCAAACTATTTGAATTCTATATTCAAATTTCATTATTACTCTATATGAGTTCTATATTCAATTTCCAATTATTTAAATCTTCTTTATTCAATTCTCATTTGAATTTCTGTATTCAAATCCCCTTTGAATTTCTATATTCAATTCTATTTCAATTCCATTGAATTTCATATATTCAAACTCCCTTTGAATTTCTATATTCAATTCCTATTTCAAACTTTCTTTATTCATTCTTTGTTATAAATCCCATTTGAAATTCAACACAACTTGTCTTTCCCAAAACAAATTCAAAGCAGTATCTCTGGTAGTAATTCGTCACTTAAAACTCAAAAATGAATACTGATGATGCAGCTGTCATCATCATAATCTATTTTCCAGCGATCGAAGTGAGTTCAATACTATAAACCATTTCTAAATGTTTCCACTTTGAAATTCATTTCAAAATATAATTCACACTGCTTGTAAAATAATTTAAAATCTCCCTAGACCTTAAATTTTCCTTATTTTTAATCCCAATCCATTTACAAACACTTATCCAATTCTCCAGAGTTTTAACTCAATTTCTGGTTTAAAATTTCAGATTCGACTCATCTGATTTTACGTATTTCACTTATATGAATTCTGATTGGTTATTTACATAACCATTTAATTTATAATCTTACTCGATTATAATCACAACCAATATATCCAATATATTATAATTTTGATATATATATATATATATATCTTCTCTATATCAAGATTTACCTTGGGTAAACTTATTTTAATTTACCACCTTTTCAAAACATATCGTGCCGACCCATCGTATTCGAGTGTTTAGTAACTCCTACCGGTACAGTGGATCAAACTGATCAACCAGAATTCACAAACAACTCAACCAATAAATCTTCACAATATAAAACAAATTTTATATCAATAACAAATACGTTTACTCATATATATGCACTCAATCTCAGTCTAGGGTATTACTAACCCTATCTCTACCGAGTCACGCCACAGAGCCAAGTAATTCTTAACTTAAGCTCTGATACCAACTGTAACGACCCGGATTTTTAGCGACTTTGGTTATTGACATAAGCACGATGTCGATAACCAAAACATCGAAAAATCCTGGTAATTAGTGAAAGAAATTAGAGGGTGAGGAAAGATAAGATAGAAACTTAGAATAGAAGAAAAAGAAGAACACAATATCAGAGTAACACGAATCTCACAGCGGAACAAATACCATATAATATGTATAACATAACTTGAAATATACATCTGTACTTGAATATACATATCATTATCAAAGTACATCACTTACAACACAGCGGAAATAACTATAGCTATATGATCCTGAAGCCTCCTGCTCCAGCTCTTCAACTATATCTGTAAATCCCGACTACTTGACTGCCCATACAAATTTAGGCACCCAAGAGTTTAGGGAAGACAACAAAATAAACTCCGGGTCAGTCATGGGACTGGTATGAGTAAACAGTTTAAAAACAGTTCGAACAAGTAAACGATATCTCCTAAGACCACTCAGCATAACGGAACGGGGTTTTCCCTTATGAGAATCCAAGATAACTTTATATCAAAAACCTTTTGATATTATAATAATGTCTATCAACCACAGTATATATAATCATCTAGCAGAAACGCTTTCATCTCACGTTCTACATATATAGTATACAATCAAAACCGCAAGCACGTATTGGGTAATGGATTTCCAACTATGACATGGTATGGAACCATCTTTCGCTTGTGTACCTCTAGAGAGGAATACACTGGGTTCAACAAGAACATCTTGCAACCCGGCCACACATGACCGACCACTCATTTCGCTTGAGTGTATCGAATGTATATCACCAACAGTTGGGATCAGCAACCGTTTCCCGAATGGGACAGCATCAACAATAGATTTTTAGAAGTAAATGAAACTCTAGATCAGGTGATTATACACCCTACTTCGGTGCGACCGACTTAGCCATGCTGCCTGCCCGATTTCTGTCATTTACCGGATATGAGGTTAGAAGCTACGCTTTTCATCACACCAGATTCACTTTGAATGCCACATCGTCAAATCCATCAAATCACCGATTGACGTCCTCAACCATACATTACGCGTTAGCTAAAAGAAGTTTCCTTCTCCGCTTCCACTCTTGGTACGTTTGGAGAAATTAATATACATGATCGTCTGGAAATACTCTGTCAGACATCCGTCCATACAAGTCATCCAGGAACAGGATGAACCGAAGGCACTATTCTGTAAACAGGATAGCCCTTTCATAATTCCGTCTTCAATTTCCTTTGGCATATATTATTCGCAACGCTTATGCCAATACAGAGTGGTTCTTTGGATCATAATCCAACCGGTCTCTCCATATTAACAACGTTAAAATGGTCAAAACTTCGATAGTCTATGATTTAACTATCGAAGAAAAACAAGTGTGCAAACAACGATAATATTTCCAAATGGAAATTATATCGATCAAACATCATTTAACATTCATCTCTTTATTTCATTAATTTACTTATCTCCTGTTTCCCTACGTTCAATATTCCTTATTTTCTAAATTGGGGAAAATATACGTTATTAACAAATGGAAAACATTTCCATTTCTTGTTTTCATTATTAGAAAACATTTCTGGTTTCTTATTTGGAAAACATTTCCAAAGCTTCTTCATTGGACTTAGACAGATGTTTAAACAAACCATCGCGATGCCAACCCAAACCATTTCCTTTACTACCGAACCCTAACTATTCCTTAGTTAAAAATGGAGTCAATCAAGTTGGGGTAGAACTACCTCTCAGACCTTAACTGAACAACATTTCTAACTTTGAAATAGGCAAAGTTCACTTTATATTCCTTTTACTAACTTCCTTACTTAACCCTCCTTCGAATAGCTATATTCGATTGATTCTTTCCACTTAACTCTATTAGATTTACCGTTATCAGTTAACTCTATTGGACTAACACTATTGGATTAACTCTATTTGACTAACGCTATTGATTTACTCATTTCACTTAACTCCTTTCGAATAAACTATATTCGATAACTCCTTTTTCTTTCTTCGAATAAACTATATTCGATAACTCCTTTTGCTTTACTCTCTAATCGATTAAACTAACATCAATTAACTTCTTTTAACTTTATTCTCTAATCGATTAAACTAACATCGATTAACTCCTTTTACTTTAACACTAATCGATTAACTAACATCGATTAACTCCTTTTACTTTAACACTAATCGATTAACTCTTTTTACTTTAACACTAATCGATTAACTAACATCGATTAACTCCTTTTACTTTAACAATAATCGATTAACTAACATCGATTAACTCCTTTTAACTTTATTCTCTAATCGATTAAACTAACATCGATTAACTTCTTTCTTTTATTCGAATAAACTATTCATTTATAAAGATTTAATTTTAGTAACAGTTCTTCACTTTACAAAAGATTTCCCTTTTATAAAACTCTATTCATTTTAAAAACATTTTTCCCTTTTATAAATTTTCGAAATATTTCCTTTTATAAAATCTGTTGATTTTATAAACCCCCTTTGTTTCAATATACATTGAAATAATTCATTTTACATCCCAGGGTCTTTTATGATATTTAAAATATCGAATAAAATGATCAACATCATTCCAACACCCATAATCCATAATAGATTATATAACACGTCATATATCACCATATATGAAAACAGTAAAATAAATGTTGAGGAATCCAGTTGGATTCCTCCAACCTGTTTCCCTGCATCACAGATGTTAAACAATATAGATAACATCACTTTCAGTTCCATATGATATATTCTGTTAAGCAGAATCAATATAGAAATTCAACTAACTCACTAGCAGTTCAATCAAACCGTCAACACACAGTCAATCAGCCAATATCTAACATTTCTAAAAATACAACATAAATTATAAACTATTCAGAATTAGTGAGATTTACTCACTTTGGCGCGTTAACCGTTTAATAACGGTTTGCGTTATTTGATTCAGTCCGACAATTTATTTCGCCATAAATTGTAACGAGCTCGGATTCACTTCCAGTCAGCTCCATGGTGTAGCCACCGTCCCTACGATCCCAACGCAACTTACGGTTCGTGATTCCGATTCCATATGAAAAAGTTATCACATCAACAAGTTAATACATTTTTAAATAAAATTTAAACTTGGATTTGAATTTACATTAAAGGTTAAACGGGCTTCACCATTTAAAACAGGCCCACTTACCCTTTGTTCAGACCAAACCCGCTTTAAAAGAAAAAGTCAGCGTCTTCCTCAAATGCCAAATCCGACGCCTGCTCCTCCATTTCCAATTTCAGACTTCGATCTCCCTTTTCTCAATCAATACACCATTAAATCCGAAACTAAGATCTCCACACTTCCTCCCATCATCTCCTCTTCCTCACCGTAACCATGAAACCCACTCCGACGCTCACAGGAAGTTGCGACATTGAGCTTGGCTACATGAACCGTGACGCAAAATACCACCGGAGTCTTCAAAACTACCACCAACACTTGCGGATTTTCATGTCGATATCAAAAAGGAACTCGAACCCTGCTAATTCTTCTCGCATCATGCCATAGGTCGAGCCCTAGTTACGCTGCTAATTTCTGCCGTACTCAAGTGCTGATCGCACTTCACATACCTCACACCAAAATGGAGATAAACACCCCAGCATCTCGAATATACATGGTTTTGGATTTATAAATTTTTCTATGATTTCCTCTTGATTTTCATTGATCGGATTTTCTTTCTGTGTTTTGTTTCTAAAATGAGAATTTTATTCTCCTGTTATAACTTGCGGGGTAGTTGAGGATTGTGGTCGAGAGAGAATGGCACGTGGCCTTGGTTAGGATCATACAAACATTAGGATATTTTTTTCTTTTATTTATTTAATTTATTCGATTCTCTATTCGTTTCTGGTCCTTTAAAAATCCCTATGATCACATACGATACCCAAAAATCACCAAACTGGACCTATAGCTAGAGTTCGACATTACGGTCCTAACGAAATTGGTTTCGTCGAATTCCGACTCCGTCTGCTCACATAGCGTATTTTTAACTGTCGAAATACTGACTGTTCTTCACTCTAAAAATCCGTACGGCCACACAGTGACTCTAAAAATCACGAAACTTGACATCTAGCAACTATTTGATATTGCGGATCCAACAAAACTGGTTTCGTCGAATTCCGACTTCGTTTGCAAAAGCGGCTATTTTTAAGGCTCTAAATAGCCTATTTAAAGATATAAATATATTTAAATATAATTAAATTAAATATTTAAAATTAAATATTATCGTCTACATTCACTGAGGAATATCATACAGCTCCAAGGTAATTATATACTCACTATTCCGAGTCCAGATTGATTCGATATTCAATTTACATTGAAAAATCCTTTTATAACGTATATAAAGCATTACGAATTATAATGGAATTTCACAGCGACTTTTCTGAAATTTGATTTGGACATATCTCAATATCTACACAACGAAATCCCGATTTTTCTCTTCCACTAGAAAGATATACTCCACCAGCTCCACGCGTTTCTTGTTTCATAGAAATCCGGCTTAAAACAAATCCTGTACAATCAGTTGAAGTTCAAATTGTTAATTTACGAACTGCAGCGCCATTTCGAGCTCGTTTATAATTATATTATAAATTATACGTTCAACTGTCGACGGTTGAATATATTCGTTATTCTAATTCAATTCCAAACTGAATTAAATATCACAGATGATCCAGTTCACACTATATCGCCATTTCAGCCAATTCTGATTATTTCATAATTAAATATATTATTTAATTTATTATTTTAAATTAAATATTCACCATTATTTTATTCAACGACCATTAATTCACTAATACCACCATTTATATAATTAAATAAACTAATTATAATACCTCTGCCAATGCGGGTCATTACAGTAGAGGGATATGATCCCGAAAACCCGGGGATCCCTCGGGCATCTCTTTTATCCCCCATACCCGAAACGGCGTCGGAGACAACGATCACTCCAGCTGAGAAGTCATCAGTAGGTATCTCTACCTTTTCACCTCAATTCTTCAAAGCTATCTCTACCTTTCATCACGTAATTGGGCAATCGATGAAGAACCCACTATTTTCTCCTGAGTTGATAACTGTTGCTTCTCACTTTGTAGGTATTGAACCGTCCGAAAAGACAGACATGTCCCAGGGAACCACTGCTAGAGCAGAACCTATGGAGAAGGCTAAAGGGGGAAAGGACAAGGCTGCCACCATAGATTCGGGAGAAGGAACTGAACCGTCTAAGGCTGATACTCCTCATGATGACGAAATGATAAATACCTTAAAAGATGATGGCGGCAACGGGGGACACGAGGAAGACCCTGAGGTGGCTATAGTTGGGGAGTTGGAAAGTGCCGATGACGTTACTTTAGCTGCACTGAAAGCCGAACAAGATAAACGTATGCAGCTTAAAGTTGAATACCTGGACCCCGAAAGCCTTAAGCCCCTCGCAGTAGTGGATGCTGGATCAAGGTTAGTTTTTAAGCTTTCGACTAGATCTATTACATAAGAACTTTCTAAAAAGTCTTCTCTTGATTCCAGCGTTCCACCTTCCGGGAAAAAGTCGACTGATTCCAGCACTTCAGCCTCAGGGAAGAAAAAGTCAAAGCGCATCTTAACTGAGGCTGAAAAAGAGGCGAGGGATGCAGAGAGTTTTGCTAAGAAGTCCAAGTCCACTTCGAAGTCTAAATGATGGAGTGTCTTGATTTATCTTAGCATTTGATTGGCCCATAATTGTTGCTGCGAGTGTGGCCCTCGCACCATCTTTTTGCCTGTTTTCCTGTACAAGTTCATTCATTTGTAAATAAGAATAATTCATTTCCTGCAATGTCTGTTAGTTGTCAGTTCTGTACTTATGCAAATGCATGTCCTACTATAGTTGTGTAATGGAGTCATAGTGGGGGGAAATATGTGTGTACATATATGCCTCCAGTCAGTCTTGAAAAACTATTCAAGATTTAGTCAAAAAGTCTGAATGTCCCCGATTCTACGACGGGGTCACATTCCTTGTGTCATTGATGCCTGTCCTTTTTCTGGCATTTTTTATACTCTCCCGTCTTATATTCGGGTTAGAGTTCTTGCTGAGGCGGTCTCTTGTCTGGGTGCACCTTCACGCCTCAGAGGACGTCGTCTTTCCGTCCTTTGTACTCTCTCTCAATTCTTGAGAGTTAAAGTTAAGAATGTCGTTGTGTTTATTCCTGCATATAAGCTGTTTTCAACTTATCGGGTTTTAAATTAACATCTTATATTCCACAATCATAATGGAATAGTAGTCGAAGGTATAAATAATTCAGGAAAGTAAATGGCACATGATATTTTTATAGTGGTTCGGCTAAGTCGTAGCCTACATCCACTTTATAGTTCTTTGTTCATATCAACAGACTTTTCTAAGGTAAGTCGTGCCTTTTTACAGAGTTCATAAGGAAAACAACAAAAAGTACAACATCCCTAATTCAAATATCGCATCAAGTGTTGGGCATTCAAGGCCCTAGGTACTTCTTCGCCATCTACAGTCGTTAACTTAAAGGCTCATGTTTCAAGTTTCCATTGGATGACAAACGGTCCTTCCCACTTTGGACCGAGGTGAGGAAGGGAAGGAAAAACTCGCTTTAGCACCAATTCTCCTGGTTCGAAGGTCCTAAAACGAACTTTTTTGTCATAATAGCATGCCATCTGACGTCGATGTCTTGACGCACGCAAGTCTGCCTCGTCCCTTTTCTCTTCGATTTCATCAAGAGACTCGAGGAGGAGTGCCCGATTCGTCATCGGGTCATAATATGTCACCCTGTGAGAGGGAACTTCAAGCTCTACTGGAATTACCACTTCTGAACCAAATGAGAGAGAGAAAGGAGTATGACCGGTAGCTGTCTTAAACGTTGTCCGATATGCCCACAAAGCTAAGGGCAATTCATCCACCCATTTTGCCTTTGCACGTTCTAATCGCTTCTTTAGGATGGACTTTATGACTTTGTTTATAGCTTCTACTTTCCCGTTTGACTGTGGATGGGCAATTGCAGTGTACCGTTTGTCGACCTTATATTTCTGGAAGAAATTTCTGAATTCGGCACCATCGAACTAGGTTCCGTTATCAGTTATAATGGTCCTTGGGATCCCAAATCGGCATATGATATTTCTAACCACGACACTTATCACCTTTCTCGCTGTGATTTTGGTTAAGGGCTCAGCTTCCACCCACTTCGTAAAATAGTCCACGTCGACTATTGCATATTTTGCTCCTCCTTTGGCAATTGGTAGAACTCCGATGATGTCAATTCCCCACATGGCAAACGGCCAAGGACTCACCATCGATTTGAGCTGGGTCGGTGGTGCTCTGGGGATCTTGGCGAATCTTTGGCATTTGTCGCAGCGTCGTGAATAGTCAGCCGCATCTTTATTAACTGTGGGCCAGAAGTATCCATACCGATATACCTTCTTTACTAAGGTCTGATCTCCCGTATGATCTCCACACTCACCTTCGTGTACTTCTCTTAGTACACGCTTGATGTCGTTGTGTGCTATACATCGTAACAGGGGCATAGAAAATCCTTGTCTATAGAGAGTATCATCCTGAAGGATGTATCTGGTGGCCTTGAGAACTATGGCCCGCCTCTCACTCTTCTTTGATGGGAGTATCCCATTTCTAAGGAAATTCTTAATTGGGGTCATCCACAACTCCTTCTCCGGTTCTGCTTCGAAAGCTAATTCAATTTCCATCGACTCAAAGCTTGGCGATCCCAATGTTTCAATTGGAATCATTTTGGTTTCCTCTGGATTGTCGGAACTAGCTAGCTTTGCTAGCCTGTCTGCCTTCTGGTTTTCGGCTCTTGGGATATGCGTTATGTTATACCGTTCCAAGTTGCTCAACAACTCTTCCACTTTCCCGAGATAGGCGATAAGTCGAGGTCCCCGAGCCACAAACTCCTTCCGCACTTGGCGGACAACTATTTTGGAGTCACAGAATATATCCAATGCCTTTATTCCGAGTTCCTTAGCAAGTTTGTGCCCGGCAATCAGGGCTTCATATTCAGAGTCGTTATTAGTCGCTGAATATTCAAATCGCAGAGCATAATATAATGATCGTCCCTCAGGAGTAACTAAGACGACTCCAGCTCCGGACCTTCGGTCGTTCTTGGCTCCGTCTGTGTACAGCTTCCATGGATCTAATTTTAACTCCTCCTCTGACTTGACCACCTTGTCATTGACCATTTCCTCCTCTGGAATCATGAACTCTGCTATAAAGTCAGCCAGAGCTTGCCCCCTGATCGATCTCCGTGGCTGAAAATTTAAATCAAACTGACTTAACTCAATATTCCATTTGATCAACCGTCCCGATGCTTCGGGTCTTGGCAACACCTGCCTTAGAGGCTGATCAGTGTATATGGTTATTGGGTGAGCTTGGAAATAGTGGCGAAGTTTTCGGGAGGCAATCAGGAGGCTGTAAGCAAGCTTCTCAATCCTTGGGTAGTTGCGTTCTGCAGCTGCCAATTTCTTGCTTACATAATATACCGGCCTTTGCACTTTATCTTCTTCTTGGACCAAGGCGGTGCTAACAGCGTGAGCCGAAACCGCTAGGTAAACAAATAGCTCTTCATGATCCACTGGCTTTGACAAAATCGGTGGTTTCTCTAGTAATTCCAATAAATTTCGAAAGGCCTCAACACAGTCCGGAGTCCATTCGAATTTTTTTTTGCCCTTTTTATTAAGTCAAAAAATGGGACGCATTTGTCTATTGCTTTGGAGATAAACCTAATCAACGCAGCTACTTTCCCTGGAAGACTTTGGAAATCTTTGATTCTCCTTGGTTCTTCAATATTTCTTATCGCTGTTATTTGACTGGGATTGATTTCAATCCCTCGAGAGCTCACGATGAAACCTAGAAACTTTCTAGATGCCACTCCAAATGAGCATTTCAAAGGATTTAACTTCATCCGATACTTTCGCAGGATACCAAACATCTCTACCAAGTCTTGTGTATGGCTGGAGGACTATTTCGATTTGACAAGCACATCATCCACATATACTTCCATAGTCTTCCCTATTTGGTTATAAAACATCCTGTTCACCAAGCGGTGGTAGGTAGCTCCAGCGTTTTTCAATCCAAACGGCATGACCACATAGCAATACAACCCCAAATTTGTAATGAAGCTCGTGTGCTCTTGATCGGGCACATGCATGGGGATCTGGTTGTACCCGGAATATGCGTCCATGAAAGAAAGAAGTTCATGTCCTGCTGTCGAATCTACAAGTTGGTCAATTCTGGGGAGTGGGAAGCTATCTTTCGGGCAAGCTTTGTTCAAGTCTGAAAAATCAATGCATGTCCGCCACTTTCCGTTTGACTTCTTTACCAAAACAGGATTCGATATCCAGTCGGGATATGTCGAATCTCTAATAAATCCATTCTCTTTCAACTTCTCCTCTTCCTCTTTCAGAGCTGCCGACCTCTCTGGGCCCAGCACACGTCTCCTTTGCTTTACAGGCGGGTGTTTTGGGTTTATACTCAGTGAATGACTCATGATGGATGGCAATATCCCACACATGTCGGCGTGGGTCCAGGAAAACACATCCAGGTTTGCCTTCAGGAAGTCAGTCCTTTAGCTCGGTGTGGATCCAACTGGGATCCAATCTTTAAAACTTTTGCCGGATCAGCGTCGTCAATGGGTATGTCCACTGTCGCTTCGTTAGGAGTTGCATTTCTAGCCTCTGGTTCCTCATCTTCTCTGGGATCCAAGTCTTCAGGCATTCCCTTAGGCAACTCCTTCAGGGCTGATCCCTCTAATTGCTACGCCGAACCCTCCTTTGTAGGAGGTGAGGTACCTTTAATCTTGATGTTGAGTCCCTTCATCAGCATCTTTAACTCGGCAATATAGCTAGCCCGTCCGAAGATTTGATCTCCTCTCATTACTCCTGTTCCGGCTTCAGTTGGGAACTTAAGCAATAAACACCATGGGGCGATACAAGCCCTAAACTATGCAAGGGCAGGCCTTCCTAAAAGAGCGTTGTAGGGCGAATTTACATCCAACACTACGAACTGAAGCATTCGTACTCTTCGATGATCCCCTTGCCCCAATGTTACGGGTAATTCTATATACCCCATTGGAGTTGTCGATGCCCCGTTGAAGCCTCGGATCCAACCTTCACAAGGCTTCAAATCTCCAGACTCAAGTTTCATCTGATCAAATGACTTCTTAAACAAAATATTGACAGAGCATCCATTGTCCACTAGTACCTTATGAACCAGTGCCGGTCCAATGGTAGTGGTAATGACCAACGGATCTTCGGTAGGTGACTGGATTCTGGTATCGTCTCTGCTACGGAACACCACGTCATCGAACATTGTCTTCTGTTGTTTCACAGGGGTGATATCTTCCAAATCATCGCACTCATCCACATCTACGTGCTTAACTGCATTAACGTATTGGTCCATTGCTCTAAAACTGTGGATAGCTGGGTGGAGTCCACCTACTATGGTGTTAATAACAATTCCCTTGCCTTTCTGCTGCGTTGTAGGCTTGGGAGCAGACTGATTCTGGTTTGGGGTCTGTTCTCCTTGCCTCTGTCTCTTGGGGCAACCTTATACTCATCCAATTTTCCTTCGCGCAGCAGCTTCTCAACCACATCTCTCAAGTGTCTACATTCATTCGTTGAATGCCCATGAGTTCCATGGAATAAACAAAATTTTCCAGTTGAGATTTCTTTCTCTGTTGAATCTCGAGGCGGCGGTCTTTTGTATTGCAAAACATTGTATGTATCCAAATAAATGTTCTCTAGAGTGTCATTCAGCGGTGAATAATTCTCAAAGGTCTGGAACCGGGGTCTTTTGTCAGAATTACTTCCTCGGTTCCTATTTCCCCTGTACCATTCGCATTACAGTTGCTGTTGCCCCCGTTTCCATTATTATTGTTTCCATTCTTGTTTCCCACATTCACTTCGACTTTCCCAGAACTTTCTCCAGAATGTTTTACGGCAACATTACTCTGAACAGTTTCTTTTGAAGTCACTCCGGACTTCCTCTTTCTGTTTGCCCTTGCTTCCTCTCGTCTTACCTGAATATTGGCCTTCTCATAAAACAACTCTCTTGTGGGAGGTGGCTTCCCAGAAAGATAATCTCCAAACTCGGAATCAGGATCAACTCCTTCCATTAAAGCCATCAAGATGGTAGGCTCGTGTGGGTCACTGACTTCTGTCACAGCTAAGTTGAAACGGTCAAGGTATGACTTCAGAGACTCACCCGACGCTTGCTTAATTCTTGATAATTCAATAACATTCTTAGACTTTCGGGCGTGAAGTCGGAATTGATTCATAAAACATTCACTCAATTCCTTGAAATTCGATATCGATCGAGGAGGAAGTCGGGTAAAACATAGTAATGCCACGTCTTCTAAGTAAATCGGGAAAGCCTTACACTTCACTGTGTCAGGGGCAGCGACAACATTCATAAGCCATGCGTATCGCATCAAATGTTGTCCCGGGTCGGTTCTCCCATTATACCTGTCCATCTGTGGCAGGTTAAAACGTCGGGGGAACTGAAAGTCAAGGATGTCATCGGTAAAGGGAGTATGGCTTCGCTCAAAGCCATAATCTTCATTGGTGTAGTTTCAACTCTCAGACATGATCTGGCGTACCATAGCCCATACATCATCATTGGTCAAGGGTCGTTCAGGTTCTCTGGCTCTGATGTTCGAGTTTCCTCTGGGCTCCTGATCAGGGGACGCCCTCCTTCTTCTAGCCGCTTCTGCTTTGCTTTGCTCCCTACGTTCCCGGTCGATCTCGGGAGGAAGGGGCTGAAGCATTTGTCCCTGAGTGGGATTGGTAAGGTTAGGGTCTCTAGGCAACACATGGGATCCCCGCATTTGTAATAGCATAGGCTCTCTCAAGCTCGGATCATTGGTTCCTAGTACCCGAGCAGCGACCTTGCGGGACCCCAAAGATCCGAAAGTCATTTGCTCCAAATTCTGAGGTCGTTCGAGCGGCCTTCTTTCACGGGGCTGTTCTTCCTCAGAAGAAGAAGACTGATCCATTGCAGTGTGATGAACCAGGAATGGAGTTCTTTGTTTGCGGAGTTCGCCAATTTCCATACTCATGATTCTCATATTCTCTTGCATCATAAGATTGGTGCGCTCGTGGATTTTCATAGCCTCCCTAGTGCTCTCAAGCATGTCATGAAGGCGCGAAAAATCTCCTTGGGTAACAGGCGCAGATGGATTGATCTGGTCATTGATCCTGGTGGCTGGAGTCAGAGCATTTGGAGGAGCTCGAGTAGAGGTTCCAGCATCACCTAGTGACAGATCGGATCGGAGCTGAGCAACCTGGTCGGATCAAAGCTGAGCAACCTGTTCGGGTCGGAGCTGAGCAACCTGTTCGGATTGGTTCGGGTTAGGGAGTGCACTTCTTCAATGTCTCCTACTTGGTTCGGATCAGAGCCCTCTCCTTGAGGTCGGTTCGGATTTCCTGAACCTGTCCGATCTGCTCCCGAACTCTGCCCACGAGACCTTGTCACGACCGGGTTTTGTTGATCTTCACCAACTCCGTTCCCTTGACTGGTTTGAACTTCCTTGCCTTTTCCTTTGGCCATAGTTCTTCAACAATCAATAAACAAGTATTCAAAAGCGTCGAAAATTGAGGATTAACTTCTTTTAACTCAATGGTCCAAAAAGTAAAACGATAATCCAGAAAAACAGAGAATTCAAATATTCTCAGTGAAAGCACCAAAATGTTAGACCAAAAAGTGGTTCTAACACCAAAATTGACTAAAATCGAAATAAAATAAGATCGAAAATAAAAAGGAGACACAGGATTTATAGTGGTTCGGCATTGAAAAGCCTACGTCCACTTTATAATCACTTTGCTTGATGATGTAGATGAAAATACAATGAGACATTCACTCAATTTCACTCACTTTTTATATACATTCACTTAACTATCTCAACATATACTTTGAATGATGACTTTGGATTGTTTGGAATGCTGGAATTCGGTTCTCTTTGATGTTTGAACTGTACGAGTGCTCTAAAAGATCCTATCAAATGCCTCTTGATGGGGTATTTATATGCGGAAATTCACACAGAATCCGTTTCGGATCGGAGCTACGTGGCTCTTATCCCATCATTCTCGGGCTCAGATGGATTTCAGTATTGACAGCGCAACGGGTTAGTAGTCAACATGGGTAGGAAATGGTTGTAACTACCCCGAATATCCAGGAGATCGTGGGGTGAAGCAACATGGTATACTGGGTTCGGTTCGGTTCGGAGGGGCGAGTAGAAGGGGTTCAGATCGGGGCATCCGATCCGGTCCGACCTGTGCTGAACTTGAGCTCTTGTCCATTCTGCTCTGTTCCGTCCCGGTCTGGTAGTAGCCCTTCGATCCGATGCTTTTTAGGAAGAAGTGTTCTTCAACGCTTGACATCTAGACTTTGTGTTGCCTAGTTCACAAAGTAGGCTAACACATTCCCTTTGTGAGTTACCTTAATGGAGATGGGGTGTTACACTTGGTATTAGAGCTGAAGGTTACCAGATTAGATAAAAAAAAGTTTTTTTGAAAACTATTTTCAAAAAGGTTTTAAAAGGAAGTATTTTCAAAAATAAAGTTTATTTTGAAAAACATAATCCCCAGAAAAGCCATATATCTATCTTTTCCGTTCTCCGTTTTAAATCGTTTTCTTTCATTCCAGCATGTCTGGGAATCTTAACTTACCAGAGGGCATGCCAATACCTGGCTGGTTTAGGAGGTACTTAGAGGCTAGGGCCAACGATGCAGGCCCAGCAGATATTCCTCCTCCAGCTGCAGCAATTCCTCCTCCTCCGCCCCCTCCTCGTGCAATTGCTTTTTCAAAGATCTGTAAAGATTTTAGGGCCATGGGTGGAAAGGATTTCAAGGGAACTGAATCATTCGTAGAAGCGAGGAACTGGCTCAAGGAAACTGAGGTCTTGTTCGTTATTTTCGAGGTGGACGATAGGCAGAAGGTACAATTGGCGGTATGGTTACTCAAGGACGAAGCTTCCTATTGGTGGAAAGTCACTAACGCCGAGAGGCCAGTTGAAACATGGATGGATTTCAGAACAAGGTTTGAGACGAAATTCCTCTCGCAAGATGAACGAAGTCTACAACTGGAAAAGTTCTTATCTCTCAAGCAAGGAAGTATGACGGTCAGGGAATACGTCAATCAGTTCAACCAACTGGCTAGGTTCGGGAAAGATTTAGTCAACACCCATCATAAAAAGGCCCTCCGCTTTGTTAAGGGATTGAACGAGCCACTGCACAGCCTAGCCATGACCCATGTACCCATGGGAGCTTCTTACGAGAGTTTGGTGGATATGGCACTACTGCACGAGGAAGACAATGACAAGAAGGAGGCAAAGAAGGAAGAACCACAGAACAAGAAAGCATGGCCCAAAAAGGAAACACAAAAGAAGGGTGAAAAGTCTGAAGATAAGTAGGAGAAAAAGTGCTTTACTTGTGGAAGCTCGACTCATTTGAACAAGGATTGCAGAAAAGGAAAGGGCACTTGCTTCAACTGTGGTGAGATGGGACATTTCACTAGGGACTGTCCGAAGAAACGAGGGCAAGGGCAGAGGGCAGGACCAACTTCTGTAAGGAAGGCGAACTCTCTCGAGGCTAGTGGATAGGAAAATAATTGGAAAACTTTCTGTAGGAGGTTTAATTTCTTTATCTGATTTCTGAGTTAAAACTCTTTTCTGATTCTGGTATTTCGATTCTGTAATCGATACTCTACACTTGAATACTAGTATTGTTTCTGATTCCGCTGTAGACTCAGACCCATAAGGGTTATGACTCATCTAATCTTGGTAAATTGGGTATCTGTGTTGAGCATTAAGTTGACTATTGACACATACATTCTGGGTTTTTATCATGCTTAGTTTCCTAAGAATCATTTAGTAATCTAATCTGTAATCTGATCTGTATCGGTAATCTGTAAATATCTGAATATTTCTGATTAGGTTGAGATTTCCAGTTTTGACATTGTCTAAAGAGGGTAATCCTCTGGGTCTCAATCCGATGTTGATTTTGGTCTTCGGGGTTGATACTTAGGGGAGTTTGTCTCTCAACCAAGGTTTAAGGGAAACCAAGTTTTTGTTTTATCTGTACTTGCTTCCATCATTCGATTATCGATCGAATCTTCAAACTTTAGGTAGAAACTGATGGGTGTAAACATGTGTTTGAGACATGTTATGTTTGATGGTTGAAAGTGGATGCAAGTGGTTGCTAGTGGTTGCTCATGGATGCATATACACACACTAGGCACTAGATCGGCTCGAAAACACTCTCATACTACATATGGATGTGTGAGCATTTTCAATTTCTGTGAATGCAAAATGATTGACTCATCACATGGATGCTGCATATAAATGAATGGTTGTCACTCATATAAGAATGATATGTATCAAATAGGAAAATTGAATACATGTTGGACTCATGGCACTAACATAATTCGCATTAAGGAGGTCAACTGAATCAGTGGACCGCCTGATCTTTGCATTAGATAAGGAACATACACACACACTTTTTCATATGTTCATACAACATTAGAAGTTTTCTAAGGACAATGGATGCTTGTGGATGATGGTTGAGTAGATGTATGACTGGATGGTAAGACACATTCTTCTCAACTTGAAGATTTCGGGGACGAAATCATTTAAGGAGGGGAGAATGTAACACCCCATATTTTCTGTGATCGTATAAGTAACAAACCAGAGAATAATTAATTTTAAAATAAGAATCAAGGGAAACGGGTTGGGCCACTACGTTCGTCTCGAAATTCTGCTTGGAAACGAGTCCGAGTTTTCGAGAAACGGAGTCTGTAAGAGGGAGATATGGCCCTCCGAAGTTTCAGAGAATTTCAGAATCGAAAACAGCTCGAAATTCGAATTCGAATTTCGAATTCAAACCCAGAAGAGGGCTGGGCGGGAAATTTCCCGCCCAAGACCCAGGACGACTTGGTGGTCGACTAGGTAGTCGACCTCCCTAGGGCTAGGTCGACCATAGTGTCGACCTGGGGGGACCAGGTCGACCATAGTGTCGACCTGGGGGTCGACCTGCTCCCGAAACCCAATTTCTGAACCTGATGCATTCTGATGTATTTAGACTCGTTTTCTGTCTAGATTCGTCCGCCTAGTCCTATTTAAACACCCCCAGACCTCACTTTCTCTCCACACCATTTCATTCTGCCTATGCTCCGCCTCTGTTCTAATTAAAATAAAAATGGCGTCCCTACTCTGCTGAAATCTGAACTGGAACTAGGACTAAAGCTTCTTCTTCCAAACTGATTAAAATTAAAAGAGAACAAATGCAACTCTTCTTCTTCTTTAATCCAATCAAGGCAAGTGCAGTTATTTTCTGATAAAAACTTTAATTTTGATTGTGACATGATTGTAACTCTGAATTTGAGGTTATGTATGTTCTGTTCTGTTTGGATCTATCCAATTCTGTATCTCTTTCTTCTTTCTGTTCTATAGCCAGGCTACCACGAGCCTGCGCCAAATCTCATAAGAGATTAACGCACGAACGTTAAAAATAATGAATGATGGCATAAATGGGACATGGCTAATCCGTGACTGATTTAAGAAAAAGGACATAGGTTGTAGACTAGATTTAGATCTATGCATATTCTGTGAATTGGAAGAAGATGAACCATTGTATGTTAACATGTGACTTGAGACATTGGACATAACGTATATTTTTGAATTAAGATCTGTTATAATTTAAAGTTCTAGATTGTTGGGCATATTGTTTATATAACAATTCATGACTTGAGATAAAAAGAGAATATGACTTAGGTGTCAAGATCTATATTAAGGTTTGATAACTATTAAATGTGAATAACACCTAAGTGGGAGATTTTTGAATATATGACATGCATTGAAATCGATGGCTATATTTGGTATAATTTATATTTGAATCTCTTGTACTAGGAAAGTTTAACTAAATTTGGGACATGTGTAATATGGTGAATTATGACCATAATCTATGCCATGTAAATTCAATGCAAACGTGGGGTATATGATCATATTGTGAATCATGAAAACTATTTATGCATGGAAACTTAGGCCAAATTTACAATTAGGCAAGATATGTTTATGAAACTTTAAGGAAAGATTAAATCTGTTATATTGTCTAATCTGCTAGTTCTGTTATATTGCCTAATTTGCTAGTTCTGCTATATTGCCCAATCTGCTAGATCTGTTCATCTGCTAAATCTGTCATCTGCTAAGTCTGCAGAAAATGCCTAATCTGTTATATATTAAATCTGCTAAATTGGTTAATCTGCTAAATCCGTTAAGTCGCCTAGTCTGCTAAATCTGTTATCTGCTATATCTGTTGAGTAAAAATATTTAGTCTGTTATTGACCTAATCTGAATTGGCTATAGTTATGAATAATTGACATGTATATTAGGCGTGGGCATTAATGGTAAATTATTAATTAATTGGCCATAAAGATAAACATGGCTAACTCGAGGTTAGAATGAGTTTGCGGCGTAATTCTGCCCGGAACCGCCCGGCGCATCCAGTGGCCGCGAACAATAGGTTCTAATGTGAGAAGTTAGTCATAATGTGCTTGAAACCCAAGGTTAGACTCAGTTTGTGGCAGAAACCTGCCTTCGGAACCAACCGGCCTAACCAGTAGCCGCAAATGGTCAGTCTAATGTGAGAGGTCTGGGCATTAATATTTAATTAATGAAAATCTTGGATAAATATGATATCCAAAACGTGTTGGGTGGATAGGGTTAAACCAACTAGACCGATGAAATTAATAAACCCATTTTATGAATCTGTAGGCCCAATACAAAGTTAGACAATCTGTAGGTCTGTTAATCTGTAATCGGCTAATCTGTAGGTCTGTTAATCTGTAACTGGTTAATCTGTAATCTGTTAAATCCGTATTTCTGATCCGTTAGTCTAAAAACTTGTCTGATCTGTGAACTAGTTGATCTGAACTCTGTATGTCTGAACTTGTAAACCAATTAATCTGAAGTCTGTTAGTCCGTGGACACAAGGTTAGGAGGGGAATTACTTGTGTCATCTGTTGTTTAGGACTCATTTTAGTCAGTAACCCTTTCTGGTATCAAATCTTTGACCCAACAGTAGGTACGGTCCTGGCACGCTTACTAAACTAATTATAAGTGGTT
The DNA here is from genome assembly GCA_030737875.1 of Allium sativum. NCBI lineage: Eukaryota > Viridiplantae > Streptophyta > Magnoliopsida > Asparagales > Amaryllidaceae > Allium > Allium sativum. Next base: position 167,286 of record JASFAX010000104.1, read on the forward strand.
CATTCTGATAATGGCGAGGTGTGTTAATGGTGCGTTCCAACCGGGTCATGTGCGTGCATGGATCCCGGTCTGCCTCTGAGGATGTAAGACACCGTGACATCTGTAAATAGGCCTGTGCCAATTGGTTGTCACTTTAGGGAGTGATACACCCTATTGTGGAGCCGACACAGGGTATTTATGTATTAGGGAGCCGATCTCTTGGGGTAGGGTTTTAGGGTACACTTAGTTCTGTCTGTTTCTGTTGGTACCGTCTGTTTCTGTTGGGTGGCAACACCCGTCTATTTCTGCATGGTACCGTCTATTCGGGTGGTAAAGGCCCAATTACTAGTGTACACCTAATTCTACATTCTGTTTCCGTAGGGATTAATCTGACTGTTTCTGTTTGGGTGGTAAAGGCCCATTATTAATATTCTGTTTCTGTCTGTTTCTGTTCGGGTGGTAAAGGCCCATTATCAGCATTCTGCTTCTGTCTGTTTCTTTCTGTTTCTCTGGAAATTATTTTGTTCCTGTTTCTGCTTCAGTTTAGACAATAAGGTGACACCTAATCCTGTTATACTAGTATTAGTGCAGAGAAGTTAAAAGCAAAAGCTTACATCATTCTGTTCTTTTTCTGTTTAACCTAAGTATATCTGCTACTCCTGTTACTGTTATCTCGCATCCAGTTCTATTTTCATGTCATTATTATTATTATCATATGTTCATATGCTGAAAGTCACTGGACTTGCCAGACTTTATGTCTGACCTTGCTTGTTTTCGCCCCTTTTTCTTCCCTTTCCCCCCTAGGTTTTCCAAGGGGGGAATACTTTAGCTTGATCCAGATTCCTTCTGCTTGAAGTGCTTAAAGTATGGCTTGGCTCTTTATAGCTTATGTTCTATGGGGATTATGATTTTAAAGTTTTGTACTTTGATGATTTTCTGAACAAGACTGATATTTATGTACTTGAGTTTTTTGGTAAAGATGTAACCAAGCTGATTTCTATTTTCCGCTGTAATAAAGTTATAGTATTGTTTATATGTCTTGTAAATTTCTGTTCTGTTTACTAAAACGCTCCACCAAAGTTAAGGCATTCTCTTTGTGAGTGACCTTAATGGAGGTGGGGTGTTACAATAATTTACTGTTTTGTTTGGGTGATGATGATTTTATGAGCCTATTGGCTTTTTCTTTTTCTTTTGGATTGAAGAAGGCCATGGGAGGCTATATGAAATATCCCGAAGTCCCCGGTGCAGAGGAGGTTATGGCAAAAAATTTCCAAAATTTAGGGTGTTAGCCAAATTTTTTGAAAATTTTGAAAAGTTCTTAGAAACTGAAAAGTCGAAGAACTTAAGCTGTAAAGAAAACAATGGAAGTTGAGTTGGTTTGTTAAACAACTTTCGGCTTCGTTCCTTTTTGGGGACGAAAAGTTTTAAGTGGGGGAGATTGTAATAATTCGGAAATCTGGGCCAATTTAAAATTTTTATTTTGGCAATTTTAGTAAATTTTGAATATTTAAAATGAATTATTTTAAATAATAGCGACGAGAAAATTTAATCTGAATAGAGTTAGAACGTATATATTTATATAGATCATCGTTAGAATATAAATATTTATTTATAATTATAAAAGGAATTGAAAATGGCGCGGTAGTTTGAAAATTCAATTTCAAAGTTCAAATGAATGTACAGGATTCGAAATAAATTGGATTTTAGCGAAATCAAAAAATATTTGAATCTAATTGAGGATATCTTTCCAACGAATCCGAAAAATTGAAATTTCATTGCGGGGATAAAAAGTTTTGCCCAGTTGAAAATTCAGAATAGTCACTATGGAATTTCGGCCCCTAAAAATGGAAATTTTGCAAACGACCTCTGTTTTCGACGAAACCACTTTTTTTGGATCCGTGATGTCAAGTTATTGCTAGATTTCAAGATTCGTAATTTTTCGAATCAATATGTGAGCGTGGCAAAGGAAAACGTTTTTGGCCAGTTTCAGTTGATTTTAATCGACTGGAAAATGGCCATTTTTCAAACGGTCTCAGAATTTGAAGAAATTAGTTTTTTTAGGACCGTATCGTCAATACGAAGCTAGAAAATATTTTTTGGGAATTTTTAGAGTCAGTATGTGGCCCCGGTAAATTGAAATGAGCGTTCAAATTCAATATATAGATTTATATTTTAATTTTGATGGAAACTGATCGAAACAGTCGAATCAGCTTACGATACGTATCCCATTGTGTTCGGAATAGGGGTAATTAGTTAGGGGCGACAGTCGTTGGGTCTTGTTTGGAGGTAGAATAAAAAGTCAACTTTTTGGGAATATATATATATATATATAAATATATATTTATATATTTAACCCCCCCTTCAGTTTCCTTCGAACGAATAAAAACCCAAATCGAAAATAGAAAAACCGCTCCCCGTGGTTCAGCCCCGCCTCCTTCCTCTAGGCACTGCGCCCTCCGTCGTACACCCCTCCAGCCTCCGGCGATCGACCGCCACATCATCCCCTCAGCTCCTCCCTCCTCTTCTCCTTATCCCTCCTCCAACTCGCGAACCAGGTCCCCAAACCCGAAACCGCCACTTGCAGCCACCGTGGAACCCCATCGTAGCCCTGCTGGCCCACCACCTCCTGAAGCCGCGGCCTCCCCGCCACCAGCTGACCTCCGGCATGCCATTACCCCCTCCCTCCTCTTCGTTCAAACGACGACGTAGTAAGTTTTTTATTTATTTGTTTATTTACTTTTTTTCTTATATACGTATGAAAGCATTGTTTTTAAATTCGATTTCATTTATATATAAAGCTATATTTTTAATTTACATAAAGTTATAATTTTTGTTTATGTAAAAAGATATCGTTTTTGTTTATAAAAAAGTATAATTTTTAAACTAGAAAAGTTATGATTTTTAGTTTAGAAAAGTTAAGATTTTTATTTATGCAAAGTTGAGATTATTATTTATGTAAAGATTAGATTATTATTTACATAAAGATTCAATTTTTAGTCATATAAAGATAGGAATTTTAGGAATATAAGAGTATGATTTTTAATCAAATGAAGACGCGATTTTTAGTTTATAAAAATGAGATTTTTAGTTATCTAAAAATCCGATTTTTAGTTTATAAAAATTTGATCTTTATATATATTTTGGCAAGTTAAAAATATAATCATTTTTATATGAAGTATCAAGATAAAAATGCGATCTTTATATATATTTTGGCAAGGTAAAAATATGATCTTTATTATATGAACACCGGTGTAAAAATAAATTTTTTATCTATATAGTAGCGGTGTAAAAATAGAATTTTTATCTATATAGTAGTGGTGTAAAAATAGAATTTTTGTCTATATATTAGCGACGTAAAAATAGAATTTTTATCCATATAGCGGCAGTATAAAAATGTGATTTTTATATATGTAGTGAATACGGGCAACGAAAATGACGGAAGGCGAGCACGACGAAGATTTCCTACATAAGAAGAGTCGTGGCATTGTAACACCCCACACCCGCTAAGGTCACTCATAAGGGAATGCCTTAACTTCGATGGAGCATTTTAAGTGAATATAGAACAGAAAAATTACAACAAGACAGATATAAATAATACTCGAAAATCTAAAACATCATTTCATTGCAGCAGAAGATAAACATGTTTGGTTACATATCAAAACCAACTAAAACAAGAGTCAAGTACTAAATATCCATCCTGATAAAACATAAGTACATAATCCCACTACATAACTAATAGCCATAATAGAAAAGATAAGCTGGGCTTTACATCACGGTCCAAGCTCCAAAAGATAGATAAAGAAATCTGATCAAAGCCCACTAGTGCTAGGCCCAACCTGAGGACCTGAGGGGGAAAAAGATAAAAACAACGGGGTCAGACATAAGTCTGAGTGAGCCCTATAACTTTAACAACACAATCATTAAAGTAATTAGGGTATGATATAAACTTGGTACGGTGATGACTGGGGATAAATGACTACACTAAGTAGCCAACTAGATAAGATAACGGTAAAGACGCATCTACCCACCCAAGGGTAATTACTAACTGCACCACACCAGTCATTCCTACTTAAAGGTTGATCCCACCCAAGGACTTAGAAAATTTACCCAGTAGTTTCGTGTACCCCTAGCTGACTACATAGGTGCCGTCTGCCCCTATCTCCACTAGGTGTACCCACAACTCCCCAAGCGATCGGCTCCCTACCGTAGATACCCGTGCTGGCCCCACAGTGGGGTGTATCACTCCCCAAAGTGGCAACCCGATACAACCAATGGTGCACAGCTTATACCTACACGATGCAACAACGTCTTACCTACCAGCCCGGGTCCACACACGCATATGAAACCCGTTGGACTTGCGTTGCCACCGCTAACCCGTTTTGGCCTCTTATAGTCAAGCCCAGTACGCGTGTCCCGTCCTCGACATTGGTCGAGCCCAATAAGATATATGGGTTACTGGTTGAAATGGGCCCCCACAAGCTACCCACCTAAGCTTGTCCCTTTATCTAGTGCCTCCCACTTAACCCTTTAATCATGTTTACATGTTTCCACTTGGTTAAGTATTCTAATCGTATTTTTTATTACCACCCAAGGCAACCCACTAGATTTCCATATGCCACCCAAGGCACTTACTTGATTTCCACATGCCACCCAAGGCACCCACTTAACCATTCATGCCCCACTACATGCTTATCTGGTTAAGTGTTTCTTAATTGACTAAGAACGTAACCGTTGTAAAGACCTCTCACATTAGACTATCTTTTATGGCAGCTGGATTTGCCGGTTGGGTCCGGGCAGCCTTACGCCATAACCGAGTCTAACCTCGTGTCTTTACACTTGTCACGTATTTAGTTTGTGCCTAAGACCTCTCACATTGGGCCAATCATTTGTAGCCGCTGGATTTGCCGGTCGGTTCCGGGCAGTCTTATGCTACAAAAGGGTCCAACCTCGTGTCTTAGTCGATTAATTACACCTAATTAATCCCCCCATAATTTGTATTAATTATCCCTCATTAATTACAAATTTAACGATGTACATAATTGACTCAATTATGTCCATCCACTTTATGGTATGCATAATCATACCAACTTCACACCATTTCATTAACATGAATATTAACCCCAGCGTTCCCCACGTAATTCGCTAACATGACATAAAAGGGAAGATTCATCACAAATATAATGGGTTCTACTTGCATAACATTAGCATCAACATGGGTTTTAAAGGTGTCTACATGCATATAGCATCAAACCCAACTAGCATAAATAATCAACCCAAACTTGCATGAATCACATATGTCATAAAGAGGTTAACTTGCATAAGTTACTTATGTCATACAAAGGGGTAAACTTGCATATGTATGTATGACATTCAAAGGGGTTAACTTGCATATGTATGCATATCATACTAAGGTGTAAACTTGCACATGTTACTTGCATATAATCAAACACCAAACTTGCATAACATGTCATATATGAACTTGCATATAATCAAACACCAAACTTGCATAACATATCATATATGAACTTGCATATAATCATACACCAAACTTGCATAATCATGGTGTCATAATGGATCAATGTTTATCATAGCAACTTGCATAACTAGCATCATGAACACATAGCCTAACACTTGCATAACTTTCATAACATCATGATCATATAGCATATAACTTGCATAACATCATGAACATGTAGCATATGACTTGCATAACTTGCATAACATCATGAACATGTAGCATATGACTTGCATAACTTGCATAACATCATGAACATGTAGCATATAACTTGCATAACTTGCATAACATCATAAACACATAGCACATAACTTGCATAACTTGCATAACATCACAAACACATAGCATATGATAACATAATCTTGCATTGATCCACATTCATAGCCATAACCTTATTATATCCTATCATAATCATTTCAACAATTGGTCATTAAGGCTATAGAAACTCACAACTTGTTGATTAGCACTCCTAAGAAGAAGATTAAGTTGCTAGAGTTGATTAGAGGTTGATTTGAGAGGCTATCTTCTTCTACAATTTGATGGAGGCTCCTTCAAGTTGCATTTTGACGGCATGACGGCATTGTATCTATTTTTAGTATGAATTAGGGTAGTCTTAGGGTGTATTTATAGATTAGTTAGGTGTTTTAGGCCATTAGATTAACCCTAAATCAGATTAGAGCCGTCAGATTTCGTCCCAGCCACCAAAACACAGCCCAAAAGCCAAACCAGTGCACCCAGGTCACCTGGGCTCGACCAGGGAGGTCGACCCCCACGTCGACACTAGGGTCGACACCCTAGTCGACCTGGTGGGCAGGTCGACACCCTTGTCGACCCCCAGGTCGACTCCCTCAGTTTGGCGGGAATTTTCCCGCCACTTTTGAAATGTGAATTTTTTTGTATTTAAATCTGTTTTGAATTTCTGAAAACTTCTTCGGGCCTTAACTGGGTCATACGGACTCCGATTTTCCAAAAATCAGACTCTATTTCGCGTATTTTTCCGAGACGAACCCAATGGCATAGCCCGTTTTCCCTGATTCAGAATTTAAAATTTAATTCTGCCCTATTTTATATTATAGCAAGTTATTCAACATACGGGGTGTTACATTCTCCCTTACTTAAAGGATTTCGTCCACGAAATCTCTTAGTCAAGAAGAACGTATCCTACCATCCAAACAACCATCTACTAAACCATCAAACACTGGCATCCATTGTCCTTAAAGTTTCTAATGCTGTATGAACATATGCAAAGAGTGTGTGTATATGTTCCCTGTCTAATGCAAAATCAGGCGGTCTACTGATTCAGTTGACCTCCTTAATGCAAACCATGATAGTGCCGTGCATCCAATATGTATGCGAAAGAACCCTATCGACACATATTATCTCTACATGAGTGCACAATCATTCACTAAAATGCATCATCCATATGATAACACAACCATTATACATCCATTAATATTGCTACCTACACACAATTATATGCGATATGCAATATGAAGTGATTGAGCCGATCTAGTGTCTAAAGTGTGTGTATATGCATCCACGAGCAACCACTAGCAACCACATGCATCCACACGCATCCATCAAACATAACATGTCTCAAACACATGTTTCAACCATAGGTTTACCCTATCTAAAGGTCAAAGGTACTAATGAGAGGACATACTAAAGATAAGATAAGTACTAGACAAACGATAAAGGAGAAGTTAAAAGACATACCCTCAAAAAGGAATGGGTACAGTGAACGCATCTTCGCTTCTGTCTCCCAAGTAGCATTGCTCTCATCTTCTCCCCATTGCACTTTGACTAGTCGAACCTCTCTTTTTCTCAACTTCCTAGTCTCTGACCCAAGGATGCGGGTAGGAGCTCGTCGAATAGTTGCATCACGCTCTACCTCCACTTCTTTAAGCAAGCTCGGCTCTACCACCTCTGCGGTCTCATGGAGGCACTTCCTCAAATGTGACACATGGAATACGTCATGTACCCCACTAAGTCTCTCGGGTAAATCCACTCTATATGCCATCCGTCCAATTCTTTCCTTAATAGGAAACGGTCCAAAAAATCTTGGTGCTAACTTCCCAACGGACCCAAAGCGAACAACATTCCGTAATGGACATACTTTGACAAAGACCATGTCCCCAACATCAAACTCAAGATCCGTCCTCCTCTTATCCGTGTAAGATTTCTGTCTGTCTTGCGCCGCTTTCATCCGTCTTCGAATCAAGTCAATTTTCTCCGAAGTCTCTCTAACCATATCAGGCCCAAGCAAGATCTTATCCGTAGATTCCCACCAACATGTAGGTGATCGACAAGGCCTTCCATAAAGAGCTTCAAAAGGAGCCATACCAATACTAGACTGAAAGCTGTTATTATACGCGAACTCTACCAATGGAAGATGCTCTTCCCATGTACCTCCAAAATCTAAGATACAAAGCCTCAAAAGGTCTTCCAGAACACGATTCACCCTCTCGGTCTGGCCGTCCGTCTGAGGATGATATGCGGTGCTCAAACACAACTGAGTCCCTACTGCCTCTTGCAAACTCTTCCAAAACTCGCTAGTGAAGATGGGATCTCGATCGCTCACTATGCTAGAGGGTACACCATGCAACCAAACTATCTCTCGAAGGTAAACTGAAGCTAGCCATGGAGCAGTCCTCTTGCTCTTTACGGGTATAAAATGGGCACTCTTAGTAAGTCTGTCTACCATAACCCAAATTCCCGTATTACCCTTCCTTGATCTCGGTAATCCATCGAGACGCTATCCCACTTCCATTGCGGAACCTCCAATGGGTGAAGCAACCCACCAGGTTTCTTTTGTTCCGCTTCCACCTGTTGGTACACCAAGCATCTAGCGACATACTCGGCCACATCTTTCTTCATACCGGCCCAAAAGAAAACTCGCTTCATGTCTTGGTACATCTTGTCCCCACCAGGATGAATGGTCATCCTAGAACGGTGTGCATCATCAAGAATAGCCTTCCTCAAACCCTCGTCTTGCGGTACACAAAGTCTACCGTCTCTACGCAAGCACCCCCTATCGTCTAGGGTGTACCTACTAAAATGGTTGGACGACTCCCCCCTTATGAGCCTCTCTACCAACTCAACCAACTGTGGGTCGTCCCGCTGTGCCTCGCCAATCCGTCCCAAAAGAGTAGGTCTGACCTCCAAGGATGCTAGCAAACCGGGTATATAGTCAACGGAAGGTCTGAAATCAAACATCGAGATAAATTCCAAGCTTCGTCGTTCCACGAACAATGGACTCAAGGACAACCTTTTTCTGCTCAAGGCGTCCGCCACCACGTTACCCTTGCCAGGGGTATACGCTATCTCAAAATCATAGGATGCTAAGAACTCCATCCACCTTTGCTGTCTCAAGTTCAAATCCTTCTGAGAAAACAAGTACTTAAATGATTTGTGGTCAGTGAACAATTCGAACCTCTCTCCCAGAAGATAATGGCGCCAAATCTTAAGCGCAAAAACAATGGCGGCCAACTCTAAATCATGGGTAGGGTAATTTTTCTCATGCTTTCTCAACTGCCTTCCACCGTAGGCTATTACCCTTCCCTCTTGCATTAAGATTGCGCCCAGTCCTGTCCTACAAGCATCGGTATAGACAACAAATGGCTTACTCCCATCTGGCAACACTAAGACTGGAGCTGTGGTTAAAGCTCTCTTTAACCGTCGGAACGCGTCATCACAATCTACGTCCCATGCGAAGACTAGATTCTTCTTTGTCAAGCGAGTTAATGGGGCTGATATCTTCGCGAAGTCCTTGATAAACTTCCCATAGTAGCCAGCCAACCCCAAGAAACTCCTCACCTCGGTAGCATTCTTCGGAACCTTCCAATCTTGGATGGATACTACCTTCGCGGGATCCACAGCTATCCCCTCCTTGGAGACCAAGTGCCCCAAGAACCGCACTTCCTTCCTCCAGAAGTGACATTTAGAGAATTTAGGCTTAAGGCTATGCACTCGAAGAGTCTCCAACACTTCCCTAAGATGTAGGGCATGCTCTTCTTCACTCTTAGAAAATACTAAGATGTCATCCACAAAGACCACCACGAACTTATTAAGGTACTCCCTGAACACCCTACTCATCAAATCAACAAAGTATGCAGGGGCGTTCGTCAAACCAAATGGCATCACCAGCCACTCATAGAAACCATCCGGAGTTCTAAAGGCAGTCTTGTCTATGCTATCCTCAGCCACTCTCAACTGATGAAACCCCGTGGCCAAGTCCAACTGCGAAAACACTGAGGCGCCAACCAACTGATCAAAGAGATCATCAATCCTCGGCAATGGGTGTCTATTCTTCTTTGTGAGCTTGTTGAGTTCTCTATAGTCTACACAAAGTCTGAGGGACCCATCCGCCTTCGTGGCATAAACTACTGTCCGATATACTTCGTCTTATGAACCCCTTCTCAAGCAACTCCCCTACTTGCTTATGGAGTTCCCTCCTCTCACAAGGAGCCATGTGGCGCACTGGCAACGATACTGGTTTAGCATTGTCCACCAGATATATTCGGTAGTCTATCTCCCGCTTCGGAGGTAAGCCCTTCACCTCCTCAAACACATCCGAGTATTCCCGGACCACTCTAACAGATTGCAAACTCTCAATCGAAGCGTCAAACGATTCAAGATAACTTAGCATAACAGAATCCATGGGATTACAAGAGATCTCGAGAGTGTTACCCAAGCGGGTCATGAGCCTAACAACTCTCCTTTCACAATCAAGAACGGCACCATTACTGGATAACCAGTCCATGCCCAAAATCAACCCATAGCCCGTGAAGCCCAAAACAAAAGCATCACATCTAAACTCAACGCTAAGTATAGAAATCTTCAAACCCAAACATATCATGGACAAATAAGTGGAGCCCCCAATTGGGTTTGAAACAACCAAGGGATCATCTACTAGACTGGTGTCTAAGTGCAGTGACTCAACTAATGATAATGAGATAAACGAATGCGATGCGCCAGAGTCAAACAATGTACGGACAGGATGATCAAATAGAAAAACCAGACTTTCAACGGAAATAGTTCTACCTCTTTCCTGAATCGGTGGAACCGCGAGAGCCTGAACTTGCCCCCTAGCCTGACCTGGTGCCATAAGAGCTTGCACCTGTCTTCCTGAGGTAGATCCCGTCCTTTACCCCTTCTTAGGGCAGTCCTTCACTGGATGCCCTGCTTCGCCACAGTGAAAGCAGCCAGTCTTCTTCTTCTTCCGACAATCTTTGCTTAGGTGGCCTGGTGTCCCGCAATTGAAGCACTTCTTCTTTCCCTTGCCACCGTTGCCTTTTCCACCCTTGTTTTGCTGTTGCTGTTGAGGTCTCTTCTGATCTCCCTTCTTCTCAGGTGCATTATTAGCATTGGGACCCTTCTCTTCCTCATGCATGAGTGCCATGTCTACTAGCTTCTCAAAGGTGGCCCCAATAGGGATGTGAGTCATAGCCAATCCATGCATCAGTTCATTCAAGCCTTTAACGAACCTCAAAGCCTTCTTCTCCGGTGTATTCACCATGTCTATGCCAAACCTTGCCAATTGATTAAACTTGTTTACATATTCCTTCACTGATAGGTTTCCTTGCTTTAGAGTCAAGAATCTTTCCATATACAAATTTTCCTCCGCCCTTGAGAGAAACTTTGCCACAAATCTTTGCCTGAAATCCGCCCAAGAGTCAACAGGGCGCTCTCCATTAGTGACCTCCCACCAGAATGAGGCCTCTCCCTTCATTAACCAAGCAGCTAACTTGACTTTCTTTCCTTCTTCCATCTCAAAGATATCTATCAACTCTTCCACCTCCTTAAGCCAATCTCTAGCTTCCACAAAAGTTTCTGATCCTTGAAAAGGTTTCCCTCCCATAGCCTTAAATTCCTTGCAAGTCTTAGCAAAAGTATCCGTGCGAGGAGGAGGAGGGGGAGGAGGAAGATCGGGTGCTACTGTTGGTGGAGGAACATTTGCTGGACCCGCAGTGGCGGCCCTAGCCTCCATCAATCTCCTATACCATACTGGTATCGTCACACCCTCCGGAAAGTTAAGATCTTCAGCAATGCTGAAACGAAAAAGGAAAGATTCAAAACGGAGAATTCAAAAGATAAAGATATGGCTATCGGGGATTATGCTTTTCTTTCAAAAACTTTTCTCTTAAAAGACATGTTTTTGAAAATACTTCTTCCAAAAATGTTTTTAGAAAAATAGTTTTCTAAAAATTTTATCTGTTCCGGTAACCTTATGCTCTGATACCACGTGTAACACCCCACACCCGCTAAGGTCACTCATAAGGGAATGCCATAACTTCGATGGAGCATTTTAAGTGAATATAGAACATAAAAATTACAACAAGATAGATATAAATAATACTTGAAAATCTAAAACATCATTTCATTGCAGCAAAAGATAAACATGTTTGGTTACATATAAAAACCAACTAAAACAAGAGTCAAGTACTAAATATCCATCCTGATAAAACATAAGTACATAATCCCACTACATAACTAATAGCCATAATAGAAAAGATAAGCTGGGCTTTACATCACGGTCCAAGCTCCAAAAGATAGATAAAGAAATCTGATCAAAGTCCACTAGTGTTAGGCCCAACCTGAGGACCTGAGGGGGAAAAAGATAAAAACAACGGGGGTAGACATAAGTCTGAGTGAGCCCTATAACTTTAACAACACAATCATTAAAGTAATTAGGGTATGATATAAACTTGGTACGGTGATGACTGGGGATAAATGACTAAACTAAGTAGCCAACTAGATATAGGATGAACTAAGATAACGGTAAAGACGCATCTACCCACCCAAGGGTAATTACTAACTGCACCACACCAGTCAAGGACTTAGAACCCAAGGACTAAGAAAATTTACCCAGTAGTTTCGTGTACCCCTAGCTGACTACATAGGTGCCGCCTGCCCCTATCTCCACTAGGTGTACCCACTACTCCCCAAGTGATCGGCTCCCTACCGTAGATACCCGTTTTGGCCTCTTATAGTCAGGCCCAGTACGCGTGTCCCGTCCTCGACATGGGTCGAGCCCAATAAGATACATATGGGTTACTGGTTGAAATGGGCCCCCACATGCTACCCACCTAAGCTTGTCCCTTTATCTAGTGCCTCCCACTTAACCCTTTAATCATGTTTACATGTTTCCACTTGGTTAAGTATTCTAATCGTATTTTCTATTGCCACCCAAGGCAACCCACTAGATTTCCACATGCCACCCAAGGCACTTACTTGATTTCCACATGCCACCCAAGGCACCCACTTAACCCTTCATGCCCCACTACATGCTTATCTGGTTAAGTGTTTCTTAATTGACTAAGAACGTAACCGTTGTAAAGACCTCTCACATTAGACTATCTTTTATGGCAGCTGAATTTGCCGATTGGGTCCGGGCAGCCTTACGCCATAACCGAGTCTAACCTCGTGTCTTTACACTTGTCACGTATTTAGTTTGTGCCTAAGACCTCTCACATTGGGCCAATCATTTGTAGCCGCTGGATTTGCCGGTCGGTTCCGGGCAGTCTTATGCTACAAAAGGGTCCAACCTCGTGTCTTAGTCGATTAATTACACCTAATTAATCCCCCCATAATTTGTATTAATTATCCCTCATTAATTACAAATTTAACGATGTACATAATTGACTCAATTATGTCCATCCACTTTATGGTATGCATAATCATACCAACTTCGCACCATTTCATTAACATGAATATTAACCCCATCGTTCCCCACGTAATTCGCTAACATGACATAAAAGGTAAGATTCATCACAAATACAATGGGTTCTACTTGCATAACATTAGCATCAACATGGGTTTTAAAGGTGTCTACATGCATATAGCATCAAACCCAACTAGCATAAATAATCAACCCAAACTTGCATGAATCACATATGTCATAAAGAGGTTAACTTGCATAAGTTACTTATGTCATACAAAGGGGTAAACTTGCATATGTATGTATGACATACAAATGGGTTAACATGCATATGTATGCATATCATACTAAGGTGTAAACTTGCACATGTTACTTGCATATAATCAAACACCAAACTTGCATAACATGTCATATATGAACTTGCATATAATCAAACACCAAACTTACATAACATATCATATATGAACTTGCATATAATCATACACCAAACTTGCATAATCATGGTGTCATAATGGATCATTGTTTATCATAGCAACTTGCATAACTAGCATAATGAACACATAGCCTAACACTTGCATAACTTGCATAACATCATGATCATATAGCATATAACTTGCATAACTTGCATAACATCATGAACATGTAGCATATGACTTGCATAACTTGCATAACATCATGAACATGTAGCATATGACTTGCATAACTTGCATAACATCATGAACATGTAGCATATAACTTGCATAACTTGCATAACATCATAAACACATAGCACATAACTTGCATAACTTGCATAACATCACAAACACATAGCATATGATAACATAATCTTGCATTGATCCACATTCATAGCCGTAACCTTATTTCAACAATTGGTCATTAAGGCTATAGAAACTCACAACTTGTTGATTAGCACTCCTAAGAAGAAGATTAAGTTGCTAGAGTTGATTAGAGGTTGATTTGAGAGGCTATCTTCTTCTACAATTTGATGGAGGCTCCTTCAAGTTGCATTTTGACGGCATGACGGCATTGTATCTATTTTTAGTATGAATTAGGGTAGTATTAGGGTGTATTTATAAATTAGTTAGGTGTTTTAGGCCATTAGATTAACCCTAAATCAGATTAGAGCCGTCAGATTTCGTCCCAGCCACCAAAACACAGCCCAAAAGCCAAACCAGTGCACCCAGGTCACCTGGGCTCGACCAGGGAGGTCGACCCCTAGGTCGACACTAGGGTCGACACCCTAGTCGACCTGGTGGGCAGTTCGACACCCCTGTCGACCCCCAGGTCGACTCCCTCAGTTTGGCGGGAATTTTCCCGCCACTTCTGAAATGTGAATTTTTTTTTTATTTAAATCTGTTTTGAATTTCTGAAAACTTCTTCGGGCCTTAACTGGGTCATACGGACTCCGATTTTCGAAAACTCGGACTCTATTTCGCGTATTTTTCCGAGACGAACGCAATGGCATAGCCCATTTTCCCTGATTCAGATTTTAAAATTTAATTCTTCCCTGTTTTATATTATAGCAAGTTATTCAACATACGGGGTGTTACAGGCATTTGGTTTAGCTATGGGTGAGAACTCCTCACCTTTAATTTATTTCTAGTTTGAAATATATACTAGGATGCAGATGGTGTTTAGTAGCACCCGACACCCGTCATCCACAGACCATGGATGACTTGTTTGTTTGGTTGCTGTGTTGTGAAATTTGTTTGTGTGATGTGGAATACAATAAAATATTTTATAGTGGAAAATATTTTAGGGTTAAAAATATAATTTTTAACGTGCATATAAAATAAATATTTATAAACAAATCGGACGATTTGTTTATATACACTGATTTGACTGATATTGATTGGGACGATAAATTTTACACATCGCCCAACTACACAAATAAAATCTGTGTTTGTTGATTTGAAACCCCACACGGGTATTGAGATGATATTTGGCGTACACTAATCCCAATTATTCAGGTGTATGTCGATCGATTGGTCGACAGACTGTGTAAGCGTTAATTATTTATATTTAATGCTTATGCAGTTGTGTGGTGCACTCTGGATGATGGTTCATTATTTATCGTTGCTAGTATATACATGTGTTGTAGAAAATCCATATAATTAACATTATATGGTAATTGATTGGGCCTCATTCTAATTTAGAAAATAAATTCATGTGTTGAATTGAAAATATAAATTCATGTGTTGAATTGAAAAAATATATTCATGTGTTGAATAGAAAATAAATTCATGTGTTAAATAGAATAAATATTCATGTGTTGAATAAAAGCCGTGTTGATTAGATTGACGCCATTTTGACATGAACGATATATATATCATTTTTTTATTTTTCAATGAATATTGAAAGTGATTTCAAAATTCGAATTAAATTGAAATGAATTGAAATTCGAATTAAATTGAAATGAATTGAAATTCGAATTAAATTGAAATTTGAATTAAACTGAAATGAATTGAAATTTGAATTAAATTGAAATGAATTGAAATTCGAATTAAATTGAAATGAATTCGAATTCGAATTAAATTGAAATGAATTGAAATCGATTTGAAATGAAATTAAAATGAATTTATATTGAAAAATTCAATTTTGATTTGAATTTGAAAAGGAAGTTGAAATCGTTTTGAAAACGAATTTAAAACGATTTATAAAATACATTTTTAAAGGAAATCGACGAAATATAATATATATATATATATTATATAATGGCCTGAATAGAACGCGCCGCGCTGCGGCAGTTTGCGAATTTCGACCATTGACTTCGAATGGATATTGCGAGAGATCCGACCGTCGGATTCTCCTAAAACCGGAACCGTTGGGTTTGTATCGAAAAGAGATTTCTAACGAATATTAGTGATGTGAAATCTAGCGGTTGGATTTGGAATTACGTCCAATTCAAATTTGGAAAAGGTCGCTGTAAGTGCAGTTCGATGGCCGTTGATGGAAATCGACTGTACGGGCCTTGATAAAATTATTAAAAATAGTAATAAATTGTGTAAAATCAAAAGGAATGATTTCGGAAGAATTGGGATGAAAAACTCCATATTTGAAAAGATAAAAATAGATTTTTATTGAAATGAACTTGTTTTGAACTAGAATTAAAATCAATTTATTTTTGAAATTAATAAATTGAATTTGAAAGGGGTTTTAAAGGTAACCAGAATTTCCAATAATTGAATTGGAATGGATTTGAATCGAAATTGTCTTTGGAATATTTCTATGTTGGATTTCATGATTATACAGATATTGTTATTTAAATTTGAAAGATATATTTATATCGTTATTTCCAATACGATATTTGTTGGTCGTAGAATTTGATATTGAATATAAGCCGATATATTTTCTTAAGACCCAACTGAGTTAAGAAAATCAGAAACTAACTGGAGATTAGTTAAGTTGAATGGTTTCTTGGGTATTGATCTGATGTTGGTTTCGGCCTTCGGGGTTAATACTTAGGGAATTGCTCACTTGCTATTTTACAGTTAAAGGCTGATAGAATGGAATGTGATTTTGGGTTTATCGTGAACCATGTTTTAAATGACATTGATTCTTTAACCAAGTTAAAGATTAAAACTAAGTGGAGTTTTAATGAATCTTTAATTAGATTGAAAAGATCGAGAATGGAGTATCACCAGTTTTGCTCCAGGCGATAGTTAAATCTTTAATACAGATTTGAACGTGAAATGGTAATTGAATTTACCGATATCACCGTGGTGTTAGATATGAAGTATGACCAGTTTTTCTTCATGGGATGAATAGGTTGGGATTAGGAAATAAAATAAATGATTACTTTGGTGTGGTTCGCTAATCCCTACTAGTTGAATTGATATTCAAAAGAAGATTAAAGAATAAATTTAAAAGAATTTATCTTTGATAAAATTAATGGGAACCTTTCCCTAAGAATGTGAAATTTATAAACTAACTATAGGTTAGTTAAGATGAATGGTTTCCTGGGTATTGATCTGATGTTGGTTTCGGCCTTCCGGGTTAATGTTTGGGGAATTATTTTCTTGCTAATTTACAGTTAGTGACTGATGAATTGGAATGAGGCGTATGTTGTGTTTGTGTAACACTTGTTTATTATATACGCGAGTTATTCGGAAAGACCGGGTTAATCCCATTCTGAATAACTGATATGACGATAAGTCGAAGTTGAAGACGGTGGTCGAAGACCGGAGGTCTTCATGTTGTTTGGATGATTAATAATGATCTTGATTGGGCCGAACACCCAAGAGGAGGGAATCAGTTAGTGGTCGTCCAGACGTACTTGGAGATCGATGGGTATGCGAGGTACAAGATGCCTCCGGTTTCGTTCAGACCCAGAACGGACTTGTAAATGGACCGTGTGTCTGACATTGGATTTTATTATGTGTGATTAATTTCTATTGAATATATATCTATTTGGTGGTGGAGAGTTTATTCTCTTGCTTAACTCCCTTCTCTGAGACGTACGAGCTCAGAGGTTATATATTGATCGATATCAATCGCATGGAGTGAATTGCCTGTGTGGCATGCCTAAGTGGAAATTGATCGATGCTTCTGTTGAAAAGCAAAGACTTGTTGTTGATGATCAAAGCACCACCTGTGTGGCATAGCTTTGTGTAACGTGAGTTCGCGAGCCTCACACCTTAGTTGCGAACCAAAAACGGGAGAGGACCTCAGGGAGGGCATGCGTTTCCTTCTAGCTAGAAGTGTCGTTAGTGGTTTTACATGCCTTGACAAGTTTGACTTATATGGTTGTTGCTGTTGCGAGGCGCCTCGGATATATCGGTGACTATGTGAAGCCGGTGGAGTCATTCATTGGCTCATTTACGCCCCAAAGGGCGGGGAAACGCAGTGTTCAGGCATTTTAATCCACATCGGTGGACCGGCCCTGACGATCCAAGGGTCACTCGAGCTCTGATCTTGAGACTCGGGCTAGACCGTCTCGAATTGGTAGAGGACTATCTTTTGCCTCGGTTCACAGATGGAAATCCAATTTCCAAATACGTGACTTTGCGGTTTTGATTGTAGAGCCTAGTATGGCGACATGATATATGGTACCCATGTCGTCTATGATTGATACTTATGATTTGAAGTTGTTTTATACACTATGCACTTATAATAGTATCAAATGATTTGTTTTAAATGTACCAATCATGTTTGGCTATTATAAGGGAAAACCCTATCCCCTGGCTTGCGTTGCATTGTGTGATAGGACCTGGGTCATATAATAGCTTCATTTTTCCAAAAAACATTGCGTTATTTTGTTAAATGCACTCGTATTCTTGGGAGGAAACCCGTTCCGTTATATACGGCGTGGTTCCTTGATATATCTATTTTGAAGTAAAGTTTTAAATAGCTGTTTTAGTTCTCACACCAATCACATGACTGACTTGGAGTTTATTGTTATAACCTAAACTCTGGGTGCCTTATTTTGACACGGGCAGCTAGTAGTTTTGGTTTGCAGATTTATATTCACAGGAACCTGGTTTACTGCTGGAACGATACTCGGAAAGCTCTGTATCCGTGTATTACTTTCAGTTGTGTTTGGAATTGTTTTTCTGTTGCTATGTAATTTATTGTAATCTCTGATATTTTTCTGTTGTATTATAATTGCTCATACTCTATATATTCTTGTATTCTGATGGAGTTATTGTAATTAACATTGAAATGTTCTTCTGTTTGCGTTCCGATATGTCTTGTCCTCAAAGTATCCGATCTTTCCTTACCAGGGAAGTTTTGGGGTTTTTCACATATATATGTACATGCATGCTATTTCAAACAATTTCCAACTCAGTTAAATATTTGACACAATTTGGCCAATTTGACCTTTCATTCTCATGTGGGTTTTTATTATTTCAATATTTTAATTAGCTGAACTAATAATCACACAAAACAACCAACAATCAATTTGTTGATTAAAATTTTAAAATATATAACTTTTATATATTCAAAAATATATTTTCTAAGATTGGATTATATATACCATCACAAATACGTTATTTATAAACTTGTCACTCTCAACTCATTCTAGGGTACTACTGATCCCATCTCTAACGAGTCATTCTTATTGGATATTACTAATCCAATCTCTGACGAGTCTTTTATTCTGTTCTAACGAGTTGTACCCCAAAGATTTGAGTTTAACCAAAGCTCCGATACCAGCTGTAACGATACGGTTTTCGGTCGGACCTAATTGATCGCTAAATCGACTAAGACCGTTCGAATCCCACATACGCTAACTCTTGGCATACAACACATCAGAACAAATAACATAAGACTTTTATAAACATCATAATAATGTTAAATCAGAGTACAGAATATATCGGAGTATACCGAAATATAATACAGCGGAAGATTTATTTACAATAAATGTAATGCAATGCAGCGGAAATATAAAATAACATAGCGGAAGACGATAAATGCACTAGATACAGCTTAAAACATCAATCCAGAATCCTTCTCAATATATCTACAAAATAAAACTACTCGACTGCCCGTGTGGAAAATAGGGGCACCCGAGTTTGCAAGGGAAACACAAACTACAGGTCAGTTATGGGACTGGTGTGAGAAACTCTAAATAGTTATAAACTTATGATAAGGCAAATCATAGGACTACGCCGCTAATGCTGAACGGGTTTACCCCCATGAATGCCAGTGTATAAACAACAATCAATATAGATATATGGATCTACAATGCATTAATCAACATGCAATATCCCATTCTACCCGTTTAGATTAATCACCACACTTAGATTTGCCAAATCCAATTCAATTTACAGAAATTATTCCTTTGGACTATATTTCCCGATTTCCATTTCCAATCATTTGAAATACATATCTAACTTTCTGTAACAACTTAGATTTCACTTCGGGATATCAAATCAAATCGTTTGGAAATGTGAATTCCAAAACATAACAATGCATGCAAACAAGTATGAAACCAAATATCGGGCTCCCCCTAGACAAGGAAAAGGGCACACACCTACGCAACTCGATATATATATGTGCACCTCCCACTATGGAGCAGGCTACACCGATGATGCACGTCCCACGCATGGAAGCATACACCGCCCATCTAACCCATACTTTTAGTCGTCCGGGTGACTCAAATCTCTAGCCACATACCAAATCATTTCATGTCCCAAAGTAGGGAAAATCATTTCACAACATAATAATCACAAGTACTTTCAAAATATAGTACTTCACATCAGCAATTCACGCATATAATTAGTCACTATTAATCACATAATCCTTGAGCTCGTACGTCTCAAAGAAGGGTGTTAACCAGGAGAATAAATTCTCCGCCACCAAACAGATACATCACTAATAGCAACTAATCGAATATGTGATGAACTACAATATTAAGCCATAATACATTTCCAAATCATTTTGAAATCATCGGGTTTTAGCCCTCGAAATACTTTTTGTTTTACAAAACATTTTTATAAAACATTCCCTGTCCAAAATCGGGAATACATTTCTTTTCACTTAAGAAAAATATCATTTCAAAAACGTTCATTAAATTTGAAATGAACACAACATCGTTAAACACCTTATCGTCAAATCGTGAAGTGTTTCACAAGATGTTAGAACATAGATATTTTCTACCCAACCCAATGCAAAATGTAAAGGCATATTCTGCTCATAAACTGGTCGAGCACCATTCACACAGTCAATCAATCAATAAGAATCAATATCATCAATCAATTAGCCCAATCCATATCAACAACCAAGTACATTTGGTTCAATCTTGTTTTGGTAATTTATTTATTACCATATAATCATTCACAATCTAATTAAACATTTATTCAAACTCCAATTGGTTTCTATCTCTAAAATCATCTCTTATTGATTGTTCAACTTTCCAGAAATTAATCCTGCTTTTACTCGGGTTAAATAACTAATGTCATTTACACACAATTCACGATAAACCCAATTTACATTTCATTTTCAATTAAATATTATTTAATTGGTATACTTCATTATATCTAAATAAAAAATTTAATCTTTTCACACGGGGTTTAATAATAGTGTTAATGAAGACACCATTCATGACAAACCCAAAATCCAATTTGATATCAAATACATGGCTCTAAATAGAAAATATATCGGCTTATATTCAATATCAAATTCTGAAATCAACAAATATCGTATTTGGAATAACAATATATATACATATAACTTCCAAATTCCTCTACAATATCCGTATAATCACGGAATACAATATCGAAATATTCCGAAGATAGTTTCGATTCAAATCCGTTCCAATTCTTATATTGGAAATTTCTGGTTATATTAAAACTACATCTCTATCCATTTTATTTATTTAAAAATATTGGATTATTTTTCTAGTTCATAACTAGTTCATTTCAATAAAAATCTATTTTTATCTTTTCAAATATGGAATTTTTCTTCCCAATTCTTTCCAAATCATTTCTTATGATTTTACACTAATTATTGATATTTTTAATAATTTTATCAAGGCCCGTATAGTCGATTTCCATAAATGGCCATCGAACCGCACTTACAACGACCTTTTCCAAATTTGATTTGGACATAATTCCAAATTCAACTGTTAGATTTCAAATCTCTCATATTCGTTAGAAAGCTCTTTTCGATACGAACTCAATGGTTCCGGTTTTAGGAGAATCCGACTGTCGGATCTCCCGTAATGTCCATTTGAAGTCAATGGTCGAAATTCGCAAACTGCCGCGGCGCGTTCTATTCATGCCATTATATATTGTTTATAATATATATAATATATATCTCGTCGATTTCCATTTAAACGTATTTTATAAATCATTTTAAATTCGTTTTCAAAACAATTTCAATTTCATATTCAATTTCAAATCCAAATTGAATATTCCTTATACACGACTATATATATGTTAAAAATTATATTTTTAACCAATCAATATTTATTTCATTCACACTTCATATATATATTATTTTTCAATTCATACATATGTTATTTTCACACTTCATATATATTTTTCCACATTCCATATATATATTATTCACATTCCATATATATATATACTATTCACATTCCATATATATATATATATTTCAGTTCAAATATTTATTATTTATAATTCACATATATATAATTTTCATTTCAAATATATATTGTTTTCACATTACATATATATATATATATATATATTTCATATATATATATATATGTTTTCACTTTTTATATTTTTTTTCATTCCATATGTATGTATATATATATATATTATTTTCAGTTTTCGTGTATATATATATATATATATATATTTTATTTCATATATATATATATATATTATTTTCACTTTTCGTATAAATATATATACATATTTTCACTTTTCATATATATATTTTCATTTTTCATATATATATATATATATATATATATATATTAGACATCGCATATAAACATTTCATTCACATCGTATATATGCATTATTTTAGACATCACAAATAAACATTTCATTCACATCGTGTATGTGTATATATATATATATATAATTTTATTCACATATATTTCGTTCACATCGTATATATATATATATATATATTTCAATTTTCACATCACAGCCACAACGCAGTACAATCAAACAAGTCGTCCATGGTCTGTGTACGACGGGGAGCAGTTCATACATGCAGTTACAAAATAATTAGCTGTACAGAAATAGTTTTAGTAAGGTGAATTCTCACAGTGGTCGGTACTGAAATCGTTATATAACGATTATTTTCATTGAATTAAACTAGACGTTCAATTCAGTGAAAATTTCCAACTGCTCCGGTTTCTATTTTGGTCTGCTCCATGTTATAGAGCTCATTGTTGCGAATCCAACGCTTCCGGGTTTGTTGAATTCTGACCTCGTTTGAATGAGTTATGATAATTTAAATGTTAATTACTTTATTAACATAATTAAATAAAATAAGATAAATAAATTATAATAATTACCCTAATTATACACTAGTCCCGGTCATTAAGGAATTAGACCCATCGTTCTTTGTTATTTCCTGAAGTCGTTGTTCATCCCATTCGTCGCTAGAAACATCACCACCGCCCTCGCCTAGGAGCAGCCGGATCTTGATCAGACACCCACATCCGAAGCACCTAGCCGTTCTCCCCCTTCGCCGTTGACAACGACAACTCCGACGCCCCCAGTCTCCTAAAAACGCTCATGAATGGCGGGATTTTCCAGCAGAAATTCCCTCGAGATTGGCAACTACAATCCATCTTGACCGTTGGATGTGTAGAACGCGTCGAGTTGATCATAATTTCCCTTTGAAGCGTTCGAAATGGTGGCGCGGATTGGTAGATTAAAAGGGGCGATTTTCTGAAGATTTTGGCCCTCCATTCTTTCTTCCTGGCGGCGCAGATTGCAATTGGGAGATTAGGGTTTTGTTTGACTTAGTTCGAGCATATATATATATATATATATATATATATTAATAATTTAATATTTAATTCATTTTAAAGTTCAAAATCATCACGAACTCCAAACCAAACCAACGAGTGTCGCCCCTAACCAAATACCCCCATTTCGAACACAATGGGATATGTTTCGTAAGCCAATTCGACTGTTTCGATCAGTTTTTATCAAAATTAAAATATAAATCTATATATATTAAATTTAAACGTACATTTTAATTTACCGGGCCACATACTGACTCTAAAAATTACAGAAAAAATATTTCTAGCTTCGTATTGACGATACGGTCCTAACAAAACTAGTTTCATCGAATTCTGAGACCATTTGAAAAATGGTCATTTTCTGGTCGATCCAATTTGACTGAAATTAACCAAACACATTTTCCTTCGCCACGCTCACCTATTAACTTCAAAAATTATGGAATTTGAAACCTAGCAATAATTTGACATTAAACAGAGGTCATTTTCAAAGTGGCTATTTTCAAGGGATGTAAAAACTCTATAGCGACCTTTCTGAAAATTCATTTGGCCATAACTTTTGATTCCCGCTATGAAATTTCAATTTTTCAGATTCATTAGAAAGATATTCATAAACAGATTTAAATACTTTTGGTTTCACTAAAATCCCTTATATTTTGCACCCGGTAC
The DNA here is from genome assembly GCA_030737875.1 of Allium sativum. Taxonomy (NCBI): domain Eukaryota; kingdom Viridiplantae; phylum Streptophyta; class Magnoliopsida; order Asparagales; family Amaryllidaceae; genus Allium; species Allium sativum. The sequence goes on from JASFAX010000104.1 coordinate 191,508, forward strand.
GATCAGTCAAAGTTTGAATTCAAATTTTCAAACTGCCGCGCCACTTAGGGCCATGTTTTATAATTGAAATAAATATATTTATTTTCAAATATCGATTCAAATAGGCTTTTCGTCGTTATTATTTAAAATAATTTATTTTAAATATTCAAAATCTACTGAAATACCCAAATTAAAATTTTTAAATTGGCTCAGATTTCCGGGTTATTACAATCTTCCCACTTAAAACTTTTCGTCCCTGAAAAGGAACGAAGCTGAAAGTTGTTTTATAAACCAACTCAACTTTCATTATTTTCATTATGGCTTAAGTTCTTCAACATTTCAGATTCTAAGAACTTTTCAAATTTTTCAAAAATTTGGCTAACACCCTAAATTTTTGAAAATTTTCGCCATAACCTCCTTTGTACGGGGAGCATCGGGAAAATCCCCAAACCGCCACACAAGCCTCTCATCTCAAAAAGAAAAAGAAAAAGCCAAGCGGCTAGCCAGTCGGCTCATAAAATCATCCAACCCAAACAAAACATTAAATATGTACCTATTTGTCGGGCGTACAACTTTATTCCTCTTCTTAGCTTCCATGCGATGACCTGTTCACACATATATATGTACATGCATGCTATTTTAAACAATTTTCAACTTAGTTAAATATTTGACACAATTTGGCCAATTTGACCTTTCATTCTCATATGGGTTTTTATTATTTCAATATTTTAATTAGCTGAACTAATAATCACACAACACAACCAGCAATCAATTTGTTGATTAAATTTTTTAAGTATATAACTATTATATATTCAAAAATATATTTTCTAAGATCGGATTATATATACCATCACAAATACGTTATTTATAAACTTGTCACTCTCAACTCATTCTAGGGTACTACTGATCCCATCTCTAACGAGTCATTCTTATTGGATATTACTAATCCAATCTCTGATGAGTCTTTTATTCTGTTCTAACGAGTTGTACCCCAAGGACTTGAGTTTAACCAAAGCTCCGATACCAGCTGTAACGATACGGATTTCGCCTAGACCTAATCGATCGCTAAATCGACCAAGACCGTTCGAACCCCGCATATGCTAACTCTGGGCATACAACACATCAGAACAAATAACATAAGAATTTTATAAACATCATAATAATGTTACATCAGAGTATATCGAAATATAATACAATGGAAGATTTATTTACAATAAATGTAATACAATGCAGCGGAAATATAAAATAACACAGCGGAAGACGATAAATGCACCAGATACAGCTTAAAGCTTCAATCCAGAATCCTACTCAATATATCTGCAAAATAAAACTACTCGACTGCCCATGTGGAAAATAGGGGCACCCGAGTTTGCAAGGAAACACAAACTACAAGTCAGTCATGGGACTAGTGTGAGAAACTCTAAACAGTTATAAACTTATGATAAGGCAAATCATAGGACCACGCCGCTAATGCGGAACGGGTTTACCCCCATGAATGCCAGTGTATAAACAACAATTAATATAGATATATGGATCTACTATGCATCAATCAACATGCAATATCCCAATCTACCCGTTTAGATTAATCACCACACTTGGATTTGCCAAATCAAATTCAATTTACAGAAATTATTCCTTTGGACTTTATTTCCCGATTTCCATTTCCAATCATTTGAAATACATATCTAACTTTCTATAACAACATAGATTTCACTTCGGGATATCAAATCAAATCGCTTGGAAATGTGAATTCCAAAACATAACAATGCATACAAACAAGTATGCAACCAAATATCGGGCTCCCCCTAGACAAGGCAAAGGGTACGCACCTAAGAAACTCGATATATATATGTGCACCTCCCACTATGGAGCAGGCTACACCGACGATGCACCTCCCACGCATGGAAGCATACATCGCCCATCTCACCCATACTTTTAGTCGTCCGGGTGACTCGAATCTCTAGCCACATACCAAATCATTTCATATCCCGAAGTAGGGAAAATCATTTCACAACATAATAATCACAAGTACTTTCAAAATATAGTACTTCACATTAGCAATTCACACATATGATTAGTCACTATTAATCATATAACCTTTGAGCTCGTACATCTCAAAGAAGGGTGTTAAGCAGGAGAATAAATTCTCCGCCACCAAACAGATACATCATTAATAGCAATTAATCGAATATGTGATGAACTACAATGTAAAACCATTATACATTTCCAAATCATTTCGAAATCATCGGGGTTTATCCCTCGAAATACTTTCTGTTTTATAAAACATTTGTATAAAACATTCACTATCCAAAATCAGGAATACATTTCTTTTCACGTAAGAAACATATCATTTCAAAATCGTTCATTAAATTTGAAATGAATGCAAATCGCTAAACACCTTATCGTCAAATCGTGAAGTGTTTCACAAGATGTTAGCACATAGATATTTTCTACCCAACCCAATGCTAAATGTAAAAGCATATTCTTCTCATAAACCGGTCGAGCACCATTCACACAGTCAATCAATCAATAAGAATCAGTATCAACAATCAATTAGCCCAATCCATATCAACAACCAAGTACATTTGGTTCAATCTTGTTTTGGTAATTTATTTATTACCATATAATCATTCACAATCTAATTAAACATTTATTCAAACTCCAATTGGTTTCTATGAAGCGACCCGCAACTTCCCCGTAAAGGAAAGCGTCGGATAATTCGAGAACAAGCCACAACAGAACGCATACAGAAGAACATTTCACTATTATTACAACAATGCATCAGATTACAAGAATATACAGAGTATAAATGAATATTACACAGAAATATCAGAGATTTAAATTACATTTAAATACATAGCAACGGAAAATAATACAATACACAACTAGAATGAGATATACAGATACAAAGCTTTCCGGATATCGTTCCAGCTGTAAACCAGGATCCTGTGAATAAAAATCTGCAAAACCAAAACTACTAGCTGCCCGTGTCAAAATAAGGGCACCCAGAGTTTAGGTTAAAACAATAAACTCCAGGTCAGTCATGTGACTGGTGTGAGAACTAAAACAGTTATTATTCTTTATTTTAAAAGTTAGGTAAATCAAGGGACCACGCCGTATAACACGGAACGGGTTTCCTCCCAAGAATACCAGTGCATAAAACAAACAGCGCAATGCTAAATAAAGAAAAATGAAGCTGTTATAAGACCCAGGTCCCATCACACAATGCAACGCAAGCCGGAGGATAGGGTTTTTACCTTATAATAGCCAAGAATGCTTGATACGTTTAAAACAAATCATTTGATACTATTGTAAGTGCATAGTGTATAAAACAACTTCAAATCATAAGTATCAATCATAGGCGGCATAAGTGCCCCATCCCACTATGTCACCATATATAGGTTTACAAATAAAACCGCAAAGTCACGTATTTGGAAATTGGATTTCCGTCTATGAACCGAGGCAAAAGATAGTCCTCAACCGATTCGAGACAATCTAGCCTACCATGTCTCAGGAACAGCCGCAACTGCCCCCTGGATCGTCAGGGCCGGTCCACCGATGTGGATTATTATGCCTGAACAACACGTCTCCCCGCCCTTTGGGGCGCAAACGAGCCAACAAATGACTCCATCGGACCCGGATCGTCCGATCAAACCGAGGCGCCTCGCAACAGCAACAACCACATAAGTCAAACTCGTCAGGGCGTGTAAAACCACTGACGCCACTTTTAGCTAGAAAGAAACGCAAGTCCTCCCTGAGGTCCGTCTCCCGTTTTTGGTTCATACCGGGTGTGAAACTTGCGAAGTAAACGTTACACAAAGCTACGCCACAAAGGCATTGCTTTGATCATCACCACAAGACTTTGCTTTTCAACAGAAGCCTCGATCAATTGCCACTTAGGCATGCCACACAGGCAATTTACTCCATGCGTTTGATATCCATCAATATATAACCCCTGAGCTCATACGTCTCAGAGAAGGGCGTTAAGCGAGAGAATAAATTCTCCGCCGCCAAACAGATATATATTTAATAGAGATCAATCACACGGACTAAAATCCAATGTCAGACACACAGTCCATTTACAAGTCCGTTCTGGGGCTGAACGAAACTGGAGCCACCTAGTACCCCGCATATCCATCGATCTCCAAGTACGTCTGGACGATCACCAACTGTTTCCATCTTCTTGGGTGTACAGCCCAATCAAGATCATCAGTAATCACCCAAACGACGTGAAGACTTCCGGTCTTCGACCACCGTCTTCATCTTCGACACCACGTCGAATCAGTTATTCAGAATGGGATAAACCCGGTCTTTCTGAATAACTCGCGTATATATTATAAAAGTGTTACACAAACACAACATACGCCTCATTCCAATTCAGAATATTCTTTTATTCAAATATTCCTATACTTTGGGAAAAGTTCCCATTAATTTTATCCAAGATAAATTCTTTAAATTTATTCTTTAATCTCCTTTGAATATCAATTCAAACTAGTCGGGATTAGCGAACCACACCGAAGTAATCATTTATTTTATTTCCCAATCCCAACCTATTCATCCCATGAAGTAAAACTGGTAATACTTCATATCTAACACCACAGTGTTATCGGTAAATTCAATTACCATTTCACGTTCAAATCTAATTAAAGATTTAACCATCGCCAGGAGCAAAACTGGTGATACTCCATTTTCGATCATTTCAATCTAATTAAAGATTCATTAAAACTCCACTTAGTTTTAATCTTTAACAGGGTTAAAGAATCAGTGTCATTTAAAACACGGTTCACGATAAACCCAAAATCACATTCCATTAATTATCGGGTTAAAGAACAAGTGTTATTTAAAACACTGTTCGCGATAAACCCAAAAATCAATATCAATTCAATTCCAATTAAATATTATTTAATTGGTACACTTCATTAAATCTAAATAAAAAGATTTAATCTTTTCTCAACTGGGTTCAAGAACAGTGTTAGTGAAGACACCATTCACGACAAACCCAAATCACATTTGATATTCAATACAAGGCTCTGAATAGAAAATATATCGGCTTATATTCAATATCAAATACTACGACAAACAAATGTCGTATTGGAAATAACGATATAAATATATATCTTTCAAATTTCCATAACAACATCTGTATAATCACGAATTCCAACATCGAAATATTCCGAAGACAATTTCGACTCAAATCCACTCCAATGCAATCATTGGAAATTTTGGTTATTTTTAAAACCCTTTTCAAATTCAATTTATTTATTTAAAAATAAATAGAATTATAATCCTAGTTCGAAACTAGTTCATTTCGATAAAAATATATTTTTATCTTTTCAAATATGGAGTTTTTCATCCTAATTCTTCACAAATCATTTCTTATGATTTTACACAAATTATTACTATTTTTAATAATTTTATCAAGGCCCGTACAGTCGATTTCCATCAATGGCCATCGAACTGCACTTACAACGACCTTTTTCGAATTTGATTTGGACATAATTCCAAATCCAACCGTTAGATTTCTAATTTCTAATATTCGTTAGAAAGCTCTTTTCGATACGAACCCAACGGTTCCGGTTTTAGGAGAATCCGACGGTCGGATCTCCCGTAATGTCCGTTTGAAATAAATGGTCGAAATTCACGAACTGCCGCGGCGCGGCGCGTTCTACTCAGGCCATTATATTATATATATAATATATATTTCGTCGATTTTCTATTCAAAACGAATTATATAAATAGTTTTAAAATTCGTTTCAAAATCTATTTCAACTTCCATTTCAATTCAAAGCAAAATTGAATTCTTCTTTATAAATTCGTTTCAAAATTCATTTCTATTCAATTCAAATTTCAATTCAATTTGAATTCATTTCAATTCGCTTTCAATTCAATTTGAATTCGTTTTCAATTCAATTCATTTTGAAATCGTTTTCAATTCAATTCATTTCGAAATCGTTTTATATTCAATTCATTTCGAAATCGTTTTCAATTCAATTCATTTCGAAATCGTTTTCAATTCAATTCATTTCGAAATCGTTTTCAATTCAATTCATTTCGAAATCGTTTTCAATTCAATTCATTTCGAAATCGTTTTCAATTCAATTCATTTCGAAATCGTTTTCAATTCAATTCATTTCGAAATCGTTTTCAATTCAATTCATTTCGAAATCATTTTCAATTCAATTCATTTCGAAATCGTTTTCAATTCAATTCATTTCGAAATCGTTTTCAATTCAATTCTTTTCGAAATCGTTTTCAATTCAATTCATTTCGAAATCGTTTTCAATTCAATTCATTTCGAAATCGTTTTCAATTCAATTCATTTCGAAATCGTTTTCAATTCAATTCATTTCGAAATCGTTTTCAATTCAATTCATTTCGAAATCGTTTTCAATTCAATTCATTTCGAAATCGTTTTCAATTCAATTCATTTCGAAATCGTTATAAATATCGTTCACGTCAAAATGGCGTCAATCTAATCAACACGGCTTCATATATTGATATTTTCAAATATTCCATTTCGAATATTTCTATTTCTAAACTGGAATGAGGCCCAATCAATTACCATATAAAATTAATTATATGGATTTTCATACAACACATGTATATAATAGCATTGAAAATAATCAACCATCAACCAAAGTGCACTACACTGTATAAGCATCAAATATAGATATCTAACGCTTATAACAGCCTGTCAATCAATCGATCGACATATTTAATCAATCAGGATGAGTGAAATTCATATTTCATCCCAACACCCGTGTGGGGTTTTCAAACAATCAAACACAGATTTTAGTTGTGCAGTTGGGCGATGTGTAAAATTTATCGACCTAATCAATATCAGTCAAATCAGTGTATATAAACAAATCGACCGATTTGTTCATAAATATTTATTTATTCACATTCACGTTAAAAATTATATTTTTAACGATAAAACATTTTATTCCAACATATGAATTTCTATTCAGTTCATTCTTTAAATAAAATGATATTTTTATTTTTCTAACATATTTTAGAAAATTTCGACGGCATAACGGCACGATACTAGAAACGGGACAAGGTCTAGCCTTATCCCCGGTCTAGTGAAGGCCCACGCCATTCACACATCAATCAAATCAATTTATTTCACCCAACAATTCAATTTCAAATCAAATCATCACTAATCTATGCAACCAAACAAACAAGTCCATGGTCTGTGGACGATTGTGTCGGGTGCTACTAAGCACCGTCTGCATCCTAGTATATATATATATATATAGAAATGAAATTGAAAGGTGAGAAATTCTCACCTATAGCTATCCTAGCTCCACGGCACTTCTAATGCAGGAAATCTTCGCCAACTCGCCTTTTGTCGCTTTCGTTGTCTGCTTTCACTACATATATAAAAATTGAATTTTTACTATGCTATTCAATATATAAAAATCATATTTTTACTTCGATGTTCAATATATAAAAATCATATTTTTACTTCGATGTTCAATATATAAAAATCATATTTTTATTTCGAAGTTCAATATATAAAAATCATATTTTTATTTTTGAAGTTCAATATATAAAAATCATATTTTTATTTCGATGTTCAATATATAAAAATCATATTTTTATTTCGATGTTCAATATATAAAAATCATATTTTTATTTCTATGTTCAATATATAAAAATCATATTTTTATATTGTTGTTTCTTATATAAAGAGCGAATTTTTATCTTCCTACTTATATAAAAATCGTTTCTTTAAATATCTAAAAGTCACTCCTTTTATAATTAAAAATAATACCTTTCTTTAATTTAAAAATCTTACCTTTCTTTAATTTAAAAATCTTACCTTTGATTTAGTTTAAAAATCTAACCTTTGATTTAGTTTAAAAATCCAACCTTTGATTTAGTTTAAAAATCCAACCTTTGATTTAGTTTAAAAATCCAACCTTTGATTTAGTTTTTAATCGAATAACCTAAACTAAATGTTTAAAATAAAGTAAAATAAAATAAAATTAAAACTCACCCAAATCATTTTCTGGATCGCCAGAGCTCTAGAGGCCGGAGGGGGTGTCACGCAGGCGATGGGGAGGTAGCGGAGGACAGGCGGTGGGCGTTTGGGGTCGGCGCGGCAGTTCTAGGGCTCTGGGGGTCTTGCGGTGCGTGCTCGAATGGGAGTAGAAGAGAGAGGGGCGTAGGAGGGTGCGCCATCGTCAGAGGTTGGGGGGGGGGGGAGTGAGGCGGAGGGGAGGTCGGCGTCGGCGAGCGGCATCGATTGGAAGCGACGCGTTTTTTTTTTCTGGTTTTAATTTTCTGAAAGGGGGGGCCAGGAGAATTTAAGGGAAGAGAAAATATTTTTTTTATTTTATTTAATATAATTATTTAATTTCTAAAAAGGTACCTTTACATACGACCTCTAAACGAGGTCCACCGCCTGTCGTCCTTAGCTAATTACCCCTATTCCGAACACAATGGGATATGTATCGTAGGCTGATTTGATCGTTTCGATTGGTTTCCGTTGAATTTACATTTAAATCACTATATTGAATTTTAAACATACATTTCAAATTACCGGGGTCACATACTAACTAGAAAAATTCCAGAAAAATATTTTCTAGCTTCGTATTGACGATACGGTCCTAACGAAACTAGTTTCGTCGAATTCTGAGACCGTTTGAAAAAAAATGGCCAATTTCCAGTCGATTAAAATCAAATGAAACTGGTCAAACGCGTTTTCCTTTGCCACGCTCACATATTGATTCGAAAAATTATGAAATTTGAAACCTAGCAATAATTCGACATCTCGGACCCAACAAAAGTGGTTTCGTCGAAATCCGAGGTCGCTTGCAAAATGTCCATTTTTAAGGGCCTGAATTACATAGCGACTATTCAGAATTTTCAACTGGACCAAACTTTTGATTCCCGCTATGAAATCTTGATTTGTCAGATTCGTTGGAAAGATATTATCAATTATCCTAATGTTTTTGGTTTCACTAAAATCCGGATTGTTTTGCACCCGGTATGTTCAATTGAAGTTTGAAATCGAATTATCGAACTACCGCGCCATTTTCAATTCTATTTATAATTATATATAAATATTTATATTCTAACGACGACGTATATAATATATACGTTCTAATTATATTCAAAATAAATTTCTCGTCGATATTATTTAAAATAATTCATTTTAAATAATCAAAATTCGCTAAAATCGCCAAAATAAAAATTTTAAACTGGCCCAGATTTTCGGGTTATTACAATCTCCCCCACTTAAAACTTTTCTTCCCCGAAAAGGAACAAAGTCGAAAGTGGTTTGATTAATCAACTCTACGTTCGATCTGGCTTCCATTCTCCAACTTTTCAGTTTTTGAGAATTTTTAAAATTTCAAGAATTTGGCTAACACCCTAAATTTTCGAAAAATTTCGCCATAACCTCCCCTGCACCGGGAGCATCGGGGAATTTCAAATAGCTTCCCCGGTCCTTCAGATCTCAAAAAGAAAAAGAAAATGCCAAGCGGCTAGCCAATAGGCTCATAAAATCATCATCACCCAAACAAAACAGTAAACTATGTAGTAAACATGTACCTATTTGTCGGGCAAACAAATTTTATTCTCTGCTCTAGCCTCCTTGCTATGACCTGTTCAATATAAGTATATGTATATGCAAGCAAATGCGACCAAATTTCAATAAAACTCAATATTCGGTTCAATTAGGCTAAATGGCTAAAAATTAGCAAACGAATAAACAAACAACACAACCATCAATCAATTAGTGAATTAGAGTTTCAAATTCATAATTTGATACATATACAAAAATCGTGTTTTTGATGCCAATTCACAACAATAGGCCCTATCTAATTTTGGTTCTCACACCAGTCAATAGGAAATATATAAATACCACATCTTCAAAACACGAACATAGATTCTGATGATGATCGATCAATCATCAGAACCATCTCCGGGTGTCTAGAATGTGATTCTATATCTATCCAGTATATTCAAATTTCAAATATACGTTTGCAAGGCGTATATGCAAAATCTTTATATACTGGACTGTCCAAATCAATATAAACTAAATAATCAAATACGAATAATTGATTTTAAATTTTCAAAACAAAATTTGTTTTCATTTGAAAAATATACTCTTCACACTCGTTCTAGGATACTACTGATCCCATCTCTAACGAGTCATTCCCGTTGGATACTACTAATCCAATATCTGATGAATTCTTTCGTACGGTTCTAATGTGCCTTGTTCTCTGCTTTGTAAACCAAAGCTCTGATACCAAATGAAGCGACCCGCAACTTCCCCGTAAAGGAAAGCGTCGGATAATTCGAGAACAAGCCACAACAGAACGCATACAGAAGAACATTTCACTGTTATTACAACAATGCATCAGATTACAAGAATATACAGAGTATAAATGAATATTACACAGAAATATCAGAGATTTAAATTACATTTAAATACATAGCAACGGAAAATAATACAATACACAACTAGAATGAGATATACAGATACAAAGCTTTCCGGATATCGTTCCAGCTGTAAACCAGGATCCTGTGAATAAAAATCTGCAAAACCAAAACTACTAGCTGCCCGTGTCAAAATAAGGGCACCCAGAGTTTAGGTTAAAACAATAAACTCCAGGTCAGTCATGTGACTGGTGTGAGAACTAAAACAGTTATTATTCTTTATTTTAAAAGTTAGGTAAATCAAGGGACCACGCCGTATAACAAGGAACGGGTTTCCTCCCAAGAATACCAATGCATAAAACAAACAGCGCAATGCTAAATAAAGAAAAATGAAGCTGTTATAAGACCCAAGTCCCATCACACAATGCAACGCAAGCCGGAGGATAGGGTTTTTACCTTATAATAGCCAAGAATGCTTGATACGTTTAAAACAAATCATTTGATACTATTGTAAGTGCATAGTGTATAAAACAACTTCAAATCATAAGTATCAATCATAGGCGGCATAAGTGCCCCATCCCACTACGTCACCATATATAGGTTTACAAATAAAACCGCAAAGTCACGTATTTGGAAATTGGATTTCCGTCTATGAACCGAGGCAAAAGATAGTCCTCAACCGATTCGAGACAATCTAGCCTACCATGTCTCAGGAACAGCCGCAACTGCCCCCTGGATCGTCAGGGCCGGTCCACCGATGTGGATTATTATGCCTGAACAACACGTCTCCCCGCCCTTTGAGGCGCAAACGAGCCAACAAATGACTCCATCGGACCCGGATCGTCCGATCAAACCGAGGCGCCTCGCAACAGCAACAACCACATAAGTCAAACTCGTCAGGGCGTGTAAAACCACTGACGCCACTTTTAGCTAGAAAGAAACGCAAGTCCTCCCTGAGGTCCGTCTCCCGTTTTTGGTTCATACCGGGTGTGAAACTTGCGAAGTAAACGCTACACAAAGCTATGCCACAAAGGCCTTGCTTTGATCATCACCACAAGACTTTGCTTTTCAACAGAAGCCTCGATCAATTGCCACTTAGGCATGCCACACAGGCAATTTACTCCATGCGTTTGATATCCATCAATATATAACCCCTGAGCTCGTACGTCTCAGAGAAGGGCGTTAAGCGAGAGAATAAATTCTCCGCCGCCAAACAGATATATATTTAATAGAGATCAATCACACGGAATAAAATCCAATGTCAGACACACAGTCCATTTACAAGTCCGTTCTGGGGCTGAACGAAACCGGAGGCACCTAGTACCCTGCATATCCATCGATCTCCAAGTACGTCTGGACGATCACCAACTGTTTCCATCTTCTTGGGTGTACAGCCCAATCAAGATCATCAGTAATCACCCAAACGACGTGAAGACTTCCGGTCTTCGACCACCGTCTTCATCTTCGACACCACGTCGAATCAGTTATTCAGAATGGGATAAACCCGGTCTTTCTGAATAACTCGCGTATATATTATAAAAGTGTTACACAAACACAACATACGCCTCATTCCAATTCAGAATATTCTTTTATTCAAATATTCCTATACTTTGGGAAAAGTTCCCATTAATTTTATCCAAGATAAATTCTTTAAATTTATTCTTTAATCTCCTTTGAATATCAATTCAAACTAGTCGGGATTAGCGAACCACACCGAAGTAATCATTTATTTTATTTCCCAATCCCAACCTATTCATCCCATGAAGTAAAACTGGTAATACTTCATATCTAACACCACAGTGTTATCGGTAAATTCAATTACCATTTCACGTTCAAATCTAATTAAAGATTTAACCATCGCCAGGAGCAAAACTGGTGATACTCCATTTTCGATCATTTCAATCTAATTAAAGATTCATTAAAACTCCACTTAGTTTTAATCTTTAACAGGGTTAAAGAATCAGTGTCATTTAAAACACGGTTCACGATAAACCCAAAATCACATTCCATTAATTATCGGGTTAAAGAACAAGTGTTATTTAAAACACTGTTCGCGATAAACCCAAAAATCAATATCAATTCAATTCCAATTAAATATTATTTAATTGGTACACTTCATTAAATCTAAATAAAAAGATTTAATCTTTTCTCAACTGGGTTCAAGAACAGTGTTAGTGAAGACACCATTCACGACAAACCCAAATCACATTTGATATTCAATACAAGGCTGTGAATAGAAAATATATCGGCTTATATTCAATATCAAATCCTACGACAAACAAATGTCGTATTGGAAATAACGATATAAATATATATCTTTCAAATTTCCATAACAACATCTGTATAATCACGAATTCCAACATCGAAATATTCCGAAGACAATTTCGATTCAAATCCACTCCAATGCAATCATTGGAAATTTTGGTTATTTTTAAAACCCTTTTCAAATTCAATTTATTTATTTAAAAATAAATAGAATTATAATCCTAGTTTAAAACTAGTTCATTTCAATAAAAATCTATTTTTATCTTTTCAAATATGGAGTTTTTCATCCCAATTCTTCACAAATCATTTCTTATGATTTTACACAAATTATTACTATTTTTAATAATTTTATCAAGGCCCGTACAGTCGATTTCCATCAATGGCCATCGAACTGCACTTACAACGACCTTTTTCGAATTTGATTTGGACATAATTCCAAATCCAACCGTTAGATTTCTAATTTCTAATATTCGTTAGAAAGCTCTTTTCGATACGAACCCAACGGTTCTGGTTTTAGGAGAATCCGACGGTCGGATCTCCCGTAATGTCCGTTTGAAATAAATGGTCGAAATTCACGAACTGCCGCGGCGCGGCGCGTTCTACTCAGGCCATTATATTATATATATAATATATATTTCGTCGATTTTCTATTCAAAACGAATTATATAAATAGTTTTAAAATTCGTTTCAAAATCTATTTCAACTTCCATTTCAATTCAAAGCAAAATTGAATTCTTCTTTATAAATTCGTTTCAAAATTCATTTCTATTCAATTCAAAATTCAATTCAATTTGAATTCATTTCAATTCGCTTTCAATTCAATTTGAATTCGTTTTCAATTCAATTCATTTCGAAATCGTTTTCAATTCAATTCATTTCGAAATTGTTTTATATTCAATTCATTTCGAAATCGTTTTCAATTCAATTCATTTCGAAATCGTTTTCAATTCAATTCATTTCGAAATCGTTTTCAATTCAATTCATTTCGAAATCGTTTTCAATTCAATTCATTTCGAAATAGTTTTCAATTCAATTCATTTCGAAATCGTTTTCAATTCAATTCATTTCGAAATCGTTTTCAATTCAATTCATTTCGAAATCGTTTTCAATTCAATTCATTTCGAAATCGTTTTCAATTCAATTCATTTCGAAATCGTTTTCAATTCAATTCTTTTCGAAATCGTTTTCAATTCAATTCATTTCGAAATCGTTTTCAATTCAATTCATTTCGAAATCGTTTTCAATTCAATTCATTTCGAAATCGTTTTCAATTCAATTCATTTCGAAATCGTTTTCAATTCAATTCATTTCGAAATCGTTTTCAATTCAATTCATTTCGAAATCGTTTTCAATTCAATTCATTTCGAAATCGTTTTCAATTCAATTCATTTCGAAATCGTTTTCAATTCAATTCATTTCGAAATCGTTATAAATATCGTTCACGTCAAAATGGCGTCAATCTAATCAACATGGCTTCATATATTGATATTTTCAAATATTCCATTTCGAATATTTCTATTTCTAAACTGGAATGAGGCCCAATCAATTACCATATAAAATTAATTATATGGATTTTCATACAACACATGTATATAATAGCATTAAAAATAATCAACCATCAACTAAAGTGCACTACACTGTATAAGCATCAAATATAGATATCTAACGCTTATAACAGCCTGTCAATCAATCGATCGACATATTTAATCAATCAGGATGAGTGAAATTCATATTTCATCCCAACACCCGTGTGGGGTTTTCAAACAATCAAACACAGATTTTAGTTGTGCAATTGGGCGATGTGTAAAATTTATCGACCCAATCAATATCAGTCAAATCAGTGTATATAAACAAATCGGCCGATTTGTTCATAAATATTTATTTATTCACATTCACGTTAAAAATTATATTTTTAACGATAAAACATTTTATTCCAACATATGAATTTCTATTCAGTTCATTCTTTAAATAAAATGATATTTTTATTTTTCTAACATATTTTAGAAAATTTCGGCGGCATAACGGCACGATACTAGAAACGGGACAAGGTCTAGCCTTATCCCCGGTCTAGTGAAGGCCCACGCCATTCACACATCAATCAAATCAATTTATTTCACCCAACAATTCAATTTCAAATCAAATCATCACTAATCTATGCAACCAAACAAACAAGTCCATGGTCTGTGAACGATTGTGTCGGGTGCTACTAAGCACCGTCTGCATCCTAGTATATATATATATATAGAAATGAAATTGAAAGGTGAGAAATTCTCACCTATAGCTATCCTAGCTCCACGACACTTCTAATGCAGGAAATCTTCGCCAACTCGCCTTTTGTCACTTTCGTTGTCCGCTTTCACTACATATATAAAAATTGAATTTTTACTATGCTATTCAATATATAAAAATCATATTTTTACTTCGATGTTCAATATATAAAAATCATATTTTTACTTCGATGTTCAATATATAAAAATCATATTTTTATTTCGAAGTTCAATATATAAAAATCATATTTTTATTTTTGAAGTTCAATATATAAAAATCATATTTTTATTTCGATGTTCAATATATAAAAATCATATTTTTATTTCGATGTTCAATATATATAAATCATATTTTTATTTCGATGTTCAATATATAAAAATCATATTTTTATATTGCTGTTTCTTATATAAAGAGCGAATTTTTATCTTCCTACTTATATAAAAATCGTTTCTTTAAATATCTAAAAGTCACTCCTTTTATAATTAAAAATAATACCTTTCTTTAATTTAAAAATCTTACCTTTTTTTAATTTAAAAATCTTACCTTTGATTTAGTTTAAAAATCTAACCTTTGATTTAGTTTAAAAATCCAACCTTTGATTTAGTTTAAAAATCCAACCTTTGATTTAGTTTAAAAATTCAACCTTTGATTTAGTTTAAAAATCCAACCTTTGATTTAGTTTTTAATCGAATAACCTAAACTAAATGTTTAAAATAAAGTAAAACAAAATAAAATAAAATTCAAACTCACCCAAATCATTTTCTGGATCGCCGGAGCTCTAGAGTTCGGAGGGGGTGTCACGCAGGCGATGGGGAGGTAGCGGAGGACAGGCGGTGGGCGTTTGGGGTCGGCGCGGCAGTTCTAGGGCTCTGGGGGTCTTGCGGTGCGTGCTCGAATGGGAGTAGAAGAGAGAGGGGCGTAGGAGGGTGCGCCATCGTCAGAGGTTAGGGGGGGGGAGTGAGGCGGAGGGGAGGTCGGCGTCGGCGAGCGGCATCGATTGGAAGCGGCACGTTTTTTTTTTCTGGTTTTAATTTTCTGAAAGGGGGGGGGGCAGGAGAATTTAAGGGAAGAGAATTTTTATTTTATTTTATTTAATTTAATTATTTAATTTCTAAAAAGGTACCTTTGCATACGACCTCTAAACGAGGTCCACCGCCTGTCGTCCTTAGCTAATTACCCCTATTCCGAACACAATGGGATATGTATCGTAGGCTGATTTGATCGTTTCGATTGGTTTCCGTTGAATTTACATTTAAATCACTATATTGAATTTTAAACGTACATTTCAAATTACCGGGGTCACATACTAACTAGAAAAATTCCAGAAAAATATTTTCTAGCTTCGTATTGACGATACGGTCCTAACGAAACTAGTTTCGTCGAATTCTGAGACCGTTTGAAAAAAAATGGCCAATTTCCAGTCGATTAAAATCAACTGAAACTGGTCAAACGCGTTTTCCTTTGCCACGCTCACATATTGATTCGAAAAATTATGAAATTTGAAACCTAGCAATAATTCGACATCACGGACCCAACAAAAGTGGTTTCGTCGAAATCCGAGGTCGTTTGCAAAATGTCCATTTTTAAGGGCCTGAATTCCATAGCGACTATTCAGAATTTTCAACTGGACCAAACTTTTAATTCCCGCTATGAAATCTTGATTTGTCGGATTCGTTGGAAAGATATTATCAATTATCCTAATGTTTTTGGTTTCACTAAAATCCGGATTGTTTTGCACCCGGTATGTTCAATTGAAGTTTGAAATCGAATTATCGAACTACCGCGCCATTTTCAATTCTATTTATAATTATATATAAATATTTATATTCTAACGACGACGTATATAATATATACGTTCTAATTATATTCAAAATAAATTTCTCGTCGATATTATTTAAAATAATTCATTTTAAATAATCAAAATTCGCTAAAATCGCCAAAATAAAAATTTTAAACTGGCCCAGATTTTCGGGTTATTACATTCTATCTCTAAAATCATTTCTTATTGATTGTTCAACTTTCCAGAAATTAATCCTGCTTTTACTCGGGTTAAAGAACTAACGTCATTTAAACACAGTTCACGACAAACCCAATTTACATTTCATTTCCAATTCCAATTAAATATTATTTAATTGGTATATTTCATGAATCTAAATAAAAAGATTTAATCTTTTCACACGGGGTTTAAGAACAGTGTTAATGAAGACACCATTCATGACAAACCCAAAATCTAATTTGATATTAAATACAAGGTTCTTAATAGAAAATATATCGGCTTATATTCAATATCAAATTCTGAAATCAACAAATATCGTACTGGAATAACGATATATCTTCCAAATTCCTCTACAATATCTGTATAATCACGGAATCCAATATCGAAATATTCCGAAGATAGTTCCAATTCAAATCCATTCCAATTCTTATATTGGAAATTTCTGGTTATATTAAAACCACATCTCAATCCATTTTATTTAGTTAAAAATATTGAATTATTTTTCTAGTTCATAACTAGTTCATTTAGATAAAAATCTATTTTTATCTTTTCAAATATGGAAATATTCTTCCCAATTCTTTCCAAATCATTTCTTATGATTTTACACTAATTATTGATATTTTTAATAATTTTATCAAGGCCTGTACAGTCGATTTCCATAAACGGCCATCGAACTGCACTTATAGTGAGCTTTTCCAAATTTGACTTGAACATAATTCCAAATCCAACCGTTAGATCTAAAATCTCTCATATTCGTTAGAAAGCTCTTTTCGATATGAACCCAACGGTTCCGGTTTTAGGAGAATCGGACGGTCGAATCTCCCGTAATGTCAATTCGAAGTTAATGGTCGAAATTCGCGAACTGCCACGGCGCGGCACGTTCTTTTCATGCCATTATATAATATATATAATATAAATCTCATTGATTTTCATTTAAAACATGTTTTATAAATCGTTTTAAATTCGTTTTCAAAACAATTTCAATTTCATATTCAATTTCAAATCAAAATTGAATATTCTTTATACACGACAATTTTATACAGTGTATATATATGTTAAAAATTATATTTTTAACCAATCAATATTTATTTCATTCACACTTCATATATATATTATTTTTCTTTTCATACATATGTTATTTTCACACTTCATATATATTTATCCACATTCCATATATATATTATTCACATTCCATATATATATAATTTTCATTTCGAATATATATTATTTTCAATTCATATATATATTTCATTTTCATACTTCATGTACATTTTTCACATTCCATATATATATAATTTTCATTTCAAATATATATTGTTTTGACATTTCATATATATATATATATATATTTCATATATATATATTTTTTCACTTTTCATTTTTTTTTTCATTCCATATATATATATATATTATTTTCACTTTCCATATTTTTTTTCATTCCATATATATATTATTTTCACTTTTCATATATATATATATACATATTTTCACTTTTCATAGATATATATATATATATTTTAGACATCGCATATTAACATTTCATTCACATCATATATATTTATTATTTTAGACATCGCATATAAACATTTCATTCACATCGTGTATATATATATATATATATATATATATATATATGTATATATATAATTTTATTCACATATATTTCATTCACATCGTATATATATATTTCAATTTTCACATCACAGCCACAACGCAATACAATCAAACAAGTCGTCCATGGTCTATGGACGACGGGGAGAAGTTCATACATGCAGTTACAAAATAATTAACTGTATAGAAAGAATTTTAGTAAGGAGAATTCTCACAGTGGTCGGTACTGAAATCGCTATATAACGATTATTTTCACTGAATTAAACTGGACGTTCAATTCATTGAAAATTTCCAACTGCCCTGGTTTCTGTTCTGGTCTTCTCCATGTTGTAGAGCTCATTGTTGCGAATCCAACGCTTCCGGGTTTGCGGAATTCTGACCTCGTTTGAACGAGTTATGATAATTTAAATGTTAATTACTTTACTAACATAATTAAATAAACTAAGATAAATAAATTATAATAATTACCCTAATTATTTACTAATCCCGGTCATTAAGGAATTAAACCCATCATTCTTTGTTATTCCCTGAAGCCGTTGTTCATCCCATTCATCGCTAGAAACATCACCACCGCGCCTCGTCTAGGAGCAGCCGGATCTTGATCGGACACCCACATCCGAAGCACCTAGCCGTTCTCCCCCTTTGCCGTTGACTACGACAACTCCGACGCCCCCTATCTGCTAAAAACGCTCACGAACGGCGGGGTTTTCCGGTAGAAATTCCCTCGAGATTGGCAATTACAATCCATCTTGACCGTTGGATGTGTAGAACGCATTGAGCTGATCAAAATTGCCCTTTGAAGCGTTCGAAACAGTGGCGCGGATTGGAAAATGGAAATGGGCAATTTTCTGAAGATTTTGGCCCTCCGTTCTTTCTTCCTAGCGGCGCAGATTGCAATTGGGAGATTAGGGTTTTGTTTGACTTAGTTTGACCATATATATATATATTAATAATTTAATATTTAATTCATTTTAAAGTTCAAAATCATCACGAACTCCAAATCAAATCCAACGAGTGTCGCCCCTAACCAAATACCCCCATTCCAAACACAATGGGATATGTTTCGTAAGCCAACTCGACTGTTTCGATTAGTTTTTATCAAAATTAAAATATAAATCAATATATATTAAATTTAAACATACATTTTAATTTACCAGGGCCACATACTGACTCTAAAAATTATAGAAAAATTATTTCTAGCTTCGTATTGACGATACAATCCTAACAAAACTAGTTTCGTCGAATTTTGAGACCATTTGAAAAATGGCCATTTTTTGGTCGATCCAATTTGACTGAAATCAACCAAACACATTTTCCTTCGCCACACTCACATATTAACTTCAAAAATTATGGAATTTGAAACCTAGCAATAATTTGACATTGCGAATCCAACAAGAGTGGTTTCATCGGAAACAGAGGTCATTTGCAAAATGGCTATTTTCAAGGGCTATATAAACTCTATAGTGACCTTTCTGAAAATTCATTTGGCCATAACTTTTGATTCTCTCTATGAAATTTTGATTTTTCAGATTCGTTAGAAAGATATTCATAAACAGATTTAAATATTTTTGGTTTCGCTAAAATCCGTTTTATTTTGCACCCGGTATAGTCAGTCAAAGTTCGAATTCAAATTTTCAAACTACCGCGCCATTTCAGGCCTTGTTTTATAATTGAAATAAATATATTTATTTTCAAACATCGATTCAAATAGGCTTTTCGTCATTATTATTTAAAATAATTTGTTTTAAATATTCAAAATCCACTGAAATAGCCAAATTAAAAATTCCAAATTGGCTTAGATTTTCGGGTATGAGCAACTGCATTCAGCTGCATTCAGCTGTCCTGTATGAGCGACTGCATGGGAGCGAGCGGTTGTATAGGAGTAGGCGACTACATAGGTTTGAATACATTGAATGGGTGGGCATCGACGAGCGTATAGGCACCTTGTCAAAGCTTCTTGGTTAGTATAAGAACGACCGACCGTATCATCATGTTAAGCCTTTTGTAATTGACTAGCATACACTATCTGGTTGGAACATCTGCATCTGATGGTAGACGGGCGACCGATCAAAGCTTATATATATGCAATCGATCAAGAGTTGATATCTGTTGGATCGGTAGGTAGCATATGATTGTAGCATTAGTGACTGATTGAGGAATGAGAGAGCGACTGAGGTTGCAATCCATGGGCGGACATGGGATTTACGTGCGATTTGCTATGTACGGTTGATTGGGATAATGTGGACGAACAACTGCAGAATGGAACATGTGACCGAAGCCAATTCTTCTCTTCGTTTTGTACGACCGATTTCTTTGGTACAAGAATGAGCGACTTCCTTAGTACGGGTGATCCTTGCAGGATGTACGAGTCTCACCATCCTTGGGCAGTACCATTCTTGAGTTGGCTTCGTGCGCACGACCCCTTTGTATGATTGTATTATGCTATATGACCGATCCTGACTGCATTGAGCGGACGACCCAACCTGTTCTGATGTATGCGACCTTCCTTGTCGTGCTTAATCTTAGGTTGGCGCTTAAACTTTGTTCTATGTGATCGTTCCTTACTCTTCACAAACTGTCTGGGTGTACTAGATTTGAGTGGGATATGCACGACCAACCCCAATGACGCTTGACCCGTAGTTCTTACCCGGATTTAATAGACCCGCAGTATAAGGGATAAACACTATTGTTTATTTTCTAAGCATTAAGAAGTGGGGAGTTTGCAGTTTTGGGAGTATGGGTTATTAAAGTTAGCTGTTTGGATTGTGTCCCCGGTGTGTATGCAGAGAAGGGAGATGCTATGGAAGTGAATTGGTGATGTAGCTGCGAGTATTTGGGGAAGAGAAGGAGTTGTGATGAAGGAGTATTACAATGGTTCTTTCCAGTGCTGTCGATTATAGATAAGAGGCATAAGTTACTATTGTGGTTTGAACATGGTGATGTTCTACTGTTTTGGTCTAGTGATCATGGTGATTTATGGCTTTGAGTATGGTGATTCCAATTGTAGAAGGGAATTGTAGGGGAGACGCCGCGCTGTATGGTAAGCTAAGTGATGGTGATGGTGGGTTGATTGAGTTATTAGAGAGTAACATTAGTTTAAAGATGTTTATTGTTCGTTTGATGTTTGTATTGATAACCCTGTTTATTAGGAGGGCAATTGAAGTTGATTGAAGGTGGTAGGTGGTACAGTAACGTATGTTTGGAGGATGCAAACATATATTGATTCATCTCTATTGATTTGGTTTTGGTTTTGTTTTCGTTTGATATCCCCCAGGGGATGCAAACAAATGCAAACTCATCCCATTTTGGTTTATTTTGTTTTCTTTGTATGTTTGGGGGATGCAAACATACAAATACATCTGGGACCAATTTTTTCATTTGGCCGCTCAGATCAATTGCTTACCGATTTGATTGAAGATTGTTGACTTTCTATTGAGTATTTGGTATTTGGTGCTTGGAGTTTGGTGTTACTCTCTATTAATATGCGACGACCCAAATTTCGGTACTATTTGAGCTGACCAAATACAAACCAAGTCCAACCCAAAGAACACTAAAACTCAGATGTTGAAGAAAGAAATTAGAAGGTGAGAAAAGATAATATAGAAAAGAAAGAATAGAAGAAAATAAGAACATAAAACGGAACTAGAGCAGATACGATTTCACAGCGGAATGAATAAAATATAATAGATATATAATCAATTTTTGAAATACAAACTGTAATTGAACTTACATACATTATCAGAGTATCTCACATATACAACACAGCAGAAATTTTACTTAGATAGCTAACATTGAATCCTCCTGCTCCAAGCTCCTTCAGATGAATCTGTAAAGCCCTGAACTACTTGATTGCCCGTACAAATTTGGGCACCCAAGAGTTTAAGGAAAACATGGAAAATAAACTCCGGGTCAGTCATGGGACTGGTGTGAGTAAATGATTTTAAAACAACTTGATTTATAAACGACATCTCATAAGACAACATCATTAAAACGGAACAAGTTTTTCCCTTATGAGAATCCCAAGCATATGGTTTAACTTTCAAAAAGTTTCGAAAGAAAAGATAATTGTTAGACCGATCCATACATAAACACGGATGGTTTTTACCTTACGATAACCCAAAGCAATGTTTGAAAACAATATTATTCTGATATTATAATAGTGTCTATCAATCCACAAATAAATAACAATCTAGCAGAACGCTTGCATCTCACGCTCTACATATATATAGTATACAATCAAAACCGCGAGCGATTATTGTATAATGGATTTCCAACTATGACAAGGTATGGAACCACGTTCCGATAGTGTATCTCTAAAGAGGAATACACTGGGTTCAACAAGAACGTCTTGCAACCCGGCCACAAATGACCGACCACTCATTTCTCTCGAATGTATCGAATATATTGTCACCTTACGGTTAGTACCAATATAACCGTTTCCGGGAGATACATAAGCGAAAAAGTAACAAAATGAATATTCTCTAGATGGTGACAATACACCCTAATAGGAGCGACCTACATAGCCATGCTGCCTGCCCGATTTTTGCCATTTCTCGGTTGTGAGGCTTGAGGTCAAAACTTACCATTAGATATATTGCATCTTCATTCATTTTGAATGCCACATCGTCAAACCAATCAAATCACAAATTGGTTTTCCCAAAACCACAGGTATAAAGCTAAGAGAAACGAATTTATCCGCCACCAAAAATAGTTTTGAAAAGATCAACTTAAGTGATTTGTTAGGCATACTCTGTCAGACATTCGTCCATACAAGTTGTCCTGGGTCTGGACAAACCGAAGGCACTATTATGTAAATCCATCTTAGGCCATTTCTACCTAGGATCGACAGAACAACCCTTGCATAAAACTCCATCTTCAGTGGTCTTCAATTTGACTTCTAATTAATCAACGCCTATGTCAATACAAAGTGGTATTTAGATTTCATTGTAGAAAACCAATCCTGGTCTCTTTGAATCGATGAATGTTAAAATCTTTTAAGGCCAGGTGCTACTTAAATGTTCGGGTTATCATATTCAACAAATTTTAGTATTGATAATATCAGGACTTATCTACAGAAATTCCAGAATTTCACTTGTAGTATAATATTATCTAAATAAGACATGTAAATGATTAAATTAAACTGAACAAGTTCATGGGGTCACACCAAAACATTAAAATAAATTTATTCAATAAATCGCAATAGATCTTGTTTATCACAATTCAAATACAACTAGACATCATTCTTAAATTGGCTGATCATGGAAATTTATTATATACATCTCAGGTTTAATTTAGTTTAAGAATCCATTTACTTGATCATAACATATTGTTATAATCCATACTTTAATATATATGACTTAAACCTATAAATATCATTAATTCAATATATAATTAACTCTATGTATAATTTACTTAAATCTTATTTAAAACAGAATGTGAATGAAAATTCAACTAAATTGATTTCCAATATAACATTCCTTCCCAATTCGTTATTATTCCATTGAACTTCAGAACAATCCATTGATGTCGATCAACCAATTTTTCTTACCAATATTTCCCATAACCATGCTTATCTGCAAAGCATTTACTTCCAATGTTATTCACTTTGGGTTGTGAATATCTCTCCTACTAGACTTGTTTATCTCATCAACTCAATTTCATTTAAAATTACTAGTACTGGGTAGACCATGTTATCTAGTTAGTATATAAATTCACATTTCTTTGAATTCTAATATTGGTTAAATAGTCGTTAATTCAACTTTGAAATCGTTTCTTTAAATCATACTTATCGGCCTAAGTCGATTAAATACACTTCATGTCAAACTATTCAATCCATCACAACACAATATTTTAATGGTTAGCCATCATCCATTTATTTTGACGTAACGTTAGTTACCGTTCAACTAATATGACTTAAACGAATTATCTGGGCTTTAGAAATAGGTAAATTTGTATTAATTTGGAAGGAAATTAATTAATTTATAAACTTAAAATCTAAAGATTTATTAATCATGAAAATGTCTAACTCGGTCCATTGCGATCATTGTTCGATCATCTATTATCTTCTCCATTCTAGACGTTAATCTAATAGTACTTCCTTCTATTACTTTTTAGACATATATATACATATATCTTGAATATTAAATTTTTATTTGTTTTAAAGAAATTCTTTTATTTACTTTACTTTTTATTCGTTTTCTTTACTTTCCTTTGTTTATTTCATTTCCTTTCTTTATTTGCTATTCTTTTCCCTTTTGTTTTACTTTTTTTAATTAATTCGTCCCATCAGCCCATACCCGGCCCAACTTCTTCCCCTCACTCTTTTCTTTTGTTCACTTCATTACTAATTCTTTATTCCCATTCCCCTTAGGCGCAATAAGGCCTAAAGCCATCCCAGAGTCCCTTTACCTTTCCTTTTGATTTCGATGCTAGCTGCACTGCACATCCCCTCCCCTTCTCTTTGTTCGTTCCTACCATTTGTCCTTATTTCCTTTGTTGCTGCTCTCTTCTTTACTTTGTTTTACATGCCGCACTTCTTTCTTTTATTTTAATTCCTTATTTCATTTTTGTTCCCATTCTGTTTCCTGCTAACTCCTATATTTCTTTCCCTTACTAGTATGTTTTGTGTTGTGCCCTTTTTATTTTCATTACTTTCATTGCTTCACTTTCTTATTTAAATTGGGCCGAGCTGTGCTGCTAACATTCATTCGCATGCCCCCAGATTTTGCCGCTTTCTACTTCCAGTAATTCACGTGTACACCTTGCATGATGGATATGCACAATATTACCCGTTCATTCCCTTGCTTTGGCAAATAGACTCGACACCACATTTCCCCGATCCCTTCACTTAATTCTTTTCCTTCTATTATTTTGTCTGTTGCCATCCTCCTCCTCTTCAACATAATGACTTCCGCAGTAAGTAGCTGCGTATTGGATAGCTCTCCAGTGCACCGCAAATTACATGTAAACATGTGTGTCCTTCCAAGTACCCTGTACTATTCATTTTTAAGAATGCTTCTTTCGGAATTTTCGTATGGATTATATTATAACTTTCGAAATATATCGACACCTCAACGGCTTCAGGCCATGCCAGATGATCTTCGGTTGGCTAATGCATGTGCATCCTATTTTTTTTCATTTCGGGATGGATACATGTATGTATTATTTAAACACTCAATGGAAATCATGTGTGAGGTGCTTATTATTTTTGTTGCATATTAATATAATTATAAAATGTTATTAGCCCGATCCGACCGGTAAATTATTATTGCTTATGTATTTATTGTAGTTGGTGTAATTATATTTATCAGTGTTAGTTTTTTAATCCTATTATGTGTCGCATATTAGTATTGAACACTCATGAAATGGTGTTGTATGACTTTTATTTTCATATTTCATAAGAAGTTGATGCAATATATCTCAGAAACTGATATTTAATCTTTCTGAATATGTCATATTATATATATTGTAAATTGTTAGTTATATTACTTCATTTTACTGCTTAGTTGATACCTTAACATCTATATATGTAACGCATTATTTAAAAAATGCTAAATTTTAACATTTTTTGATGGGATGTATACATACTTCGGTGAGATATGTCTATTGACATTGTCAATGAACATTTTCTACATTGCAACAGACATGCTGTATAATCTACTGTAGTGACCCCCAAATCCATAATATCAGAGTTGACTATATACATCATACACCCAACCCAAATATCACGAAAATACGAAATATTTTTTTTTAGAAGAAAAAGGTAGAAGAAGAACAGAAATAACAACACAGAATCTCACATCACAATGGAACAAAATATAATATATCATAACTTTTGAAATACAAAATTTCAACTGTATAACATACACTTATCAGAGTACAACACTTACAACACAGCGGAACAAGACTTTATATAACTAACGCTGAAGCCTCCTGCTCCAAGCTCCTTTAGATAGATCTGTAAAATCCTGAACTACTTGACTGCCCGTACAAATTTAGGCACCCAAGAGTTTAGGTAAAACAAAACAAATAAACTCCGGGTCAGTCATGGGACTGGTATGAGTAAATAGTTTAAATTAGTTTGAACAAGTAAACGATATCTCATAAGACCATGCCGTATAACGGAATGGGTTTTTCCCTTATGAGAATCCAAAATATCTTTATATCAAAAACCTTTTGATATTATAATAATGTCTATCAACCACAATATAATAATAATCATCTAGAAAAACGCTTTCATCTCAAATTTTACAGACATAGTATACAATCAAAACCGCAAGCACGTATTGGGTAATGGATTTCCAACTATGACAAGGTATGGAATCACCTTTCGCTAGTGTACCTCTAGAGAGGAATACACTGGGTTCAACAAGAACATCTTGCAACCCGGCCACACATGACCGACCACTCATTTCTCTTGAGTGTATCGAATGTATATCACCATCGGTTGGGATTAGCAACCGTTTCCCGAATGAGACAACATCAACAATAGATTTTTAGAAATAAATGAAACTCTAGATCAAGTGATTATACACCCTAATAGATGCGACCTACATAGCCATGCTACCTGCCCGATTTCTATCATTTACCGATTGATGAGGCTTGAGGTTACGCTTTATCATCACATCAGATTTCACTTCGAATGCCACATTATCAGATCCATCGAAAATCACTAATTGACGTCGACAACAGTACATTACGTGTTAGCTAAAGAAATTTCCTTCTCTGCTTCCACTCTTGGTACGGTTGAAGAAATCAATGTACGTGACCTTTCTGGAAATACTCTGTCAGACATTCATCCGTACAAGTCATCCAGAAACAGGATGAACCGAAGGCACTATTTGGTACATCCATCTTAGGCACTGGTACCTAAGACTTATACAATAGCCCTTGCACTTTACTCCGTATTCAATTTTCTTTGGCATATATGATTCGCAACGCTTATGCCAATACAGAGTGGTTCTTTGGATAATAATCCAACCGGTCTCTCCATATTGGCAACGATGGTCAAAAACTTCGATAGTCTGTGATTTAACTATCGAGTAAAAACAAGTGTTTCGATAGTAGATGATTTAACTATCGAAGAAAACAAGTGTTCATCCAATTATCAAACAATCACCGAGCCCTTAATTAATATTCCATTAATTAAAAAATAACAATTAAGGTGAAGCAGGGTCGGGAACAACGAATCTCTTTATGATAAACAGATCCATTTCTTCTCTATTTCCTTATCAATATTTGTTAACCAAATATTTTCAATACCCATACTGGCCTTTTATGCTATTTGGAAAACATTTCCGAATATCGCCTTCCTTTATTTTCTTAAACTTAGAAAATATATGCTAGTTATAATTGGAAAATATTCCAATTACTTATCTCTTTCCCGATCTCATTTATTTCTATACCTAGGAAATATTTATTTTTCTATTTTCAAGTTTACACTTATTTGGGTTAAAACGGATGTTGTGTAAAACATCGTTACGACAACCCAAAAACTATATTCAACTAACTCTTATCCAACATTGATCTTCGAGCCTGAAATCTTACTATTTATTTGTTAATAATGAAATCAATCAAGTTGGGGTATAACTACCTCTTAGACCTTGACTGAATAACATTTATAACGTCAAAACAGATATGACTACTTACTTGAATAATCAATACCATGCAACTACTTATTCACTTTTAACACGTATACACTTTCTCTTTCTATTTTTAACAAATCTAATTTATAGATTCCCTTTTTGTTTTCAATATTCTATTTTTAAGTTCGTTTTCTTATCGACTTCTATATATATTGATATATAGATTCTAGTTTTCTAACTCCTTAAATTTCCGGAAAAATTCGCCATAACCTCCTTTGTACGGGGAGCATCGGGATATTTCAAATAGCCTCCCATGGCCCTCACCGATCCAAAAGAAAAAGAAAAAGCCAAGCGGCTTGCCGATATGGCGCATAAAATCTCATATATGAATTTAATACGTACCTTTTTGTCGAGCACTCTACCTATTTCACTTCTATACTTTATTCCAAACCTGTCTCATGTATATCAATGCGTTTCTAATTCATTTCAACTTAGTCCAATCGTTTTAACTTAATATAATCGTTTTAACTTAGTTCGTTAATTGATTTACAAATTAACTGGTTTGCCTATTTCACCTTCTTATTTGAGTATAACATGTTCAAATATATTTTAACTGTAACGACACGGATTTCGCCCGGACCTAATCGACCGCTAAACCGACCAAGACCGTTCGAATCCCGCATACGCTAACTTTGGGTATACAACACATCAAAACAAATAACAGAAGACTTCAATAAACATCATAATAATGTTACATCAGAGTACAGAATATCAGAGTATATCGAAAATAATACACAGCGGAAGATAAATTTACATAAATGTAATACAATGCACAGCGGAAATATAAACTACACAGCGGAAGACTGTAAATGCCTGGACACAGCTTAAAGCTTCAATCCAGAATCCTGCTCAAAACATCTGCAAAATAAAACTACTCGACTGCCCGTGTGGAAAATAGGGGCACCCGAGTTCGCAAGGGAAAAGCAAACTACAGGTCAGTCATGGGACTGGTGTGAGAACTCAAAAACAGTTGTTAAACTTGTTTAAAAATAAGGCAAATCACGGGACCACGCCACTTTCGCGGAACGGGTTTACCCCCATGAAAGCCAGTGTATAAGCAACAATCAATATAGATATATGGATCTACTATGCATCACACAACATGCAATATCCCAATCTACCCACTTAGATTAATCACAACACTTAGATTTTCCAAATCCAATTCAATTTACAGAAATTATTCCTTTGGATTTTATTCCCGATTTCTTATTTCAAATCATTTGAAATACATATCTAACTTTCTATATCAAAGTAGATTTCACTTCGGGATCTCAAATCAAATCATTTGGAAATGTGAATTCCAAAACATAACAATGCATACAAACAAGTATGCAACCAAATATCGTGCTCCCCATCGACAAGGCAAAGGGTACGCACCTCGCAACTCGATATATATATGTGCACCTACCCCACATAGGAGTAGGCTACACCGACGATGCACCTCCCACTCAGGAGAGCATACACCGCCCTCTCACCCATACTTTTAGTCTCAGGGTTACCCGAATCTTTAGTCACATACTAAATCATTTCATATCCCGAAGTAGGGAAAATCATTTCACAACGTAATAATCACAAGTACTTTCAAAATATAGTACTTCACATCAGTAATTCACGCATATGATCAGTCACTATTAATCACATAACCTTTGAGCTCGTACGTCTCAAAGAAGGGTGTTAAGCAAGAGAATAAATTCTCCGCCACCAAACAGATACATCATCAATAGCAACTAATCGAATATGCGATGAACCACAATGTAACATATAATACATTTTCTAAATCACTTTAGAAATCATCGGGTTTTGGGCCTCGAAATCCTTTCTGTTTTATAAAACATTTTTATAAAACATTCCCTGTCCAAAATCGGGAACACGTTTCTTTTCGCTTTAAGAAAAATATCATTTCACAATCATTCATTAAATTTGAAATGAACACAATATCGCTAAACACCTTATCGTCAAATCGTGAAGTGTTTCACAAGGCGTTAGCACACAGATATTTTCAACCCAACCCAATGCTAAATGTAAAAGCATATTTTGCTCATAAACTGGTCGAGCACAATCCAAACCATCAATCAATCAAATTTGACATTAAATATAAGGTTTTAAATAGAGAGAGTATTGACTTATATTTAACATCAAATCCTGAAACCAACAGATATCATATCGGGAATAACGATATCGATATCTTCCAAATTCCCATCACAATATCTGTAATCACGGAATCCAATATCGAAAATATCCATAGATAATTTCAATTCAAAGCTAATCCAATTTATTAATTTATAACCATTGGATTATTTTTCTAGTTAATAACTAGTTCATTTCGATAAAAATCTATTTTTATCTTTTCAAATATGGAGTTTTTCATCCCAATTCTTCACAAATCATTTCTTATGATTTTACACAAATTATTACTATTTTTAATAATTTTATCAAGGCCCGTACAGTCGATTTCCATCAACGGTCATCGAACTGCACTTACAACGACCTTTTTCGAATTTGATTTGGACGTAATTCCAAATCCAACCGTTTGATTTCAAATTTCTAATAATCCTTAGAAAGCTCTTTTCGATACGAACCCAACGGTTCTGATTTCAGGAGAATCCGACGGTCGGATCTCCCGTAATGTCCGTTCGAAGTCAATGGTCGAAATTCGCGAACTGCCGCAGCGCGGCGCGTTCTATTCAGGCCATTATATTATATATATAATATATATAATATATATTTCGTCGATTCCTATTTAAAACGAAGTTTATAAATAGTTTTAAATTCGTTTCAAAAACATTTTCAACTTCCTTTTCAATTCAAATCACAATTGAATTCTTCTTTATAGATTCGTTTTAAAATTCATTTCTATTCAATTCAAATTTCAATTTGTTTTCAATTCAATTCGAATTCGTTTTCAATTCAATTCATTTCGAAATCGTTTTCAATTCAATTCATTTCGAAATCGTTTTCAATTCAATTCATTTCGAAATCGTTTTCAATTCAATTTGAATTCGTTTTCAATTCAATTTGAATTCGTTTTCAATTCAATTCATTTCGAAATCGTTTTCAATTCAATTTGAATTCGTTTTCAATTCAATTCATTTCGAAATCGTTTTCAATTCAATTTGAATTCGTTTTCAATTCAATTCATTTCGAAATCGTTTCAATTCATTTCATTTCGAATTCATTTTCTATTCAATTCATTTTGAATTCATTTTCTATTCAATTCAATTCGAATTCATTTTCTATTCAATTCATTTCGAATTCGTTTTCTATTTAGTTCAATTCGAATATTTCATATACATCGTTTTCAATTCGAATATTTCATATACATCGTTTTCAATTTATATATATATATATATATATATTCACCTTTCTCTATATACGATATTTTCATTTTCAATACGTACGATATATTCATTTTCAATACATACGATATATTCATTTTCAATACATACGATATATTCATTTTCAATATATTCGATACTTTCACTTTCAATATATATATTTCATACACTTCTAATATATATAATATTTTCACTTTCAATATATTCGATATTTTCACTTTCGATATATTCGATATTTTCACTTTCGATATATTCGATATTTTCACTTTCAATATATTCAATATTTTCACTTTCGATATATTCGATATTTTCACTTTCAATATATTCAATATTTTCACTTTCGATATATTCGATATTTTCACTTTCAATATATTCAATATTTTCACTTTCAATATATTCGATATTTTCACTTTCAATATATTCGATATTTTCACTTTCAATATATTCGATATTTTCATTTTTCATATATACATATTTCACTTTCAACTTATATAATATTTTCTCTTTCACTATATATGATATTTTCTTCGCTATATATATAAATTTCACTTTGCTATATATATAAATCATTTCACTTCGCTATCAATCAATTTTCACAACAATTTCAACCAATAAATATCGTCCATGGTTTGTGGACGAGGGGCGTATATATATATATATATATATATATATATATATATATATAGAGATATTTATATATAGCAATTCACTTCCACTTTCAACACATATAAAATTATAAAAAGAAATTGAAGAGTGAGAAATCCTCACCAATAGCTATCCAACTACACGATTCTTCCTTTATAGAAATCTTCGCCTTTTGTCGCTTTCACCCGTATTCTCTACATATGTAAAAATCGAATTTTTACTATGTTATTCAATATATAAAGATTGCATTTTGACTTCGCTATTAAATATAAAGATTATATTTTTATTATTCTTATGATGCAACTATTATATTTTTATTGCTTTAAAAATATAAGAATCATACCTTACTATTTCTACTTAACAAAAATTCCATCTTTTCTGTTTTTAAAAATATGATCTTTATTTTCAAGTTCAAAATTTTTCTATTAAAAGATCAAACCTTTTTCTTATTTCAAAGTTAAAAATAAAAATCATTTCCTTTTCCTTTTCAAACCAGTTTTTATTTTCTTTTCAAAACAGTTTTTGTCTTTTAGAAAAATCAGTTTTTGATTTCTTTTAAAAACAGTTTTTAAATCTCTTTTATTTCAAATGCAGTTTTTCTTTATTCTTTTTAAAATATGCAGTTTTTCTTTTATTTCAAATCAGTTTTTGATTTCTTTTAAAAACAGTTTTTATCTGTATAAAAAATGCAGTTTTTATTATTTATTTTTTTATAGATCAGTTTTTAACTTTTTAAAACAAAACAGTTTTATACTTTTTAAAATATCAGTTTTATACCTATAAAAATATTTCAGTTTTTATACTTTAAAAAAAATTTCTGTTCTAACTTTTAAAAAAAAAATTCAGTTTTTAATTTTAATTAAAACCAGTATTCAATTCTTTTTAAACAAATCGGTTTTTTAAATCTTTTTAATAATCTGTTTTTTTTTTCCCTAAAAACAAATCAGTTTTTAAAGAATAAAATAAAAAAGAAAATAAATAAAATAAAAAAAAAAGTTTACCGATGTAGCTGCGAAGGGGGGGAAGCGATGCTCGTCTTCGTCGGCGGCAGGAGGAGCAGGCGGCGGCTTCGAGCTTCGACGGAGGAAAGGCGGTGGGCGACTTCGAGTCTCGAACGCGATGGAGGGAGGCGATGGCTTCAAAGGGGGGGGAGGGCTCTTCGTCGGCGTTCGAGGTTGGGGGGGGGGGGGGGGCGGCGATTTAGGTTTAGGGTTTGGGTTTTTTTTCTTTTTCTGTTTTCTGGATTGTGAATCGGGGGGGGGGGGCAAGAAGGAGGGAAAGTATATTATTTTTTTTTTATTATTTTTTTTTTATTTAATTATTAAATTTCGCAAAAGGTTGACTTTTACATATGACCTCGAAACGAGGCCCACCACCTGTCGTCCATAGCGTTTTACCCCCATTCCGAACACAATGGGATATGTATCGCTAGCTGATTTGATCGTTACAATCAGTTTCCTTTTGAATTTTCATTTAAATCACTATATTGAATTTTAAACGTACATTTCAAATTACCGGGGTCACATACTAACTAGAAAAATTCCAGAAAAATATTTTCTAGCTTCGTATCGACGATACGGTCCTAACAAAACTAGTTTCGTCGAATTCTGAGACCGTTTGAAAAATGGCCAATTTCCAGTCGATTAAATTCAACAGAAACTGGTCAAACGCGTTTTCCTTTGCCACGCTCACATACTGATTCGAAAAATTATGAAATTTGAAACCTAGCGATAACTCGACATCACGGACCCAACAAAAGTGGTTTCGTCGAAATCCGAGGTCATTTGCAAAATGTCCATTTTTATGGGCCTGAATTCCATAGCGACTATTCAGAATTTTCAACTGGACATATCTTATCATTTCTAAGATGAAATCTCAGTTTGTTAACTTCATTACAAAGATATAGTTATACAGATTCAAATATTTCTTGTTTCGTTCAATTCTGACTTATATTGAATTCTGTATATTCATTTGAAATTAGAAATCGAATTTTCGAACTACCGCGCCATTTTCAATTCTATTTATAATTATATATAAATATTATATATTCTAACGACGACGTATATAATATATACGTTCGAATTCAATTCAAAATAAATTTCTCGTCGATATTATTTAAAATAATTCATTTTAAATAATCAAAATTCGCTAAAATGGCCAAAATAAAAATTTTAAACTGGCCCAGATTTTACGGGTTGTTACAATCTCCCCCACTTAAAACTTTTCGTCCCCGAAAAGGAACAAAGTCGAAAGTGGTTTGATTAATCAACTCTACCTTCGATCTGGCTTTCATTCTCCAACTCTTTAGTTTCTGAGAAATTCCAAAATTTCAAAAATTTGGCTAACACCCTAAATTTTCGAAAAATTTCGCCATAACCTCCCCTGCACCGGGAGCATCGGGGAATTTCAAATAGCTTCCCCGGTCCTTCAGAACTCAAAAAGAAAAAGAAAAAGCCAAGCGGCTAGCCAATAGGCTCATAAAATCATCATCACCCAAACAAAACAGGAAATTATGTAGTAAACATGTACCTATTTGTCGGGCAAACAAATTTTATTCTCTGCTCTAGCCTCCTTGCTATGACCTGTTCAATGTAAGTATATGTATATGCAAGCAAATGCGACCAATTTTCAATACCGGTCAATATTTGATACCATTAGGCATTATGGTTCAAAATTATCAAACAACACAAACATCAATCAATTAATTGATTATATTTTCAAATATATAATTTTATATATTTAAAATCATATTTTCTAAAATCAGATTATATATATAATCACAAATACGTTATTTATAAACAAATAACTCTCGACTCATTCTGGGGCATTTCTAACCCCATCTCTAACGAGTCACTCATTCTAGAATGCTACTGATTCTATCTCTAATGAGGATTCTTTTATAGGACATTACTAATCCTACCTCTGATGAGTCTTTTGTTCAGTTCTAACGAGTTGTACCCCAAAGATTTGAGTTTAACCAAACCTCTGATACCACGTTGTAACGACACGGATTTCGCCCGGACCTAATCGACCGCTAAACCGACCAAGACCGTTCGAATCCCGCATACGCTAACTTTGGGTATACAACACATCAGAACAAATAACAGAAGACTTCAATAAACATCATAATAATGTTACATCAGAGTACAGAATATCAGAGTATATCGAAAATAATACACAGCGGAAGATAAATTTACATAAATGTAATACAATGCACAGCGGAAATATAAACTACACAACGGAAGACTGTAAATGCCTGGACACAGCTTAAAGCTTCAATCCAGAATCCTGCTCAAAACATCTGCAAAATAAAACTACTCGACTGCCCGTGTGGAAAATAGGGGCACCCGAGTTCGCAAGGGAAAAGCAAACTACAGGTCAGTCATGGGACTGGTGTGAGAACTCAAAAACAGTTGTTAAACTTGTTTAAAAATAAGGCAAATCACGGGACCACGCCACTTTCGCGGAACGGGTTTACCCCCATGAAAGCCAGTGTATAAGCAACAATCAATATAGATATATGGATCTACTATGCATCACACAACATGCAATATCCCAATCTACCCACTTAGATTAATCACAACACTTAGATTTTCCAAATCCAATTCAATTTACAGAAATTATTCCTTTGGATTTTATTCCCGATTTCTTATTTCAAATCATTTGAAATACATATCTAACTTTCTATATCAAAGTAGATTTCACTTCGGGATCTCAAATCAAATCATTTGGAAATGTGAATTCCAAAACATAACAATGCATACAAACAAGTATGCAACCAAATATCGTGCTCCCCATCGACAAGGCAAAGGGTACGCACCTCGCAACTCGATATATATATGTGCACCTACCCCACATAGGAGTAGGCTACACCGACGATGCACCTCCCACTCAGGAGAGCATACACCGCCCTCTCACCCATACTTTTAGTCTCAGGGTTACCCGAATCTTTAGTCACATACTAAATCATTTCATATCCCGAAGTAGGGAAAATCATTTCACAACGTAATAATCACAAGTACTTTCAAAATATAGTACTTCACATCAGTAATTCACGCATATGATCAGTCACTATTAATCACATAACCTTTGAGCTCGTACGTCTCAAAGAAGGGTGTTAAGCAAGAGAATAAATTCTCCGCCACCAAACAGATACATCATCAATAGCAACTAATCGAATATGTGATGAACCACAATGTAACATATAATACATTTTCTAAATCACTTTAGAAATCATCGGGTTTTGGGCCTCGAAATCCTTTCTGTTTTATAAAACATTTTTATAAAACATTCCCTGTCCAAAATCGGGAACACGTTTCTTTTCTCTTTAAGAAAAATATCATTTCACAATCATTCATTAAATTTGAAATGAACACAATATCGCTAAACACCTTATCGTCAAATCGTGAAGTGTTTCACAAGGCGTTAGCACACAGATATTTTCAACCCAACCCAATGCTAAATGTAAAAGCATATTTTGCTCATAAACTGGTCGAGCACAATCCAAACCATCAATCAATCAAATTTGACATTAAATATAAGGTTTTAAATAGAGAGAGTATTGACTTATATTTAACATCAAATCCTGAAACCAACAGATATCATATCGGGAATAACGATATCGATATCTTCCAAATTCCCATCACAATATCTGTAATCACGGAATCCAATATCGAAAATATCCATAGATAATTTCAATTCAAAGCTAATCCAATTTATTTATTTATAACCATTGGATTATTTTTCTAGTTAATAACTAGTTCATTTCGATAAAAATCTATTTTTATCTTTTCAAATATGGAGTTTTTCATCCCAATTCTTCACAAATCATTTCTTATGATTTTACACAAATTATTACTATTTTTAATAATTTTATCAAGGCCCGTACAGTCGATTTCCATCAACGGTCATCGAACTGCACTTACAGCGACCTTTTTCGAATTTGATTTGGACGTAATTCCAAATCCAACCGTTAGATTTCAAATTTCTAATATTCCTTAGAAAGCTCTTTTCGATACGAACCCAACGGTTCTGATTTCAGGAGAATCCGACGGTCGGATCTCCCGTAATGTCCGTTCGAAGTCAATGGTCGAAATTCGCGAACTGCCGCAGCGCGGCGCGTTCTATTCAGGCCATTATATTATATATATAATATATATTTCGTCGATTCCTATTTAAAACGAAGTTTATAAATAGTTTTAAATTCGTTTCAAAAACATTTTCAACTTCCTTTTCAATTCAAATCACAATTGAATTCTTCTTTATAGATTCGTTTTAAAATTCATTTCTATTCAATTCAAATTTCAATTTGTTTTCAATTCAATTCGAATTCGTTTTCAATTCAATTCATTTCGAAATCGTTTTCAATTCAATTCATTTCGAAATCGTTTTCAATTCAATTCATTTCGAAATCGTTTTCAATTCAATTTGAATTCGTTTTCAATTCAATTTGAATTCGTTTTCAATTCAATTTGAATTCGTTTTCAATTCAATTCATTTCGAAATTGTTTTCAATTCAATTTGAATTCGTTTTCAATTCAATTCATTTCGAAATCGTTTTCAATTCAATTTGAATTCGTTTTCAATTCAATTCATTTCGAAATCGTTTCAATTCATTTCATTTCGAATTCATTTTCTATTCAATTCATTTCGAATTCATTTTCTATTCAATTCAATTCGAATTCATTTTCTATTCAATTCATTTCGAATTCGTTTTCTATTTAGTTCAATTCGAATATTTCATATACATCGTTTTCAATTCGAATATTTCATATACATCGTTTTCAATTTATATATATATATATATATATATATATATATTCACCTTTCTCTATATACGATATTTTCATTTTCAATACGTACGATATATTCATTTTCAATACATACGATATATTCATTTTCAATACATACGATATATTCATTTTCAATATATTCGATACTTTCACTTTCAATATATATATTTCATACACTTCTAATATATATAATATTTTCACTTTTAATATATTCGATATTTTCACTTTCGATATATTCGATATTTTCACTTTCAATATATTCAATATTTTCACTTTCGATATATTCGATATTTTCACTTTCAATATATTCAATATTTTCACTTTCGATATATTCGATATTTTCACTTTCAATATATTCAATATTTTCACTTTCAATATATTCGATATTTTCACTTTCAATATATTCGATATTTTCACTTTCAATATATTCGATATTTTCATTTTTCATATATACATATTTCACTTTCAACTTATATAATATTTTCTCTTTCACTATATATGATATTTTCTTCGCTATATATATAAATTTCACTTTGCTATATATATAAATCATTTCACTTCGCTATCAATCAATTTTCACAACAATTTCAACCAATAAATATCGTCCATGGTTTGTGGACGAGGGGCGTATATATATATATATATATATATATATATATATATATATATATATATATATATAGCAATTCACTTCCACTTTCAACACATATAAAATTATAAAAAGAAATTGAAGAGTGAGAAATCCTCACCAATAGCTATCCAACTACACGATTCTTCCTTTATAGAAATCTTCGCCTTTTGTCGCTTTCACCCGTATTCTCTACATATGTAAAAATCGAATTTTTACTATGTTATTCAATATATAAAGATTGCATTTTGACTTCGCTATTAAATATAAAGATTATATTTTTATTATTCTTATGATGCAACTATTATATTTTTATTGCTTTAAAAATATAAGAATCATACCTTACTATTTCTACTTAACAAAAATTCCATCTTTTCTGTTTTTAAAAATATGATCTTTATTTTCAAGTTCAAAATTTTTCTATTAAAAGATCAAACCTTTTTCTTATTTCAAAGTTAAAAATAAAAATCATTTCCTTTTCCTTTTCAAACCAGTTTTTATTTTCTTTTCAAAACAGTTTTTGTCTTTTAGAAAAATCAGTTTTTGATTTCTTTTAAAAACAGTTTTTAAATCTCTTTTATTTCAAATGCAGTTTTTCTTTATTCTTTTTAAAATATGCAGTTTTTCTTTTATTTCAAATCAGTTTTTGATTTCTTTTAAAAACAGTTTTTATCTGTATAAAAAATGCAGTTTTTATTATTTATTTTTTTATAGATCAGTTTTTAACTTTTTAAAACAAAACAGTTTTATACTTTTTAAAATATCAGTTTTATACCTATAAAAATATTTCAGTTTTTATACTTTAAAAAAAATTTCTGTTCTAACTTTTAAAAAAAAAATTCAGTTTTTAATTTTAATTAAAACCAGTATTCAATTCTTTTTAAACAAATCGGTTTTTTAAATCTTTTTAATAATCTGTTTTTTTTTTCCCTAAAAACAAATCAGTTTTTAAAGAATAAAATAAAAAAGAAAATAAATAAAATAAAAAAAAAAGTTTACCGATGTAGCTGCGAAGGGGGGGAAGCGATGCTCGTCTTCGTCGGCGGCAGGAGGAGCAGGCGGCGGCTTCGAGCTTCGACGGAGGAAAGGCGGTGGGCGAGTTCGAGTCTCGAACGCGATGGAGGGAGGCGATGGCTTCAAGGGGGGGGGGGGGGCTCTTCGTCGGCGTTCGAGGTTAGGGGGGGGGGGGGGCGGCGATTTAGGTTTAGGGTTTGGGTTTTTTTTCTTTTTCTGTTTTCTGGATTGTGAATCGGGGGGGGGGGGCCAAGAAGGAGGGAAAGTATATTTTTTTTTTTTTTTTTTTTTTTTATTTAATTATTAAATTTCGCAAAAGGTTGACTTTTACATATGACCTCGAAACGAGGCCCACCACCTGTCGTCTATAGCGTTTTACCCCCATTCCGAACACAATGGGATATGTATCGCTAGCTGATTTGATCGTTACAATCAGTTTCCTTTTGAATTTTCATTTAAATCACTATATTGAATTTTAAACGTACATTTCAAATTACCGGGGTCACATACTAACTAGAAAAATTCCAGAAAAATATTTTCTAGCTTCGTATCGACGATACGGTCCTAACAAAACTAGTTTCGTCGAATTCTGAGACCGTTTGAAAAATGGCCAATTTCCAGTCGATTAAATTCAACAGAAACTGGTCAAACGCGTTTTCCTTTGCCACGCTCACATACTGATTCGAAAAATTATGAAATTTGAAACCTAGCGATAACTCGACATCACGGACCCAACAAAAGTGGTTTCGTCGAAATCCGAGGTCATTTGCAAAATGTCCATTTTTAAGGGCCTGAATTCCATAGCGACTATTCAGAATTTTCAACTGGACATATCTTATCATTTCTAAGATGAAATCTCAGTTTGTTAACTTCATTACAAAGATATAGTTATACAGATTCAAATATTTCTTGTTTCGTTCAATTCTAACTTATATTGAATTCTGTATATTCATTTGAAATTAGAAATCGAATTTTCGAACTACCGCGCCATTTTCAATTCTATTTATAATTATATATAAATATTATATATTCTAACGACGACGTATATAATATATACGTTCGAATTCAATTCAAAATAAATTTCTCGTCGATATTATTTAAAATAATTCATTTTAAATAATCAAAATTCGCTAAAATGGCCAAAATAAAAATTTTAAACTAGCCCAGATTTTACGGGTTGTTACATTAACTTACTTATAAACCATATCTAATTCTATTTTTAAGCTCGTTTCCTTATCGACTTCTATATTCAAATTCCAATTCAATTCTATTTGAGTTCTCTTTTCAAATTCCATATTCAATTCTATTTGATTTCTCTTTATTCAAATTCTATATTCAAATCCTATTTGAATTCTCTTTATTATTTTTGTTCAAATTTTATTTGAATCTCCTATATTCAAATTTCAAATTCAATTCTATGCATTATTTATAAACAACATTTACAACTTCACTTAAAATCCCACATTATATATTTATGAACAAAGTTTATAAATTCAATTCAAATCCCACATTATAAATTTATAAACAAAGTTTATAAATTCAATTCAAATCCCATATTATAAATTTATAAACAAAGTTTATAAATTCAATTCAAATCCAACATTATAAATTTATAAACAGAGTTTATAAATTCAATACTCGTTTTATATATATTCAAAACAAGTTAATATTTTCTATAGTTCATTTGAAATTCAAATTCTACTTATAAAAATAGAATTCCCTTTTTAAATCTCATATACCCTTTTTCAATATTTTTATAAATCAATATTCAAGCCCCATTGATATTTAAATACCCCAAACAGTCAGTTATCAAATCACGGGATTTCTAACACATCATATATGACAGTATATATGCAAACAAATAAACAAATAGATAATATATTTTTGAGGAATCAAGTTGGATTCCTCCAACCTGTTTTCCTGCATCCACAGACGTTAGCACATAAATAATACCCATTCTGCTTCGAGGCAGAATATCGCGTTATAGAAGGTCATCCACTAATATATTTGTGGGGCGCATATGGAAATCATCCGCTATGAAACTACGGGCATCCGCTAATGAGACTGCGGGAATCCAACCAATCATCAACCCAATATATATAATAGTCAACCCTAAATAAATAATATATTTAGAACAACCGAACAGCATTCAAACAAGCAACAACAATTACATTTAATGAATAAAAATAATTCTAAATAAGGAGATGAGTGAGGTTTACTCACCTTTCTTAAATTGACATAATAAATCTGAGAGGTTTGATCTAAATTCCATCTTTCTTCCAAATATCCAAATCCATTTCCCGTTATAGGCCAACTCGCTTTGCGTTAGCACTTTTTAGACCTTTTAGATTCCTTAATCCATGTTTAAATTCCTCATACGACAAGCAAGCCTCCACTGCGAACTGTTGCAATATGTTGTCACCTCTACAAGCTATAGGCATCTCTACCAAGCCGACCAAATCCCTCCCAAATACCTTGTGATCGATCATGGAAGACTGCTGCCAAATTTGTTCTTCTCCACCATAGGTAACTACAAGAAATAGCATAACTCAACAAGAATCGAACTTCACTTCGCCATGTCCAGATTTCATCACACGAGATGAAAACATGACTGTCTCCCTTCGAATCCCACTGTCTCAACCTTGACCGCAACTTCCCCCTTTATATTCTGGATCAAACACCACTCCTATTGCTACAATATCAGTATCGGCCTCTAGAACAACCTTACACCCAAATCGGATCTGCAACTTCAACTGTCGAACCCTCCAAATCAATACGTGATACCCAAAACAGCAATCAGAACCCTAAATCGATTGAGCTAGCATCCATCGCACCTCCTGTAAGCACCTCAACCATGAAGTCCTCCCCTTGCCTCATCGCAACACTGACAACGAGCTACAGGAGGCTTGTGAATAAAATTCCTCCAACACCTACTCCTCGCGAACTCCATCCAGTCTCGACCGCTCCCCTTCCCCCAAGTCGCTATGCGCGAGCATGTCCCAGCTCTCAGAACTCTTGCTCTAACTCACCGCGTTCTTGGATCGCCCTCCGTTATCACCCAAAAATGAATTCGATTTGTAAACAACGGAGGGGCGTGGATTTTATAGAGAAATTTGTGGAAATAGAAGAGGACACGATTTGGTATTGTTGTGGAAGAAAAAAGGGGCACGGTATTGTTTTTTTTGTGGATGAATAGGAAGCACGGGTTTTGTTTTTTGTCCACACCACACTGATAATTTATTTTAATTTAATTTAATTAAAAACTGTATCCTAAAAATTAAATTGTCACGTTGATTTTAAACTCCTTTTTGAACCGAACAACTGACAAATCTTAGGGTAATACCACTATTCCGGACACATTGGGATAGGTCACGAAGTCCGATTCGATCATATGGTGAAGATATTATTTTAAATTGATATAAATTAAAGTTCAAACCATTTAAATTCTTCGATAATAATTAAATATTATTATTCTAACTCAACTGAATTTTATACCGATCATCTGAACTGATTCGATTTAGCTGTATATTTTTAAATTAAATTATTACTGCATTACGATAATTCAATTTATTCGACATTAAATCGAAATCGATTACTAAATTGATAACTTAATATAAAATTCCATTTATATTATCCACCCAATATTTAAATCTGTATTAAATATTTTAAAATTAACCCATAAGAATCCGGGTCATTACAGTCTTCCCCAATTAAAATAATTTCATCCTCGAAATTGCTAAGGTAGAAAAAGTGCTACAAACCCATTTATCTTTTCAAAACTTATTGATGTTGATACTCAACATTTCGAACTTCCTTACGTAACTCTCTTTCGAATAAATCCCTATTTAATAACTCCTCCCTTCGAATAACTATATTCGATAATCTCTCTATCGAATAACTAGATTCGAAAACCCTTTTTTGAATAAACTATATTCGATTTACTCTATTCAATTTACTCT
Source organism: Allium sativum (assembly GCA_030737875.1). Taxonomy (NCBI): domain Eukaryota; kingdom Viridiplantae; phylum Streptophyta; class Magnoliopsida; order Asparagales; family Amaryllidaceae; genus Allium; species Allium sativum. The sequence continues at coordinate 235,036 of JASFAX010000104.1, forward strand.
TATCAATTAACTCAATTGGATTTAACTCTTATCGATTAACCCTATTTGATTAGCTCTTTTCACTTAACTACTTCCGAATAAGCTATATTTGATAACACCTTTAACTCTATTCGAATAAACTATATTCGATAAATTCTAATTGAATAACTAATATTCAATTAACTCTACGTATTAACCTTAACTGATTAACTCTAACTGGTTAACTCTTAATTTGAATAACAAATATTCGATAAATTCTAATTGAATAACTAATATTTAATTAACTCAACGGATTAACCCTAACTGATTGGTTAATTCTTACTCTAATCGATTTATTCTAACTCAAATCGACTTCTCCTATTCGAATAACTCCTATTGGATAACATTTATTCATTTATAAAGATTTACTTTCAGTAACGGTTCTTCACTTTATAAATGTTCTCTTTAATAACGTTACTTCACTTAAACAAGTGTTGTGTACCCCTTCTATTTAAAACTATCGATGTTAAAACCAATTTCTCTTCTATATATAAGTTCAGACTTATATACTCCATTTATTGAATGATAAATATTTAATTTAATTTATAAACTGTTATTTATAAATTAATCTTTTCTATTTATCTATTAAAAACAGATTTCCATTTTCTATTCATCTTCTAAATATTCCTTTGATTAAATTCTATTTATTTAATAAATAAATATCTCATTTATAACATTCTATTTATTTTCTATAAATAAATATTTCCATTTAATCTATTTGTAAATGTTTTTACAAATATTTCTCCTTCTATTTGTTTGCACATAACTTCCTTTGTATTTGTTTTACAAATATATTTCCTTTATATTTATTTTACAAATATATTTTCTTTTATATTTGTTTTACAACTATATTTTCTTTTTAACTCTTTTGGTTTTTCCTTTATTCACACCCAATTCATATTTCATTCACATTGATTTTACTCAGTTTATTCATTTCGATCCATTTAACTTACTTAAGTTAAATTTAATTTCAATCATTCAAATTCCCACGGTTTTATTTCGAAACTCCTTTGAAGTAATATAAATATATAAATATATTTATATCCATCTCAAATTCAAAACATTTGAATTTTCAAACAACTTGTTTTCTTTTCAAACAAATTTCCATCAAAAACTTTTCTAAGGTAGCAATCCATCACTTAGAAACTCGAAAATGAACACTGATGAGGTTGCGATCATCATCAGAATTATTTTCCAGCCACTGAAGTGAGTTCAGTGCTATATTTCTTTCAAACTCCATTTAGAAAAATATTTTCCAAACTCCCAGGATTTTAAATTCTGAATTCTTGTTTGAATTCAATTTTAATTCATCTCATTTGTATATATTTCATTCTTATACAAATTCTATTGGCTATACATAACTATTTCTATTTTATAATCTAATTCGATTATAATCCTAACAATCAACTCAACTATTTAAAAACAATATCGTGTCCAATCTTCTGTTCAAGTGTTTATAAACTCCTATCGACATCGTGGCGTCGCACGTTTCGATCAGAATTCATAATTCACCCAACAGACTAGTCAACACAATATAAAACAGTTTTTATATCAAATAACAAATACACTCTCTCGTATATATATACACACTCAACTCATTCTAGGGTGATACTGACCCTACCTCTAATGAGCACAACCCCACAAAAGCCTAGGTATTCGCTCAACCTAAGCTCTAATACCAACTATAGTGACACGCAAATCCATAATATCAAAGTTGACTATATACATCATATGCCCAACCCAAATATCACGAAAATACGAAACATTTTTTTAGAAGAAAAAAGTAGAAGAAGAACAGAAATAACAACACAGAATCATACATCGCAGTGGAACAAAATATAATATATCATAACTTTTGAAATACAAAATTTCAACTGTATAACATACACTTATCAGAGTACAACACTTACAACACAGCGGAACAAAACTTTATATAACTAACGCTGAAGCCTCCTGCTCCAAGCTCCTTTAGATAAATCTGTAAAATCCTGAACTACTTGACTGCCCATACAAATTTAGGCACCCAAATGTTTAGGTAAAACAAAACAAATAAACTCTGGGTCAGTCATGGGACTGGTATGAGTAAACAGTTTAAATTAGCTTAAACAAGTAAACGATAACTCATAAGACCACACCGTATAACGGAACGGGTTTTTCACTTATGAGAATTCAAAATATCTTTATATCAAAAAACTTTTGATATTATAATAATGTCTATCAACCACAATATAATAATCATCTTGTAACGACCCGGATTTTGAGCGACTTTGGTTATCGACGTAAGCCCGACGTCGATAACCAAAACATCGAAAAATCCTGGTTGTTAATGAAAGAAATTAGAGGGTGAGGAAAGATAAGGTAGAACTTATAGAATAGAAGAAGAAGAAGAACATCATCATCAGAGTAAACACGAATCTCACAGCGGAACGAATAAAATATAACTTAACTTTTGAAATACAAACAGTTATATATACAATAGCACTTATCAGAGTACAACACTTACAACCACAGCGGAAATAATAATAGCTATAGAATCCTGAAGTCTCCTGCTCCAAGCTCTCCAAGTGTATCTGTAAAATCCCGACTACTTGACTGCCCGTACAAATTTAGGCACCCAAGAGTTTAGGGAAAACAACAAAGTAAACTCCGGGTCAGTCATGGGACTGGTGTGAATAAACTCAAATCATTTAAACAGGTATATGATATCTCATAAGACCACGCCGCATAACGGAACGGGTTTTTCCCTTACGAGAATCCAAATAACTTTTCAAAGCAATATCATTCTGATATTATAATAATGTCTAAATACAAATAAATATCAATCTAGTAGAAACGCTTGCATCTCACGTTACTACATATATAGTATACAATCAAAATCGCAAGCACGTATTGGATTATTGGATTTCCAACTATGACAAGGTATGGAACCACCTTCCGATCAGTGTACTCTAGGAACGATACACTGGAGTTCAACAAGAACATCTTGCAACTCAGCCACACATGACCGACCACTCATTTCGCTTGAGTGTATCGAATGTACATCACCAACGGTTGGGATCAGCAACCGTTCCCGTATATATGTGGGACAGCATTGATAGATTTAAGAAACAAATGAATATTCACTAGATAGGTGATTATACACCCTACTTCGGTGCGACCGACTTAGCCATGCTGCTTGCCCGATTTCTGTCATTTACCGGTTGATGAGGCTAGAAGCTACGCTTTATCATCACATCAGATTCACTTCGAATGCCACATTGTCAGATCCATCAGAATCACTAATTGACGTCTACAACAGTACATTACGCGTCAGCTAAAAGAAGTTCCCTTCTCCGCTTCCACTCTTGGTACAGTTGAAGAAATCAATGTATGTGACCGTCTGGAAATACTATGTCAGACATCCATCTTTATTCACTTAGAAATGTCACATCGTCATACCCGCCAAATCACAAATTTGACTTATTCAAAAATAACACGGGTATACAGCTAAGAGAAACGAATTCCTCCGCCACCAAACGTGAATACGTTTGAACAGATCAACTTACGCGATCCATTGGATATACTCTGTCAGACCTTCGTCCATACAAGTTGTCCTGGGACTGGACAAACCGAAGGTACTGTTCTGTACATCCATCTTAGTCACTGTTATCTAAGACTTATACAACAGCCCTTGCATTTTACTCCGTCTTCAATTATCTTTGGCATATATGATTCACAACGCTTATGCCAATACAGAGTGGTTCTTTGGATAATAATCCAACCGGTCTCTCCATATTAACAACGTTAAAATGGTCAATACTTCGATAGTCTGTGAGTTAACTATCAAAGAAAAACAAGTGTGCAAACAACGATATTATTTCCAAATGGAAATTATATCGAACAAACATCATTTAACATAAATCTCTTTAGTTCATTTATTTACTTATCTCTTGTTTCCCTATATTCTAAATTCTCATTTTCTTTTATCAGAAAAACATTTCTGATTCTCATTTGGAAAACATTTCCAAAACTCCTTTATGATCAAACCTTACCATTTCTTAGTTAAGAAGGAAGTCACTCAAGTTGGGGTATAATTACCTCTCAAACCTTAACTGAACAACGTTATAACTTCGAAATGGTCAAAGTTTATCTTTTAAATCTTTAACAACTTCTTTACGCCTTTCTCGGATTCAATTTTACTGATCCACTTCTATATTTAAAACATTGGTTATAACGATAACGTTATAACCCCTACTTTCGAATTATCTAACTTTAATTTTAACTTCTATTCTTATTAGTGAATAATTAACTTAACACTTATTTATTTATAAATAAATAAATCTATTTAAACACTGGAAAAGTTTAAGTACTTTCCCGAATTCTATATAATCGAATTTGCCGATTAACTCTCTTCGAGAAATCTCTATTTGATTAACTCTTCTTCGAATAACCTATATTCGATTAACTCCTTCTCGAATAAACGATATTCGATAATCTCTCTTCGAATAACTAATATTCGATAACTCTTCCTTTTCAAATATCTCATATTTGAAAATCTCACTTCGATTAAACTATAATCGATAACTCCCTTCGATGAAACTAACATCGATAACTCCTTTCGATGAAACTAACATCGATAACTCCTTTCGATGAAACTAACATCGATAACTCCTTTCGATGAAACCAACATCGATTTATTTAACTCGACAAACATAACTCGACTAACTTAACTTGACTCGACTATCTCGACTTACTTGGTTCGACCAATTCGATTCGATTAACTAGGCTCGACTAACTTAACTCGACTTACTTGGTTCGACCAATTCGATTAACTCCTATCGAATAACTAATATTCGATTAAACTCCATTCGCTTGACTCTAGATCGCAGCGATCACAATGGTTACGCCTGACTCCCTCAGGAAACATCCAACCGCCGTAGGCTATTTACAGCCCTGCGAATTACGCTAGCAGTCGTACAAGATGGCAACTTACCCTGAATACTATGTTTGACTAACTCTATCTCAAATAACTATATTTGATTAACTCTAGTTCGTTTTAACTCTAATCGATTAACTCTAACTAATTAACTCCAACTGGTTAACTCTAACTGATTAACTCTAACTGGTTAACTCTATTTGACTAACTCGACTTGACTAACCCCTTTCGAATAACATATTCGATTAACTAACTTTCGAATACCATATTCGATTAACTAACTTCGAATACCATATTTGATTTCTCCTTTTGAATGTCTATATTCGATTAACTAACTTTCGAATACCATATTCGATTAACTAACTTCGAATACCATATTTGATTTCTCCTTTCGAATGTCTATATTCGATTAACTAACTTCGAATACCATATTTGATTTCTCCTTTCGAATGTCTATATTCGATTAACTAACTTTCGAATACCATATTCGATTAACTAACTTCGAATACCATATTTGATTTCTCCTTTTGAATGTCTATATTCGATTAACTAACTTCGAATACCATATTCGATTAACTCCTTTCGAATACCTATATTCGATTAATTAACGTCGAATACCATATTCGATTTCTCCTTTCGAATACCTATATTCGATTAAGTAACTTCGAATACCATATTCGATTTCTCCTTTCGAATACCATATTCGATTTACTTTATTCACTTTATAAAGATTTCCTTTTTAACAACGTTTTATTTATTTGAAAAGATTTACTTTTAAATAACGGTTCTACACTTTAAAAATGATTTCCTTTTTATAATGTTCCCTTTCCAATTCTATTTGTAAATGGTTTACAAATATTTCCTTTTCAAATTTATTCTTGAAATATTCTAACTCCTTAAATTCCCGGGAAAATTCGCCATAACCTCCTTTGTATCGGGAGCATCGGGAAAATCCCCAAACTCGCCACACAGGCCTTTCCATTCAAAAAGAAATGGTTTGAATTTATTTCCTTTTAAAATATCTCCTATTTATAAATATTCCTATTTATAAATATTCCTTATTTATAAATATTCAAATTTATAAATATCTCTTATTTATAAATATTCCATTTTATAAATATTCTATTTTCAATATCACTTTGAAAACCTACTTATCAACATCCCGTATGTTATGGTATTCAATCATATCAAATTACGATGTTCATTATCGTCTAAACACATATAATCGCCAACAGATTATATATCACATTATATATCACAATATATAAATCATAGTAAAATAACTGTTGAGGAATCCAGTTGGATTCCTCCAACCTGTTTCCCTGCATCACAGATGTTAGACAATAAAGATAACATCACTTTCAGTTCCATCTGATATATTCGGTTAAACAGAATCAATATAGAAATTTAACTAACTGACTAGCAGTTCAATCAAACAATCAACACACAGTAAATCAGACAATTTCTAACAGTTCTAAAGATACAACATGAAATTATAAACTGTTTAGAGTTGGTGAGATTTACTCACTTTTGCAGTTCATCGTTGAAGAACGATAAACTGTTATTTAATTTGAATCAAACAATTTATTTTGCCATAAATTTATACGAGCTCCAATCCACTTCCAATCAGTTCCAATGCGTAGCCACCGTCCATACGATCCGAACGCAACTTACGGTTCGTCAAACTGATAAAGTATGAGAGAGATATTGCTTTTATAAGTAAATACCCTAATTTAGAAATTTAAATTAAACTAATTTAAAAGTTGAAATGGGCCTTTACCCTTTGACTAAGCCCAACACCCCTCTAGAAAAACCCGACCCATCAAAATGCTTCTTCCCCGAATTCATATACGCGGCTCCAGTATTAACCACAGCCATGACCGATCTTTCAAGCTCCAACCCTTCCTCTATTTCTCCATCGATTCTGAAATGGACATCACCATCGAACTCCATACCTAAAACTCCATCCAACGATCCCAATATCACCACTCTCGCACGCCATCTGGAGTCGCGTCCTCCGAACATCTCGACGGTTCCACAGTGCAAGGATCGACATCGAACTACCTCGATTCCCACCAAAACTCTTCAACAGATGCTAAAACACTCCTTGATCCCAAATCCGAACTCGAATCGAGCCAATACCCCTTCGTTTTTGACCAAACCCTTAACCCTAATTCACTGCTCATAAAACGAGCATCCCAAAAACATATCGCATTCTGTAAAAACCCCTCCAGATCGAAGAGAAACCTTCATGGATCATGGATATATAAGTATTACGATTTTTAGATTTTTGTTTGGGTTTGTTTCGATTTTCTTTGTTCGCCATTTTTTTTTGCTGTGTTAAAGAAAACAACGGCGGAAGATTTAGGCTGAGATGAATTAGGTTTAGAAATAGTTGAGGTGTTTATATAGGCTACTAAAATATCTAGATATTTTTATAGAGGAATATTCCCGGTATTTCCTCATTTATATATTCATTTTTGCCTTCTAAAAATTCGTGTGATCACACACGATACCCGAAAATCACCAAACTGGACATGTAGCTAGAGTTCGATATTTCGGTCCTAACGAAACTGGTTTCGTCGAATTCTGACTCCGTATGCTCACACAGCGTATTTTTAACTGTCAAAATACTGACTGTTTCTCACTCTAAAAATCCGTACGGCCACACAGTGACTCTAAAAATCATGAAACTGGAAATCTAACAACTATTTGATATTGCGGATCCAACAAAACTGATTTCGTCGAATTCCGACTTCGTTTGCAAAAGTGGCTATTTTTAAACCCCTGAAAAATCCATTTAAATATATAAATATATTTGAGTAAATTAAATTAAATATAAATAAATTTATATTATCGTATATCTTCACATATGATATCGTACAGCTCCAGAATATCATATCAAAATTTACAGTTTGATATTTCAGATTTTAGATTTAACGATATTCAGTTTATATCGGAAATCCTTTTATAACGTAAATAAAGCGTTACGAATTATAAAGGAATCCCACAGCGACTTTTCTCAAATTTGATTTGGACATAACTCAAAATCTAACCGACGAAATCCCGATTTTTCTCTTCCACTAGAAAGATATACTCCACCAGCTCCACACGTTTCTTGTTTCACAGAGATCCGATTCAAAACGAACCCTGTATACTTATTTGAAGTTCAAATCGCCAAATAGCGAACTGCCGCGTCGTTACGCGCTCGATTTTAATTAAAATATAATTATACGTTCAAACTGTCGTCGATTGAATATATTCGTTATTATATTTCGAATCGAAACCCCACCAAATCTCGTATGCTATTCAATTCACACGATATTGTGAATTTCACTATTTCCGACTATTTCGACATTATAATATATTATTATATTATAATTATTTATTAAACATTCAATATTATTTAATTAAACGATCATTAACTTCTCTAAATCACCAATTATATAATTAAATAAATTAATTATATATCTCTAAAAATGCGGGTCATTACACATCTAGTAGAAACGCTTTCATCTCACGTTCTACATGCATAGTATACAATCAAAACCGCAAACACGTATTAGGTAATGGATTTCCAACTATGACAAGGTATGGAATCACCTTTCGCTAGTGTAGCTCTAGAGAGGAATACACTGAGTTCAACAAGAACATCTTGCAACCCGGCCACACATGACCGACCACTCATTTCGCTTGAGTGTATCAAATGTATATCACCATCGGTTAGGATCAACAACCGTTTCCCAAATGGGACATCATCAGCAATAGATTTTTAGAAATAAATGAAACTCTAGATCAGGTGATTATACACCCTAATAGGTGCGACCTACATAGCCATGCTACCTGCCCGATTTCTGTCATTTACCGGTTGATGAGGCTTGAGGTTACGCTTTATCATCACATCAGATTTCACTTCGAATGCCACATTGTCAGATCCATCGAAAATCACTAATTGACGTCTACAACAGTACATTACATGTTAGCTAAAGAAGTTTCCTTCTCCGCTTCCACTCTTGGTACGGTTGAAGAAATCAATGTACGTGACCTTTCTGTAAATACTCTGTCAGACATTCATCCATACAAGTCATCCAGGAACAGGATGAACCGAAGGCACTATTCAGTACATCCATCTTAGGCACTGTTATCTAAGACTTATACAATAGCCCTTGCACTTTACTTCGTCTTCAATTTTCTTTGGCATATATGATTCGCAACGCTTATGCCAATACAGAGTGGTTCTTTGGATAATAATCCAACCAGTCTCCCCATATTGACAACGATGGTCAAAAACTTCGATAGTCTGTGATTTAACTATCGAATAAAAAAAAGTGTTTCGATAGTCGATGATTTAACTATCAAAGAAAACAAGTGTTCATCTAATTATCAAACAATCACTGAGCCCTTAATTAATATTCCATTAGTTAAATCACTTCTCTATTTCCTTATCAATATTTGTTAACCAAATATTTTCAATACCCATACCGGCCTTTTACGCTATTTGGAAAACATTTCCAAATATCGCCTTCCTTTATTTTCTTAAACTTAGAAAATATATGCTAGTTATAACTGGAAAAAATATTCCAATTACTTATCTCTTTCCCGATCTAGTTTATTTCTAATCCTAGGAAATATTTATTTTTCTATTTTCAAGTTTACACTTATTTGGGTTAAAACGGATGTTGTGTAAAACATCGTTACGACAACCCAAATACTATATTCAACTAACTCTTATCCAACATTGATCTTCGAGCCTGAAATCTTACTATTTATTTGTTAATAATGAAATCAATCAAGTTGGGGTATAACAACCTCTCAGACCTTGATTGAATAACATTTATAACGTCAAAGCAGATATGACTACTTACTTGAATAATCAATACCATACAAATACTTATTCACTATTAACATGTATACACTTTCTCTTTCTATTTTTAACAAATCTAATTTATAGATTCCCTTTTTGTTTTCAATATTCTATTTTTAAGTTTGTTTTCTTATCGACTTTTATATATATTGATATATAGATTTTAGTTTTCTAACTCCTTAAATTTCCGGAAAAATTCGCTATAACCTCCTTTGTACCGGGAGCATCGGGATATTTCAAATAGCCTCCCATGGCCCTCACCAATCCAGAAGAAAAAAGAAAAAGCCAAGCGGCTTGCCGATACGGCGCATAAAATCTCATATATGAATTAAATACTTACCTTTTTGTCGAGCACTCCATCTATTTCACTTCTATACTTTATTCCAAACCTGTCTCATGTATATCCATACATTTCTAATTCATTTCAACTTAATACAATCATTTTAACTTAATACAATCTTTTTAACTTAGTTCGTTAATTGATTTACAAATTAACTTTTTTTCCTATTTCACCTTCAAATATGAGTATAACATGTTCAAATATATTTTAACTTACTTATAAACCAAATCTAATTCTATTTTTAAGCTCGTTTCCTTATCGACTTCTATATTCAAATTCCAATTCAATTCTATTTGAATTCTCTTTTCAAATTCCATATTCAATTCTATTTGAATTCTCTTTATTCAAATTTTATATTCAAATCCTATTTGAATTCTCTTTATTCAAATTCCATTTGAATCTCGTATATTCAAATTTCAAATTCAATTCTATGCATTATTTATAAACAACGTTTATAACTTCACTTAAAATCCCACATTATATATTTATAAACAAAGTTTATAAATTCAATTCAAATCCCACATTATAAATTTATAAACAAAGTTTATAAATTCAATTCAAATCCCATATTATAAATTTATAAATAAAGTTTGTAAATTCAATTAAAATCCAACATTATAAATTTATAAACAGAGTTTATAAATTCAATACTCGTTTTATTTATATTCAAAACAAGTTAATATTTTCTATAGTTCATTTAAAATTCAAATTCTATTTATAAAAATAGAATTCCCTTTTTAAATCTCAAATACCCTTTTTCGATATTTTTATAAATCAATATTCAAGCCCCGGTGATATTTAAATACCCCAAACAGTCACTTATCAAATCACGAGATTTCTAACACATCATATATGATAGTATATATGCAAACAAAAAAACAAACAGATAATATATTTTTGAGGAATCCAGTTGGATTCCTCCAACCTATTTTCTTGCATCCTCATACGTTAGCACATAAATAATACCCATTCTGCTTCGCAGTAGAATATCGCGGCATAGAAGATCATCCACTAATATATTTGTGGGGCGCATAGGGAAATCATCCGCTATGAAACTGCGGGCATCCGCTAATGAGACTGCGGGAATCCAACCAATCATCAACGCAATATATTAATAGTCAACCCTAAATAACTAATATATTTAGATCAACCGAACAACATTCAAACAAGCAACAACAATTACTTTTAATGAATAAAAATAATTCTAAATAAGGAGGTGAGTGAGATTTACTCACCTGTCTTAAATTGACATAATAAATCTGAGAGATTTGACCTAAATTCAAACTGTCTTCCAAATATCCAAATCCATTTCCCATTATAGGCCAACTCGCTTTGCGTTAGCACTTTTTAGACCTTTTTGATTCTTAATCCATGTTTAAATTCCTCATACGACAAGCTAGCCTCCACTGTGAACTATTGCAATATTTTGTCACCCCTGCAAGCTATATGCAGCACTACCAAGCCGACCCAATCCCTCCCAAATACCCTGTGATCGATCATAGCGGACTGCTGCCAAATTTGTTCTTTTCCACCATAGGCGACTACAAGAAATTGCATAACTCAACAAGAATCGAACTTCACTTCGCCATGTCCAGATTTCATCACGCGAGATGAAAACGCGACTATCTCCCTTCGAATCTTACTGTCTCAACCTGGACCGCAACTTCCCCCTTTATATTCTGGATCGAACACCACTCCTACTACTACAATATCAGTATCGGCCTCCAGAACAACCCTACACCCAGATCGGATCTGCAACTTCAACTGTCGAACCCTCCAGATCAATACGCGATACCCAAAACAGCAATCAGAACCCTAAATCGATTGAGCTAGCATCCATCGCACCTCTTGTAAGCACCTCGACCATGAAGTCCTCCCTTTGCCTCATCGCAACACTGACCACGAGCTACACGAGGCTCGTGAATAAAATTCCTCCAACGCCTAGTCTTCGCGAACTCCAACCAGTCTCGACCGCTCCCCTTCCCCCAAGTCGCTACGCGCGAGCATGTCCCAGCTCTCAGAACTCTTGCTCTAGCTCACCGCGTTCTTGGATCGCTCTCTGTTCTCACCCAAAAATGAATTCGATTTGTAAACAATGGAGGAGCGTGGATTTTATAGAGAAATTTGTGGAAATAGAAGAGGACACGATTTCGTATTGTTGTGGAAGAAAAAGGGGGCACGGTATTGTTTGTTTTGTGGATGAAGAGGAAGCACGGGTTTTGTTTTTTGTCCACACCACACTGATAATTTATTTTATTTTAATTTAATTTAATTAAAAACTGTATCCTAAAAATTAAATTGTCACGTTGATTTTAAACTCCTTTTTGAACCGAACAACTAACAAATCTTAGGGTAATACCACTATTCCAGACACATTGGGATAGGTCACGAAGTCCAATTCGATCATATGGTGAAGATATTATTTTAAATTGATATAAATTAAAGTTCAAACCATTTAAGTTCTTTGATAATAATTAAATATTATTATTCTAACTTAACTGAATTTTATACTGATCATCTGAACTGATTTGATTTAGCTGTATATTTTTAAATTAAATTATTACTACATTACGATAATTTAATTTATTCGACATTAAATCGAAATCGATTATTAAATTGATAACTTAATATAAATTTCCACTTATATTATCCACCCAATATTTAAATCCGTATTAAATATTTTAAAATTAACCCATAAGAATCCGGGTCATTACATCTACAACATCCAAGTTATAAATTTTCAAAACTAGGAGACTATATGCACATTTTATTTCCTGTCTGTTAGTTCCCAGGGGAAATCAAACACTTTAGAACACTAAATTTGTTTATACTAATGGTGGTTAAACCGACATCTAGATGATATAACTTGGTTACATATAAGCATGGATGCGGTATACATTAATAAACAGTAGGGAGACTTAGGTGTTCGCTCAAAATCATTGGTTCACACATGTTTTCCAGGAATGCAACTAGTACCATCTAATTCCTGCCAAATAACTCAAACAAATATTCAGGGTTTCGAATATAAGCTTACTTGTGTATTAACCTATATACTGTCTTAGATTGATGCATGCAAAACGGGGTTAATAAGGGGTTCACTCACCATCTCTAAGTCCCCTGTTTTCTTATTTATTCTCGAGTTCAAAGTTTTGTCACAAAGTTATATATTCTTAGTGTCAGATTCATAGGGGTTTATAATTATATGAAGATCAAATTGGCAAGAATACATTCATCCGGAAATATACTAGTATATATAGATGTACAGGTATATACATATATATATATATGTATATATATATATACTACATAAAGTAATCAGTAATAAAAGTAAAAGTTTACTCATAGAAATGTTCTCATCCCATAATTTCAGCTCCAGGTTTTGCTACAAGTTCCATTTTTAGATTGCCATTTTTATTCTAGAGTTTTAGTTTGGTTTTCACTTATTTGTGAGTGGATTACAGGGTATAGTAGTGTGTATTTATAGGTGAAGCACCAATATAATATGGCCAAGTTCATAGACTAAAACAGGGTACAGAAGAGTTGTCTCACTCGATAGGCTACCTGTTTCATGGAAAATGAAATATGCAGAGGTGTTTGTGTAGTCACTTAAATCTATCAGGTTGCACATGCACATGTCAGCACATTACATGTCCCTAAATGTATTCAAAAACCAAACTTCCCTTCTAAGGAACCCATTGTCATTGAATGGTATTTTCATATACAGTAAGACTGGCTATAAAATTTGATTGAAACAAAGTGTATGGTGCTGGAAAGGATGCTGGCAGTTCTATGTTATTTTGCACCGGTAAGACCAGAAAATGTATGCTATTTGTACTTTAAGGGTTCTAAGCCATGTGCAAAGGTTATACATAGGAGATATATGGTACAAACTAGCTGTTGCTAGTCTAAATGCATAGAAGTGTACGATCATGTGATGTTTGAGGCACAAATACATGTGAGTGCACAACCTATATACTAGTTGTGCATGGTGTGATTGAAAAGAAAGAAATAATGCTCTTAGCTATGTGCAGTTTGATATGAAATAGATGTTGCATGTAGTTTAAATCGGAATATAAATGCATGGAAGCCCCTTTTTGTATAGCAATTAAATGAATGTAAATGTAGCCATGTGAAGTACTAATATTTCTGTATATGTCCTTGTATAATCATGGTTCAAACTCAATGTCTTCATATGTTGTTTTAATTCGAAGTACAGAAACATTAAATCCTCATTAATGTATAGTAGCAGCAAATCTATATTTGATTTAAGTTATTCTATTTTTAATTTACATATGTTTAAAAACCATAAATAAAAATATATAAAACAACATACAAGGCATCCCATACTAGTTTACACATATATCTGTTAATGAACTAAACAATATAAATGGTTATACATATACATATAGGATTTTATAAAAATAACCATTTAATTTTCTATGATAATTAAATCCAACATTTATTATTCACGATTTATTATTTTAACTCAATTACTGAATTAATCCATAATAAACTATATTACAAACTTTGTAAAAATCCGGGACATTACATAATAGAAGTGGTTTCTCAATCTTGCTACTCTTCACTCAGTTTGCAGCTTTTATTTGGCAAACTCACGATTTTCCGCATCGTGAATTTGAGGGGGGATGTTAGATAATATGCCAAGAGATATGCCAAAAGATATGCCAAAGAATATGCTATAGAATTAAGAAAATGTTAGAGATATGTTGCCTTTATTTGGTATTGGATTAATTTGGGGTTATATTTGGTATTGTATTGATTTGGGTCAATATTTGGTATAGAATTATTTACTATAATTGACCCAAATATGCTCTAGAATATTCTCATACAGAATGCTCTTTTAGGTAAGGATAAATCATCTATAAATAGAGGCAAGGTTTAGCACTGTAAATCGATCATGCATCTTTTGTAATATCAATCAAGTAATCAATAAAAATGTAGCGTTCTAATTGTTTTTACCATTTAATCTCTCTCTCCTCTTTATATCAAATTCTAACATACAGAATGCAGACCAAGTGTGCAAACTAAAGAGGGCAATGTATGGTCTAAAACACGCCCCAAGAGTGTGGTTTGAAAGGCTGAAATCAAAGCTATCCTCAGTGGGCTATCAATACAAAAAATCTGACAATTCTTTATTTACTAGGATCAGTAAATGCTCTACTATATACAATATATATTGATGATTTAATTGTAACAGGCAATAATGAAGCAGAAATAAAAGAGTTGACAGACTACCTAAATAGAGAACTCTTCATCAAGGACTAGGAGATGTATCATATTTCCAAGGCATAGAAGTGCTAAGAAAATCAAATTCGTAGCTAATGTTATGAAAAAGAAAATACATAACAGAGTTGCTACTTAAAACAAACACGAATGAAGCAAAGCCTCAGCTAACTCCAATGATTTTAAATCAGCACTATTCCAAAAATAAGGGGAAGCTATTAATAATATTAAACAATACAAGAGTGTAGTGGGTGCATTGCAGTACGCAACCATAAACAGGCCTGACATCTCATTCATTGTTAACAAAGCATCTCAATTTTTGCAGGATCCTAAAGAGGATCATTAGAAGGCCGTGAAGAGGATCTTAAGACACCTAAGGGGTACAATCAACTTTGGACTATAACTAAAGGGGGAAAATAATCTAAATATCACAGGCTACAACAACTTAGACTAGGCTGTAGATCCAAATGATAGGAAATCTATCACTGGATACTGTACTCTCATTGGAATTAATCTAATATCATGGAGCTCGAAAATCAAAGTCCAGTGTCGAAGCCGAATATAGAAGCATAGCAAGTGCCTCAGCCAAAATCACATGGTTACAATCTATCTTAAAGGAGATAAAGCTGTCTAATTCATCTACTGCTACAATATGGTATGACAATCAAAGTTCAGTCTATATGTCTGCAAATTCACTACAACATGCTCAAATAAAACACATCGAAATAGACATTTATTTTCTTCAAGATCTAGTCAAAGAAGGGAATTGCAAGTCAATTACATACCATCTTACCATCAGAAAGCTAATATCCTTACCAAGACACTGTCAGCAAGGAATTTCATTAGGTTGTGAGATGAATTGAAGGTCAAGAATATTGAAGCATCTGAACCTACCACTCCATCTCAAAAGTAAATCAAGCTACCAAGATTCAGTTTTTCCTTCTCTTTTACCCTAACTTAAGCCTCAACTCAAATGGCAAACAATTTTCGAGTCATCAAGAGATCAATCGAAAAGTTTCCAAGCCTAAATTTACTTCAATTAAGGTCTATAAGGGTAGAGGGAAGAAGTTTTGAACATCAACTTCTTCACTTTTCATTATCGAAGCAAATCTAGGGTTTTCGTGACCTAACCCTAGGTTTGAGAGGGGGAAATAAGAAACTGCCAAAGTAATGTTTGAAAGAGTCAATGATAGTTTGTATACATATATTCGGTTGTAAATAAGTATTGGGCTTGGCCCAATTACACTAACAAGCTACACCAGAACACTATAATTATGTGCAACATTTGAAAAAACCAACAATCAATTCAGTAATAACATTTTCGTATTCTATCTTACAATTTCTTCTTTAATGTCAATATTCCACTTCAAACAACTCTGATCGAATTGCAACTCCATGAAAATTTAATAGTTGACCGCATTGTTTATTTGGTTTGATGTTACACAATAAATGATGAAGCTATTCATGCATGCTAGGTATCAATTTACTTTACAATTCATTTATATTTAACTACAATTATCATATGAGTAATTGGACTTGCTTATAATCTTTACTAAGGTACCATTGAAAGTTTAACTCGAATTGTTATAATCTTGTGAATGGTATGGGAAGCATGCCTTTCATTCATTAGAAAATGAAGAAGAAAGTAACTGGTGCACCCTTTTTGCATGCCCTTAACTTATTTACCTGTTGAGAGATGTCACCTTTCTCTTTGAGATGATCAATGGTTGTTTGAAAGAAAGATTCACTATTTCATGCATTACAAATGACTTATTTTAACTCGATACTTCATATACATGTCGGATGGTATGACGTACTAAATCACAAGTAGGTTAAATAAAACAAGATGATATTAAAATTGGTGACATCTTGCACCATGTCAAAGTGTCATAACCACTTGTACAATGATGTTTTTCTGTTATAAATAACGTATTTACACACTTTGAATATGTACTCTCAATAATTATTAAAATTTAATTTATCGTTTTCAGCTTGACCAATGACGGTTATTTTAGTGTGATGCTAAGAATATAAGAAATGTGTGACGGCCGGGAATTTCGCTCGATCCGAATCAGTCGTTAAACCAATCTAGACCATTCGAAATCCCTGTTCGTTTTGAGAACAGGACAAATCAGAACACAAACAGAAGAACATTTCATTGCTATTACAACAATTCCATCAGATACAAGAATATACAGAGTATAAATGAATAAATTACATTCGATAAATATCAGAGATTACAATAAATTACATAGCAGCGGAAAATAATACAAAGCACAACTGAAGGTGATATACAGATACAGAGCTTTCCTGATATCATTCCAGCTGTAAACCAGGATCCTGTGAATATAAATCTGCGAAACCAAAACTACTAGCTGCCCGTGCGAAAAATAGGGGCACCCAGAGTTTAGGTTAAAACAATAAACTCTAGGTCAGTCATGTGACTGGTGTGAGAACTAAAACAGTTATTTAAAACTTTATTTTAAAATAGAGTAATTCAAGGGACCACGCCGTATAACACGGAACGGGTTTCCTCCCAAGAATACCAGTGCATAGAATAAACAGCGCAATGCTTTTTTGAAAAATGAAGCTATTATAAGACCCAGGTCCCATCACACAATGCAACACAAGCCGGAGGATAGGATTTTCCCTTATAATAGCCAAACATGGATGGTACGTTTAAAGCAAATCATTTGATACTATAATAAGTGTATAGTGTCAAAACAATTTCAATCATAGGCGGCATAGCTACCATCTACTATGTCTCCATACTAGTTCTACAAATAAAACCGAGATATCTCATATTGGAAATTGGATTCCGTCATGTGCCGAGGCAAGGGGCAAGCTCCTCTCCGCTTCGAGACACTCTAGCAAATGCCTCAGGACTACACACTCTGGGTAACCCTGGAATCGGCTGGGCCGGTCCTCTCTTACGTTTGAGGATTGGCAATTCCTGAACACACGTTTCCCGGTCCTTACAGACCTATAATCGAGGCGCCTCATTCCAACAACCACAAAGGTGAAAAGTATATAAATGCCAGGGCTGGTAAGTCACTGACACCACCAAAGTTAGAAAGAAACGTCGTGCTCTCCCAGCGGTCCGTATCCCGTTTTTAACTCATACCGAGGTGTGAGGCTCGCGAATTCACGTTATACACAAAGCTGCCACGTAGGCCGTGCTTTGATCATCAACCACAAGACTTTGCTTTTCAAAAGAAGCCTTGATCATTGCATCTCAGCGTGCCACACAGGCAATTCATGCCATGCGATTGATATCTATCGATATATAACCTCTAAGCTCGTACGTCTCAGAGAAGGACGTTAAGAAAGAGAATAAATTCTTCGCCGCCAAAAAGATATATATTTAACAGAAATCAATCAACACAGAATAAAATCCAATGTCAGACATACAATCCATTTACAAGTTCGTTCTGGGTCTGAACGAAACCGGAGGCACTTTCCTCGCATATCCATCCATCTCCAAGTACGTCTGGACGACCAGCAACTGATTCCCTCATCTCGGGTGTACAGCTCAATCAAGATCATCAGTAATCACCCAAACAATGTGAAGACTTCCGGTCTTCAACCACCGTCTTCATCTTCGACATATCGTCGAATCGGTTATTCAGAATGGGTGTAAACCCGGCCTTTCCGAACAACCCGCGTATATTAAAAACAAATGTTACACAAACACAACATAAGCCTCATTCCAATTTAGCAGCCACTAACCGCAAATTAGCAAGAGAACAATTTCCCAAATATTAACCCCGAAGGCCGAAACCAACATCAGATCAATACCCAGGAAACCATTCTTCTTAGCTAACCCACAGCTAGTTTCTAAATTTCATATTCTTAGGGAAAGGTTCCCATTAATTTTATCCAAGATAAATTCTTTAAAATTTATCCTTTAATCTTCCTTTGGATGTCGTTTCAACCCAAATTATGGTTTTCTAAACTAGTCGAGATTAGCGAACCACACCGAAGTAATTATTTATTTTATTTCCCAATCCCAACCTATTCATCCCATGAAGCAAAACTGGTAATACTCCATATCTAACACCACGGTGTTATCGGTAAAATTAATTACCATTTCTCGTTCAAATCTAATTAAAGATTTAACTATCGCTCTGGAGCAAAACTGGTGATACTCCATTCTCGCTTATTTTCCAAATTTGATAATCTAGATTATCAATTCACGTTTCAATCTAATTGCAGATTTATTAAAGCTCCTTTTACAGGGTTAAAGAACTAGTGTCATTTAAAACACAGTTCACGATAAACCCACAAATCAATTCTATCTAAAACCCGTTTCAAATCCAATTTATTTATTTAAAAATAAACGGGTTTAATTTTTGTTCAAAACTAGTTCATTTCGATAAAAATCTATTTTTATCTTTTCAAATATGGAGTTTTTCATCCCAATTTTTCCAAATCATTTCTTATGATTTTACACAAATTATTGATATTTTTAATAATTTTATCAAGGCCCGTACAGTCGATTTCCATCAACAGCCATCGAACTGCACTTACAGCGACCTTTTTAAAATTTGATTTGGACGTATCTCCAAATCCAACCGTTATATTTCAAATTTCTAATATTCGTTAGAAAGCTCTTTTCGATACGAACCCAATGGTTCCGGTTTTAGGAGAATCCAACGGTCGGATCTCCCGTAATGTCCGTTTGAAGTTAACGGTCGAAATTCGCGAACTACCGCGGCGCGGCGCGTTCTATTCAGGCCATTATATTATATATATAATTTTTATAATATAATTCGTCGATTTCTATTTAAAACGAATTTTATAAATTGTTTTAAATTCGTTTTAAAAACAATTTCAACTTTCATTTCAATTCAAATCATAAATTGAATTTTTCCTTATAAATTCGTTTTAAAAACAATTTCAACTTTCATTTCAATTCAAATCATAAATTGAATTTTTCCTTATAAATTCGTTTTCAAATTCACTTCTATTCAATTCAAATTTCAATTTAATTTGAATTCATTTCAATTCGTTTTCAATTCAATTCGAATTCGTTTTATATTCAATTCATTTCGAATTGGTTTTCTATTCGATTCAATTGAAATTGGTTTTCTAATTAAATCAAATTCAATTCGTTTTCTAATTAAATCAAATTCAATTCGTTTTCTAATTAAATCAAATTCAATTCGTTTTGTATTCAATTCAAATCAAATTCGTTATATATTCAATTCAAATCAAATTCGTTATATATTCAATTCAAATCAAATTCGTTATATATTCAATTTAGATCAAATTTGTTATATATTCAATTCGAATTCAATTTATAAAAACGAATATAACCGATATAAATATCGATTCGCGTCAAAATAGCGCATCTCTAATTAATACGGCTTTATATATTTCAATAATTCCGTTATTCTATTCGACAAATGAATATTTATCTTTTTTCTCCACACACGACTAATCTCAACGAATGAGTACTGTCCACGTGTGGCTATTTTTGTTATTTAAAATATTTTATAAAATTTGGGTACCTATCATTTGATTTTCAATTAGACTCCACCGTGAAGTAGTTCTAATTTTAAATATGATAAAGATGTATATTTTATTATTAAAATATTTCGTTCAACACATGACTAATCTCAACGGATGAGTACTGTCAACACATGAACCTTTATTTTATAATGATAAAGACGTAAGTTTTATTGTTAAAATATTTCGTTCAACACATGACTAATCTCAACGGATGAATACTGTCAACACATGAACCTTTATTTTATAATATTCTTTATCTTCTAAATTGGAATGAGGCCCAATCAATTACCATATAAAGTTAATTATATGGATTCCATACAACACATGTATATAATAGCAATGATAAATAGTGAACCATCATCCAAAGTGCACTACACTGTATAAGCATTAAATATAGATATCTAACGCTTATAACAGTCTGTCGATCCATCGATCGACATATGACTAATTATTGGGATTAGTGTATGTCATATATTATCCCAATACCCGTGTGGGGTTTCAAACAATCAAACACTGATTTTATTTGTGCAGTTGGGCGATGTGTAAAATTTATCGTCCCAATCAATGTCCTTCAAATAGGTGTACATAAACAAACCTTCCGATTTGTAAATGAATATTTATTTATTCACATTCACGTTAAAAATTATATTTTTAACGATAAAACATTTTATTTCAACACATGAATTTTTATTCAGTTCATTTATCAATTAAAATGATATCTTTATTTTTCTAACTTATTTTAGAAAATTTCGGCGGCATAACGGCACAATACTAGAAACGGGACAAGGCCTAGCCTTATCCCCGGTCTAGTGAAGGCCCACGCCATTCACACATCATTCAAATCCATTCCATTTCACCAAACAATTCAATTGAAACCAAATAATCTAACCAACTACACAGCCAAACAAACAAGTCCATGGTCTGTGGACGATTGTGTCGATTGCTACTAAACACCGTCTGCATCCTAGTATATATATATAACTAGAAAAGAAATTGAAGAGTGAGAAATTCTCACCAAATCTAATCCAATCATCTCGACACTTCATTTAGAGAAATCGTCGTCGTTCTCGCCTTTTGTCACTTTCGTTGCCCGTAGTCACTACATATATAAAAATCACATTTTTATATACTGATGTCTTTAAAATAAAAATCACATTTTTATTTGTTCACTTCAAATTTTAAAAATCATATTTTTATAATCACTTCATATATTTAAAAATCGAAATTTTCCTATGCTATTCAATATATAAAAATCAAAATTTTACTTCGCTATTCAATATATAAAAATCGAATTTTTACTTTGCTATACATATAAAAATTATATTTTTACTCTTACTATAATATAAAGATTATATTTTTATCTTTTCTATAATATAAAAATTATATTTTTATACCCCTTCTATATTATAAAAATTATATTTTTATATGAACAAAGATCATATTTTCCTCCAACTAAAAATCAAAGCTTTACAGTGTTAAAAATTCTATCTTTATAGTTTTAAAAATTCTATCTTTACAGTTTTTAAAAATTCTATCTTTACAAATCAGCAGATTTTATATTTTAAAATCAATGTATAAATTAAAATAAAATAAATAAATAAAAACTATACCTTTCGTTTGCAGGGGGGAAAAGGGTTTCTGGTCGTCGTCAGGGGGCGCAGGGGGTCGTCGGAGGTGGCGGTCATCATCAGGAGGGGGGGCAGGCGGAAGGCGCGGCGCGGTGGGGTCGGGTTTGGGCGTTGGCGTCGGTTTCAGAGTGAAGGAGAAGGAAAGGAGCGAGGACAGGGAGTTGGAGAAGAAGGAACAGAGAAGAAGATAGGGGAGGGAGGCGGCGCCCATGGAGACCGATGGGGCGGCGATCGCTGGGGAGGGGGGGAGGCTGAGCGCGATGCGCGATGGATTTAGGGTTTTTTCTTCTTTTTTTTTTCTATTTGAATCTGAACGTGAAAGAGAGAGTAGGGGGGCCTTTATAAATAATTATATATTTAATTAATTTATTATGAAAAAGTTGACTTTTACATACGACCTCTAAACGAGGTTCACCGCCTGTCGTCCATAGCGTTTTACCCCCATTCCGAACACAATGGGATATGTATCGTAAGCTGATTGGATCGTTTCGATCAGTTTTCGTAAAAATCAACATATAACTCTATATATTGAATTTGAACGCGCATTTCAATTTACCGGGGTCACATACTAACTCGAAAAATTCCCGAAAAATATTTTCTAGCTTCGTATTGACGACACGGTCCTAACAAAACTAGTTTCGTCGAATTCTGAGACCGTTAGAAAAATGGCTATTTTCCAGTCGATTAAAATCAACTGAAACTAGTCAAACGCGTTTTCCTTTGCCACGCTCACACATTGATTCGAAAAATTATGAAATTTGAAACCTAGCAATAATTTGACATCACGGACCCAACAAAAGTGGTTTCGTCAAAATCCGAGGTCGTTTGCAAAATGTCCATTTTTAAGGGCCTGAATTCCATAGCGACTATTCAGAATTTTCAACTGGACATATCTTTTGATTCCGCTATGAAATTTTGATTTCTCGGATTCGTTGGAAAGATATTATCAATTAGATCCTAATGTTTTTGGTTTCACTAAAATCCGGATTGTTTTGCACCCGGTACATTCAATTGAAGTTTGAAATCGAATTATCGAACTACCGCGCCATTTTCAATTCTATTTATAATTATATATATAATTTTTATATTCTAACGACGACGTATATAATATATACGTTCTAATTATATTCAAAATAAATTTCTCGTCGATATTATTTAAAATAATTCATTTTAAATATTCAAAATTCGCTAAAATTGCCAAAATAAAAATTTTAAACTGGCCCAGATTTTCTGGTTATTACAATCTCCCCCACTTAAAACTTTTCGTCCCCAAAAAGGAACAAAGTCGAAAGTGGTTTGATTAATCAACTCTACTTTCGATCTGGCTTCCATTCTCCAACTTTTCAGTTTCTGAGAATTTTCAAATTCTTCAAAAATTTGGCTAACACCCTAAATTTTCGAAAAACTTCGCCATAACTTCCCCTGCACCGGGAGCCACGGGAAAATCCCGAAATTGCCATTCAGGCCTTCTGATCTCAAAACGAAAAAGAAAAAGCCAAGCGGCTAGCCAATAGGCTCATAAAATCATCATCACCCAAACAAAACAGAAAATTATAGAAAACATGTACCTATTTGTCGGGCAAAACAAATTTTATTCTCTGCTCTAGCCTCCTTGCTATGACCTGTTCAATGTAAGTACATGTATATGCAAGCAAATGCGACCAATTTCAATATAATTCAATATTTGATTCAATTAGGCATAATGGTTCAAAATTATCAAACCAATAAACAAACAACACAAACATCAATCAATTAGTGAATTAACGTTTCAAATTCATAATTTTGATATATATACTGAAAATCATGTTCTTGATGCCAAATCACAACAAAGAAGCTATATAAGTTTTGGTTCTCACACCAGTCTAATGGAAATATATAGATATCACACCTTCATCACTCGAAAATAAATGCTGATGATGTTTCGAACCACCATCAGAACATCTCCGGGCTACTAGAGTGCGGTTCTATATCTATTCGGTATATTAAAACTTCGAATAAACGTTCATGACGCGTATATGCAAAATCTTTATATATCGGATTGTCCAAAGTCAAAATAAATAAATATTCAAATATGTATACTTGAATTTAACTTTCAAAACAAAATTGTTTTCTTTTGAAAAATATACTCTTCACACTCGTTCTAGGATACTACTGATCCTATCTCTAACGAGTCATTCTAATTGGACATTACTAATCCAATATCTGATGAATTCTTTCGTATGGTTCTAATGTGTCTTGTTCTCGAGCTCTGTAAACCAAAGCTCTGATACCAAATGTGACAGCCGGGAATTTCGCTCGATCCGAATCAGTCGTTAAACCGATCTAGACCGTTCGAAACCCCTGTTCGTTTTGAGAACAGGACAAATCAGAACACAAACAGAAGAACATTTCATTGCTATTACAACAATTCCATAAGATACAAGAATATACAGAGTATAAATGAGTAAATTACATTCGATAAATATCAGAGATTACAATAAATTACATAGCAGTGGAAAATAATACAAAGCACAACTGAAGGTGATATACGGATACAGAGCTTTCCGGATATCATTCCAGCTGTAAACCAGGATCTTGTTAATGTAAATCTGCAAAACCAAAACTACTAGCTGTCCGTGCGGAAAATAGGGGCACCCAGAGTTTAGGTTAAAACAATAAACTCCAGGTCAGTCATGTGACTGGTGTGAGAACTAAAACAGTTATTTAAAACTTTATTTTAAAAGAAAGTAATTCAAGGGACCACGCCGTATAACACGGAACGGGTTTCCTCCCAAGAATACCAGTGCATAGAATAAACAGCGCAATGCTTTTTCGAAAAATGAAGCTATTATAAGACCCAGGTCCCATCACACAATGCAACGCAAGCCGGAGGATAGGATTTTCCCTTATAATAGCCAAACATGCTTGGTACGTTTAAAACAAATCATTTGATACTATAATAAGTGTATAGTGTCAAAACAATTTCAATCATAAATATCAATCATAAGCGGCATAGCTACCATCTACTATGTCACCATACTAGTTCTACAAATAAAACCGAGATATCTCGTATTGGAAATTGGATTCCGTCATGAGCCGAGGCAAGGGCAAGCTCCTCTCCGCTTTGAGACACTCTAGCAACTGCCTCAGGAATACACACTCTGGGTAACCCTGGAATCGGCTGGGCCGGTCCTCTCTTACGTTTGAGGATTGACAATTCCTGAACACACGTTTCCCGGTCCTTACTGACCTATAATCGAGGCGCCTCATTCCAACAACCACAAAGGTGAAAAGTATATAAATGCCAGGGCTGGTAAGTCACTGACACCACCAAAGCTAGAAAGCAACTTCGTGCTCTCCCAGCGGTCCGTATCCCGTTTTTAACTCATACCGAGGTGTGAGGCTCGCGAATTCACGTTATACACAAAGCTGCCACGTAGGCCGTGCTTTGATCATCAACCACAAGACTTTTCTTTTCAACAAAAGCCTTGATCATTGCATCTCAGCGTGCCACACAGGCAATTCACGCCATACGATTGATATCTATCGATATATAACCTCTAAGCTCGTACGTCTCAGAGAAGGGCGTTAAGCAAGAGAATAAATTCTTCGCCGCCAAATAGATATATATTTAACAGAAATCAATCAACACAGAATAAAATCCAATGTCAGACACACAATCCATTTACAAGTTCGTTCTGGGTCTGAACGAAACCGGAGGCACTTTCCTCGCATATCCATCCATCTCCAAGTACGTCTGGACGACCACAACTGATTCCCTCATCTCGGGTGTACAGCCCAATCAAGATCATCAGTAATCACCCAAACGATGTGAAGACTTCCGGTCTTCAACCACCGTCTTCATCTTCGACACATCGTCGAATCGGTTATTCAGAATGGGTGTAAACCCGAACTTTTCGAACAACCCGCGTATATTAAAAACAAATGTTACACAAACACAACATACGCGTCATTCCAATTTAGCAGCCACTAACCGCAAATTAGCAAGAGAACAATTTCCCAAATATTAACCCCGAAGGCCGAAACCAACATCAGATCAATACCCAGGAAACCATTCTTCTTAGCTAACCCACAGCTAGTTTCTAAATTTCATATTCTTAGGGAAAGGTTCCCATTAATTTTATCCAAGATAAATTCTTTAAAATTTATCCTTTAATCTTCCTTTGGACGTCGTTTCAAACCAAATTATGGTTTTCTAAACTACTCGAGATTAGCGAACCACACCGAAGTAATTATTTATTTTATTTCCCAATCCCAACCTATTCATCCCATGAAGCAAAACTGGTAATACTCCATATCTAACACCACGGTGTTATCGGTAAAATTAATTACCATTTCTCGTTCAAATCTAATTAAAGATTTAACTATCGCTTTGGAGCATAACTGGTGATACTCCATTCTCGCTTATTTGCCAAATTTGATAATTTAGATTATCAATTCACGTTTCAATCTAATTGCAGATTCATTAAAGCTCTTTTTACAGGGTTAAAGAACTAGTGTCGTTTAAAACACAGTTCACGATAAACCCACAAATCAATTCTATTTAAAACCCGTTTCAAATCCAATTTATTTATTTAAAAATAAACGGGTTTAATTTTAGTTCAAAACTAGTTCATTTCAATAAAAATCTATTTTTATCTTTTCAAATATGGAGTTTTTCATCCCAATTTTTCCCAAATCATTTCTTATGATTTTACACAAATTATTGATATTTTTAATAATTTTATCAAGGCCCGTACAGTCGATTTCCATCAACAGCCATCGAACTGCACTTACAGCGACCTTTTCCAAATTTGATTTGGACGTATCTCCAAATCCAACCGTTAGATTTCAAATTTCTAATATTCGTTAGAAAGCTCTTTTCGATATGAACCCAACGATTCCGGTTTTAGGAGAATCCAACGGTCGGATCTCCTATAATGTCCGTTTGAAGTTAATGGTCGAAATTCGCGAACTGCCGCGGTGCGGCGCGTTCTATTCAGGCCATTATATTATATATATAATATATTTCGTTGATTTCCATTTAAAACGAATTTTATAAATCGTTTTAAATTCGTTTTAAAAACAATTTCAACTTTCATTTCAATACAAATCATTAATTGAATTTTTCCTTATAAATTCGTTTTAAAAACAATTTCAACTTTCATTTCAATTCAAATCATAAATTGAATTTTTCCTTATAAATTCGTTTTAAAATTAACTTCTATTCAATTCAAATTTCAATTCAATTTGAATTCATTTCAATTCGTTTTCAATTCAATTCGAATTCGTTTTATATTCAATTCATTTCGAATTGGTTTTCTATTCGATTCAATTCAAATTGGTTTTCTAATTAAATCAAATTCAGTTCGTTTTCTAATTAAATCAAATTCAATTCGTTTTCTAATTAAATCAAATTCAATTCGTTTTATATTCAATTCAAATCAAATTCGTTATATATTCAATTCAAATCAAATTCGTTATATATTCAATTCAAATCAAATTTGTTATATATTCAATTCAGATCAAATTCGTTATATATTCAATTCGAATTCAATTTATAAAAACGAATATAATCGATATAAATATCGATTCGCGTAGAAATAGCGCATCTCTAATTAATACGGCTTTATATATTCCAATAATTCCGTTTTTCTATTCGACAAATGAATATTTATCTTTTTTCTCCATACACAACTAATCTCAACGAATGAGTATTGTCCACGTGTGGCTATTTTTGTTATTTAAAATATTTTATAAAATTTAGGTATCTATCGTTTGATTTTCAATTAGACTCCACCGTGAAGTAGTTCAAATTTTAAATATGATAAAGATGTATATTTTATTATTAAAATATTTCGTTCAACACATGACTAATCTCAATGGATGAGTACTGTCAACACATGAACCTTTATTTTATAATGATAAAGACGTAAGTTTTATTGTTAAAATATTTCGTTCAACACATAACCAATCTCAACGGATGAGTACTGTCAACACATGATCCTTTATTTTATAATATTCTTTATCTTCTAAATTGGAATGAGGCCCAATCAATTAACATATAAAGTTAATTATATGGATTCCATACAACACATGTATATAATAGCAACGATAAATAGTCAACCATCATCCAAAGTGCACTACACTGTATAAGCATTAAATATAGATATCTAACGCTTATAACAGCCTATCGATCCATCGATCGACATACGACTAATTATTGGGATTAGTGTATGTCATATATTATCCCAATACCCGTGTGGGGTTTCAAACAATCAAACACTGATTTTATTTGTGCAGTTGGGCGATGTGTAAAATTTATCGTCCCAATCAATGTCCTTCAAATAGGTGTACATAAACAAACCGTCCGGTTTGAAAATGAAAATTTATTTATTCACATTCACGTTAAAAATTATATTTTTAATGATAAAACATTTTATTTCAACACATGAATTTTTATTCAGTTCATTTATCAATTAAAATGATATCTTTATTTTTCTAACTTATTTTAGAAAATTTCGGCGGCATAACGACACGATACTAGAAACGGGACAAGGCCTAGCCTTATCCCCGGTCTAGTGAAGGGCCACGCCATTCACACATCAATCAAATCCATTCCATTTCACCAAACAATTCAATTCAAACCAAATAATCTAACCAACTACACAGCCAAACAAACAAGTCCATGGTCTGTGGACGATTGTGTCGGGTGCTACTAAACACCGTCTGCATCCTAGTATATATATAACTAGAAAAGAAATTGAAGAGTGAGAAATTCTCACCAAAGCTAATCCAATCATCTCGACACTTCATTTAGAGGAATCATCGTCGTTCTCGCCTTTTGTCACTTTCGTTGCCCGTAGTCACTACATATATAAAAATCACATTTTTATATACTGATGTCTTTAAAATAAAAATCACATTTTTATTTGTTCACTTCAAATTTTAAAAATCATATTTTTATAATCACTTCATACATTTAAAAATCGAATTTTTCCTATGCTATTCAATATATAAAAATCGAATTTTTACTTCGCTATTCAATATATAAAAATTGAATTTTTACTTTGCTATACATATAAAAATTATATTTTTACTCTTACTATAATATAAAGACTATATTTTTATCTTTTCTATAATATAAAAATTATATTTTTATACCCCTTCTATATTATAAAAATTATATTTTTATATGAACAAAGATCATATTTTCCTCCAACTAAAAAGCAAAGCTTTACAGTGTTAAAAATTCTATCTTTACAGTTTTAAAAATTATATCATTACAGTTTTTAAAAATTCTATCTTTACAAATCTGCAGATTTTATATTTTAAAATCAATGTATAAATTAAAATAAAATAAATAAATAAAAACTATACCTTTCGTTTGCAGGGGGAAAATGGTTTCTGGTCGTCGTCAGGGCGCGCAGGGGGTCGTCGGAGGTGGCGGTCATCATCAGGAGGGGGGCAGGCGGAAGGCGCGACGCGGTGGGGTCGGGTTTGGGCGTTGGCATCGGTTTCAGAGTGAAGGAGAAGGAAAGGAGCGAGGACAGCGAGTTGGAGAAGAAGGCGCGGAGAAGAAGAAGTGGGAGGGAGGCGGCGCCCTTGGAGGCCGATGGGGCGGCGATCGCTGGGGGGGGGGGGGAGGGGGGGCTGAGCGCGATGCGCGATGTATTTAGGGTTTTTTTTCTATTTGAATCTGAACGTGAAAGAGAGAGTAGGGGGGCCTTTATAAATAATTATATATTTAATTAATTTATTATGAAAAAGTTGACTTTTACAAACAACCTCTAAACGAGGTCCACCGCCTGTCGTCCATAGCATTTTACCCCCTTTCTGAACACAATAGGATATGTATCGTAAGCAGATTCGATCGTTTCGATCAGTTTTCGTCAAAATCAACATATAACTCTATATATTGAATTTGAACACACATTTCAATTTACCGGGGTCACATACTAACTCGAAAAATTCCCGAAAAATATTTTCTAGCTTCGTATTGACGATACGGTCCTAATAAAACTAGTTTCATAGAATTCTGAGACCGTTAGAAAAATAGCTATTTTCCAGTCGATTAAAATCAACTAAAACTGGTCAAACGCGTTTTCCTTTGCCACGCTCACACATTGATTCGAAAATTTATGAAATTTGAAACCTAGCAATAATTTGACATCACGGACCCAACAAAAGAGGTTTCGTCGAAATCTGAGGTCGTTTGCAAAATGTCCATTTTTAAGGGCCTGAATTCCTTAGCGACTATTCAGAATTTTCAACTGGACATATCTTTTGATTCCCACTATGAAATTTTGATTTCTCAGATTCGTTGGAAAGATATTATCAATTAGATCCTAATGTTTTTGGTTTCACTAAAATCCGGATTGTTTTGCACCCGGTACATTCAATTGAAGTTTGAAATCGAATTATCGAACTACCGCGCCATTTTCAATTCTATTTATAATTATATATATATAATTATTTATATTCTAACGACGACGTATATAATATATACGTTCAAATTATATTCAAAATAAATTTCTCGTCGATATTATTTAAAATAATTCATTTTAAATATTCAAAATTCGCTAAAATTGCCAAAATAAAAATTTTAAACTGCCCCAGATTTTCGGGTTATTACAATCTCCCCCACTTAAAACTTTTCGTCCCCGAAAAGGAACAAAGTCGAAAGTGGTTTGATTAATCAACTCTACTTTCGATCTGGCTTCCATTCTCCAACTTTTCAGTTTCTGAGAATTTTCAAATTCTTTAAAAATTTGGCTAACACCCTAAATTTTCGAAAAATTTCGCCATAACCTCCCCTGCACCGGGAGCCACGGGAAAATCCCGAAATTGCCATACAGGCCTTCTGATCTCAAAAAGAAAAAGAAAAAGCCAAGCGGCTAGCCAATAGGCTCATAAAATCATCATCACCCAAACAAAACAGTAAATTATAGTAAACATGTACCTATTTGTCTGGCAAACAAATTTTATTCTCTGCTCTAGCCTCCTTGCTATGACCTGTTCAATGTAAGTACATGTATATGCAAGCCAATGCGACCAATTTCAATATAATTCAATATTTGATTCAATTAGGCATAATGGTTCAAAATTATCAAACCAATAAACAAACAACACAAACATCAATCAATTAGTGAATTAACGTTTCAAATTCATAATTTTGATATATATATACTGAAAATCATGTTCTTGATGCCAAATCACAACAAAGAAGCTATATAAGTTTTGGTTCTCACAGCAGTCTAATGGAAATATATAGATATCACACCTTCATCACTCGAAAATAAATGTTGACGATGTTTCGAACCACCATCAGAACATCTCCGGGCTACTAGAGTGCGGTTCTATATCTATCCGGTATATTAAAACTTCGAATATATGTTCATGACGCGTATATGCAAAATATTTATATATCGGATTGTCCAAAGTCAAAATAAATAAATATTCAAATACGTATACTTGAATTTAACTTTCAAAACAAAATTGTTTTATTTTGAAAAATATACTCTTCACACTCGTTCTAGGATACTACTGATCCTATCTCTAACGAGTCATTCTAATTGGACATTACTAATCCAGTATCTGATGAATTCTTTCGTATGGTTCTAATGTGTCTTGTTCTCGAGCTTTGTAAACCAAAGCTCTGATACCAAATGTGACGGCCGGGAATTTCGCTCGATCCGAATCAGTCGTTAAACCGATCTAGACCGTTCGAAACCCCTGTTCGTTTTGAGAATAGGACAAATCAGAACACAAACAGAAGAACATTTCATTGCTATTACAACAATTCCATCAGATACAAGAATATACAGAGTATAAATGAATAAATTACATTCGATAAATATCAGAGATTACAATAAATTACATAGCAATGGAAAATAATACAAAGCACAACTGAAGGTGATATACAAATACAGAGCTTTCCGGATATCATTTCAGCTGTAAACCAGGATCCTGTGAATATAAATCTGCAAAACCAAAACTACTAGCTACCCGTGCAGAAAATATGGGCACCCAGAGTTTAGGTTAAAACAATAAACTCCAGGTCAGTCATGTGACTGGTGTGAGAACTAAAACAGTTATTTAAAACTTTATTTTAAAAGAGAGTAATTCAAGGGACCACGCCGTACAAAACGGAACGGGTTTCCTCCCAAGAATACCAGTGCATAGAATAAACAGCGCAATGTTTTTTTGAGAAATGAAGCTATTATAAGACCCAGGTCCCATCACACAATGCAACGCAAGCCGGAGGATAGGATTTTCCCTTATAATAGCCAAACATGCTTGGTACGTTTAAAACAAATCATTTGATACTATAATAAGTGTATAGTGTCAAAACAATTTCAGTCATAAATATCAATCATAGGCGGTATAGCTACCATCTACTATGTCGCCATACTAGTTCTATAAATAAAACCGAGATATCTCGTATTGGAAATTGGATTCCGTCATGAGCCGAGGCAAGGGGCAAGCTCCTCTCCGCTTCGAGACACTCTAGCAAATGCCTCAGGACTACACACTCTGGGTAACCCTGGAATCGGCTGGGCCGGTCCTCTCTTACGTTTGAGGATTGGCAATTCCTGAACACACGTTTCCCGTTCCTTACAGACCTATAATCGAGGCGCCTCATTCCAACAACCACAAAGGTGAAAAGTATATAAATGCCAGGGCTGGTAAGTCACTGACACCACCAAATCTCGAAAGAAACGTCGTGCTCTCCCAACGGTCCGTATCCCGTTTTTAACTCATACCGAGGTGTGAGACTCGCGAATTCACGTTATACACAAAGCTGCCACGTAGGCCGTGCTTTGATCATCAACCACAAGACTTTGCTTTTCAACAGAAGCCTTGATCATTGCATCTCAGCGTGCCACACAGGCAATTCATGCCATGCGATTGATATCTATCGATATATAACCTCTAAGTTCGTACGTCCCAGAGAAGGGCGTTAAGCAAGAGAATAAATTCTTCGCCGCCAAACAGATATATATTTAATAGAAATCAATCAACACAGAATAAAATCCAATGTCAGACACATAATCCATTTACAAGTTCGTTCTGGGTCTGAACGAAACCGGAGGCACTTTCCTCGCATATCCATCCATCTCCAAGTACGTTTGGACGACCACCAACTGATTCCCTCATCTCGGGTGTACAGCCCAATCAAGATCATCAGTAATCACCCAGACGATGTGAAGACTTCCGGTCTTCAACCACCATCTTCATCTTCGACATATCGTCGAATCGGTTATTCAGAATGGGTGTAAACCCGGCCTTTCCGAACAACCCGCGTATGTTAAAAACAAATGTTACACAAACACAACATACGCCTCATTCCAATTTAGCAGCCACTAACCGCAAATTAGCAAGAGAACAATTTCCCAAATATTAACCCCGAAGGCCGAAACCAACATCAGATCAATACCCAAGAAACCATTCTTCTTAGCTAACCCACAGCTAGTTTCTAAATTTCATATTCTTAGGGAAAGGTTCTGTAACACCCCGCGAATTCTAAACTGTGAAATTCACAAGTTAAAGTATAATTAATTTGAAATCAAAGAACTAGGGGAAACGGGATACGCCATTGCGTTCGTCTCGGAAAAATACGCGAAATAGAGTCCGAGTTTTCGAAAAACGGAGTCCGTATGAAGAAGATATGGCCTTCGGAAGTTTCTGAATTAAGTTTAAAATTCGAACAGAATAAAAACAGCTCAGAAAAACAAGTTTAAATTCCAAAATC
Organism: Allium sativum; assembly: GCA_030737875.1. Taxonomy (NCBI): domain Eukaryota; kingdom Viridiplantae; phylum Streptophyta; class Magnoliopsida; order Asparagales; family Amaryllidaceae; genus Allium; species Allium sativum. The sequence goes on from JASFAX010000104.1 coordinate 269,293, forward strand.
GGGCCCAATTGGCCAGGGCGGGAAAACTCCCGCCTAATGCACCCAGGTCGACTGGGCTGTCGACCTGGTCTAACCAGGTCGACAGGGCTGTCGACAGGGCCGTCGACAGGGCTGTCGACAGGGCTGTCGACCTGGTCCAGAGCCAGGTCGAACCCAGCCCAACCTGGCTGGCCTATTCTATGTTGGTCGATTTTCTGTAGTCTGCTTTGTCATTAGGGCTAGGTGGCAGGCTCTAATTGGTCTCTCTTTCGAATGAATGGCTACGATCAATCCAAGCAACATCAATGGTCCTAATCAGTTCATAAACCCTATCAAAATGACCCTAGACTCACCCTAATCTATTCATTCAAAAATAAGAACAAAGCCGTCATGTTGCTGAGGAACGCCTAAGAGTAGCCACCAATTGGAGAGAGGATTAGGAGGCAAATTCTAAAGCATAAAGCAACTTAATCAAATCAAATCGCATCTCCAAATTCCTAAATTAGAGAATTCGTCACACAATTGTAAGTAGATTATTATTTTGGTATGAACAAATAATTGTGTTGGTTTGTATACTTGATTGTGGCGATAAAGTAATTCATATTTGCGCGTTACTATGATTCTTATCGATTTGGAATATTGTATACGTTTGGATATTCGCAAAGCATGTTATTTATTATAAAAACTACATGCGGTAGTTTTATGCAAGTATACGTTTGGAATATTCGCAAATTATGTAATCCATGTTGAAGCTACATGTATGTAGTTGATTAATTGAAATTCATGCAAGTTTGGGGTTTTGCTACTATGCCATCATAATGTGTATTTTTATACAAACATCATTTTTGTGAAGTAATTGGAATAAGTTTGGGTTATCATAATCCATATGAAATTATGTTGAAAATTTGGCATCATGATCTATGTATTAAGCCATGCTTTTGTACTAGAAAACCTATTTGCAAACTTATGAATATGACTAGGCTATGATTGATATTTTGCATAATTGAAATCCATATTGTTAACAAGAATTATATGATGACATATGTGGTACATAGCTAGGTTAGATTCAAAAATCCCTTTTGCAAGTTTGCATGACTAAAGTAAAAATCATGATTTCATGTTAGAAATATTTATGCCATGGTTATGTGAATAGATTTAAAATCATGATTAAGTTGAACTATACTTTTGTGTTAGTAACAAAAGTAAGCACCTTTGTAAACATGTAGTAATCTTATGAACATGATTTGCTTATGTTTGATATTATGCCTAAATAAAATATAGGTTTATGTTGTAGTTAAGCCTATGTGTCAATAGTGATATTCTTAACTTAACTACAAGTTTACATGGTTTGATTCATGTCACCTATGCTTTATGACCAAAGTATATGTTACCACTATGCAAGTACACCAGTTTCTATTTTGTAGTTCCAACGTTATGTTGCAAGTTCATGCGCTCACATTCCCCTTTTTGTGTATGTAATCACGCTTTAAGCCTCCCCTTTTTCTCATGGCTAAGTTGGGCTTAACAAGGCTAAGCCCAACATATATATAATAAACGGACGTGTTAAACGGGGGAAAATAACGTTGGGTTAAATTTATTAATAAATGAAAATATAAAGTAGAAGGGCCCAAATTCAAGTATGGGTTGGGCCCATGATTGGTGTAACCTTTACACCATTAACTTAATAATGGGCCGCAAATATTTACATATAAGAAAATAAAGAAGAAAGACAAAATATGTAAATGTAGAACATACGATGTGTTTAACCCGAGGTTGGATTGAGTTGTGATGTAAACCTGCCCGGAACCGCCCGGCTGTCCAGTAGTCACAACAATACCTATCCAATGTGGGAGGTTAAACATGGAGCCCAATAAGGACCCGAGGTTAGACTGAGTTGTGGCGTAAGACTGCCCGGAACCAACCGGCAACAGGCAGCCACAACAATACCTGTCTAATGTGAGAGGTCAAGGCTTTAATAAGTCAATTAAGGCTGAGTCAGTATTGCTAGGATTAAGTGAACTAAAGACTTAATCAAAATGGAACATGCTAAACTAAACGGACTGGTGGGGGTTAGGTTAGAAAACACTTAACCAACTTAGCATGTTGGCTAGAGATAGAAAACCTAGTAACGGGGGACCCTTTTTAGCAGTAACCCTAGAAGGTGTATCAGGATACCCTGAAACTAGGCAGGGTGGGGCACGATTACTAGGCTGGATTGTAAGAGGTCAAATCGACGGCGGTGGTGTAGCAGTGTAGGTTCTAACGGGGTGCGGGCGTGCACACACTCCGGCGCAGAAAAATAAGGCACTGGACACCAGTAGCATACCTGTGCATTCTAGGATTGTGTCGGGACGCCACCATGGGACTTGATACACCCCATGGTGGGACCAGCATAGGTAACTACAACATCGGGGGCCGTAAGACACATGTAACTATGCGAGTAGGAGCCGATCATCATAGAATGGATCACATCACCCTGATTATGGGGTGCCAGTTGGAAACTAGTTTATATGGGTTCAGAGATTAACATGGGGTACGATAGTATATTCGACCCTAGACAACTTAACCAAGTTTATAGTGCTTTCCCACTTCTTGTTTATACTTATCATACCCAGTTCTTTATTCATAGACAGAATAGTACTAGACTTACTCAGGCTTTATGTCTGACTCTACTTTTCTTTCGTCTTCTTTTCTTCCGTCCCCCCCCCCCCAGGTCCACAGGGAGGGAACACTGCAGCTTGACCAGCCTTAACATCCAGCTTGAAGAAGAGAAATGTATTGCTTGGACCTTTTCGTTTTGAACTATGGCTTTGGACAACCACTATGGGGCTTTTGCAGTTTATCTATGTTTTATTTATGCTTCTTTAAATAATGTAATCAAGACAGATTACGGAAGTGTTATGTTTTTGGAAAGGATGTAAGACAATTATGGTGATGTTGTTGTTGTAACACGTATTTGCTTTTATGAAATAAAAGTTGTTGATTTTCCGCTGTTTACAAATATGTGTTCTTATATCTGTCTTGTATATCTGTGACTTATACTTACAAACCTCCACCAAAATTAGGGCATTCCCTTTGAGAGTGACCCTAACGGAGGTGGGGTGTTTCACTTGGTATCAGAGCATAAGTTTACCAGATAAGATAAAAAGTTTTGAAAAATTATTTTCAAAAAGGAAATTTAAAGAAGCATTTAAAAAAAAATATTATTTTATTTTAAAAGGCAAAGTCCACTCCCCAAAGCCATAGGTACTATCTCTTATCCTTCGTTTTGAATCTATCCTTTTTGTTTTAGCATGTCCGAAGAACTTAACTTGCCAGAAGGGGTGCCAATACCTGGTTGGTTTAGACGGTTCTTAGAAGCAAGGGCCACTCAGCCAGGTCCTGCCGTTCCTCCTCCCCCAGCTGCAGGAAATCATCCAACTGCAGCGGCACCTTTTCCTCCACCTCCTCCTCAGGGAAACACTTTTGCTAAGATATGTAAAGATTTTAAAGCTATGGGAGGAAAGGATTTCCATGGAACTGAGTCCTTCGTGGCAGCTAGAAATTGGCTGAAAGAAACGGAGGACCTATTCATCATCTTTGAGGTAGAAGATAGACAAAAAGTACAACTGGCAGTATGGCTATTGAAGGGCGAGGCTTCCTACTGGTGGGAAGTCACTAATGCTGAAAGACCAGTGGAGACATGGGAGGATTTTAGGGCAAGGTTTGAGACTAAATTTCTCTCAGATGCGGAAAGAAGTTTGCAGTTGGAAAAATTCTTATTTCTTAAGCAAGGGGACAAGACAGTCAGAGAGTATGTGAATTAGTTCGATGAGCTGGCTAGGTTCGGGCTTGACCTAGTCAACACCCCGCACAAGAAGGCTCTCCGTTTCGTCAAAGGGTTGAATGAGCCATTACATAGTTTGGCCATGACCAATATACCCATGGGAGCCACGTATGAAAGATTGGTGCAAATGGCATTGCTGAATGAAGAGGATAAGGGCAAGAAGGAAACAAAGGCAGAAAGCTCTCAAGGGAAGAAAGAGGGTTTGCAGCCTAAGAAGACAGACTTTAAGAAGGGCGGGAAAGGCAACAAAGAGAAGAGGAAGTGCAATTTCTGTGGCAAAGTGGGGCACTTAGTTAAAGACTGCCGGAAAAAGAAGGCCAAGGAGAATGGTGGGTGCTTTTCTTGCGGTGAGACAGGCCACAGGGCTAAGGACTGCCCAAAGAAACGAGGACAGGGGCAGAGGGCTGGATCCACCCCAGGGGCACAGGTTCATGTGCTGGAAGCGCCACCTCTGCAACAGCGAGGTATAAATACTTCTGTAGAAAGTGTAGTTTATCTTTATGATCACCCCGTTCGCACTTTATTTGATTCTGGCGCATCACACTCCTTTATCTCGTCTGCTTTAGTGGAATCTCTGCACCTAAAAACTAGTATGGTAGAGGACCCCTTAATTGTTTCAAACCCAATTGGGGGCCCAGCTCATTTGTCTATGATCTGTTTGGGATTGAAAATTTCTATTCTAAGTGTAGAATTTCAATGTAGTGCCTTTGTTTTGGGCTTTTCGGGGTATGGTTTGATTTTGGGTATGGATTGGCTATCCAGTAATGGGGCCATCCTTGATTGTGAGAAAAGGGTTGTTAGGCTCCTAACCCAGCTCGGTAATACTTTGGAAATTTCTTGTAATCCCTCATACGCGGTTATGCTTAGTTACCTTGAATCGCTAGATGCCTCTGTTGAAAATTTGCAATCAGTTAAAGAGGTCCGGGAATATCCGGATGTCTTCGAAGAGGTGAAGGGCTTGCCTCCGAAGCGGGAAATAGACTTCCGCATATATCTTGTAGATAATGCAAAGCCCGTTGCGTTGCCCGTTAGACACATGGCTCCACGGGAAAGGAAAGAGCTCAGTAAACAGATTAAAGAGCTTCTAGAAAAGGGGTTCATTAGGAGAAGCATTTCAGAATGGGGCGCTCCGGTGGTGTTCGCTACAAAGGCGGATGGTTCACTCCGTCTATGTGTTGACTATAGGGAGCTCAACAAGCTAACGAAAAAGAATAGGCACCCTCTCCCTAGAATTGACGATTTGTTTGACCAGCTTGTAGGAGCATCTGTTTTCTCCCAACTCGATTTAGCAACCGGTTTTCATCAGCTAAGGGTGGCTGAAGATAGCATCGATAAAACGGCGTTCAGAACCCCAGACGGCTTCTTTGAATGGCTTGTCATGCCTTTCGGCTTGACAAATGCACCTGCTTACTTCGTGGACCTGATGAGTAGGGTATTTAGAGATTTCCTCAACAAATTCGTAGTGGTCTTCGTAGATGATATCCTTATCTTCTCAAAGAGTGAAGAGGAACATGCTCAGCACTTAAGGGCAATCATGGAAACTTTGCGAGTCCATCAACTAAAAGCCAAATTTTCCAAATGCCACTTTTGGAGAGAAGAGGTGAGGTTCCTTGGGCACATAGTATCCAAACAAGGGTTAGCAGTGGACCCTGCTAAGGTAGTGGCGGTACAGGATTGGAAGACACCAAGGAATGCAACTGAGGTCCGAAGCTTTCTAGGACTAGCAGGTTTCTATCGAAAGTTTATAAGGGATTTTGCGAAAATCTCAGCTCCGCTCACGAAATTGACTAAGAAGAATCTAGTGTTCAATTGGGATTTGGATTGCGAGTTTGCTTTCCAACGACTAAAAAGGGCTCTTACAACAGCCCCAGTTTTGACGCTGCCAGATGGGAGCAAGATGTTCACTGTTTATACGGATGCATGTGGGATAGGGCTAGGCGCCGTCTTAATGCAAGAAGGAAGGGTAGTAGCTTATGGCGGGAGGCAGTTGAAAGTGCACGAAAAGAACTACCCAACCCACGATCTTGAGTTAGCCGCCATCATCTTGGCACTCAAGTCTTGGCGACACTATCTCCTAGGTGAGAAGTTCGAACTTTACACTGACCATAAATCGTTGAAATATCTTTTCTCGCAGAAGGATCTTAACTTGAGGCAACAAAGATGGATGGAGTTTCTTGCCTCGTACGATTTCGAAATCTCCTACACTCCGGGCAAAGGCAACGTAGTGGCAGACGCGTTGAGCCGAAAGAAATTGACCCTAAGCCCGTTGTTTGTTGAAAGACAAAGCCTAGAGTTTATAGCCAGCTTCGACTTTAGGCCTTCCTCCGATTTCGTACCAGGCTTGCTAGCATCTCTCGAAGTGCGCCCAACTTTAGTGGATTCAGTAGGGACAGCACAACGCGTAGACCCTCAGCTTGTGGAAACAATTGATAGGCTAATTAGGGGTGAGACTTCAAGTCACCTCAACAGATACTCCATCGACGATAAGGGTTTGCTAAGGCGAGACGGAAGACTATGCGTCCCACAGACAAAAGATTTAATAAAGAAGATTCTCGAGGAAGCACATCACTCCAAGATGACGATACACCCAGGCGGAGATAAAATGTACAAAGATATAAAAAGGACTTTCTTCTGGAGCGGCATGAAAAAGGACGTGGCAGAGTTCGTTTCTAAGTGTATGGTGTGCCAACAGGTTAAGGCGGAACAGAAAAAGCCTGGCGGACTACTACATCCTCTGGAGGTCCCGCAGTGGAAGTGGGATAGCATCTCAATGGACTTCATCGATGGGCTGCCTAGGTCTAGGAGAGGCAACACTAGCATTTGGGTAATAGTGGATAGGCTTACTAAAAGCGCCCACTTTTTACCTGTCAAAAGTAAAAGAACTGCCTCATCCCTAGCATCACTTTACCTCAAGGAAATCGTTCGACTCCATGGAATACCATCTAGCATTGTTAGTGACCGAGACCCCATCTTCACCAGCGAGTTTTGGCGGAGTCTGCAAGAAGCAGTAGGAACGCAGTTATGCTTGAGCACAGCCTATCATCCCCAAACCGACGGCCAAACAGAGAGAGTGAACAGAGTTTTGGAAGACCTTTTAAGACTATGCGTCCTTGACTTCGGAGGGACATGGGAAGACCACCTTCTTTTGGTGGAATTTGCCTACAACAACAGCTATCAAGCAACCATCGGAATGGCGCCCTTCGAAGCTTTATATGGAAGACCGTGCTGATCGCCCACTTGTTGGTGGGAGTCTACTGATAAGCTCATACTTGGACCAGATATGATCCGAGAGACTTCAGAGAAAGTAGACTTAATACGAAGAAGGATGAAGACGGCCCAAGACAGACAAAAGTCCTATGCCGACAAGAGAAGGACCGACCTTGAATTTGAGGTTGGAGACAGAGTTTTTCTCAAGGTATCACCGCTAAGGAACGTTGTTCGTTTTGGAACCACAGGAAAACTGGCACCAAGGTTCGTAGGGCCATTCCCTATCATCGAGAAAATTGGGAAAATGGCCTATAGATTAGAGCTACCCGAGAAGTTGGCTGGAGTCCACAACGTTATTCATGTTTCACATCTTCGAAAATGTCTACATGAGTCAGCCGAGGTGGTAGAGCCAAATATCCTCGAAGAGGCCGAAGTGGAACGCGAAGCAACCATAAGAAAAGTTCCAACCCACATATTAGGAACGGAAGTGAAGAAGCTACGCAACCGCGAAGTCAAGCTCGTCAAAGTTCAGTGGAGCGACGCCGAGGGAGACGCGACTTGGGAAACTGAAGCTAGAATACGCACTGCCTACCCTTTTCTGTTCGAGGGTACATCCTTGATCTTTCCTTTTCCTTAAGTTGCGCCTTTATCTATCTTTTTAGGTATATTTCCTCGACCTTATCTTTTAGGTAGAAACTCTTTGGATGGAAACATGTAACTGAAACATGTTATGGATGATGGTTGCAAGTGGTTGCAAGTGATTGCTAGTGGTTGCTCGTGGTTGCATATACACACACAACCTAGGTTTTAGATCGGCTCAGTCACTTCATATTGCATATGCATATATGTTTGCATTCGTATATGGTTGAACTTTAATGTATTGTCATATGGATGTTGCATTTGTGTTGAATGATTGTGCACCCATGTAGAATCATGAATAGGAAAAATTTGCATACATGATGAATTCATGGCACTTACATAATTCGCATTAAGGAGGTCAACTGAATCAGTAGACCGCCTGATTTTGCATTAGATAAGTTCATGTACACACACACTTCGCATATGATCATGAAGCATTAGAAGTCTTTTAAGGACAATGGATGCTCGTGTTTGATGGATGAGTAGATGTATGATTGGATGTTAGGATATACATTCCTCCTAACTTGAAGATTTCGGGGACGAAATCCTTTTAAGTGGGGGAGAATGTAACACCCCGCGAATTCTAAACTGTGAAATTCACAAATTAAAGTATAATTAATTTGAAATCAAAGAACTAAGGGAAAAGGGATACGCCATTGCGTTCGTCTCGGAAAAATACGCGAAATAGAGTCCGAGTTTTCGAAAAACGGAGTCCGTATGAAGAAGATATGGCCTTCGGAAGTTTCTGAATTAAGTTTAAAATTCGAACAGAATAAAAACAGCTCAGAAAAACAAGTTTAAATTCCAAAATCGGGCCCAATAGGCCAGGGTGGGAAAACTCCCGCCTAATGGACCCAGGTCGACTGGGCTGTCGACCTGGTCTAACCAGGTCGACAGGGCTGTCGACAGGGCTGTCGACCTGGTCCAGAGCCAGGTCGAACCCAGCCCAACCTGGCTGGCCTATTCTATGTTGGTCGATTTTCTGTAGTCTGCTTTGTCATTAGGGCTAGGTGGCAGGCTCTAATTGGTCTCTCTTTCGAATGAATGGCTACGATCAATCCAAGCAACATCAATGGTCCTAATCAGTTCATAAACCCTATCAAAATGACCCTAGACTCACCCTAATCTATTCATTCAAAAATAAGAACAAAGCCGTCATGTTGCTGAGGAACGCCTAAGAGTAGCCACCAATTGGAGAGAGGATTAGGAGGCAAATTCTAAAGCATAAAGCAACTTAATGAAATCAAATCGCATCTCCAAATTCCTAAATTGGAGAATTCATCACACAATTGTAAGTAGATTATTATTTTGGTATGAACAAATAATTGTGTTGGTTTGTATACTTGATTGTGGCGATAAAGTAATTCATATTTGCGCGTTACTATGATTCTTATCGATTTGGAATATTGTATACGTTTGGATATTCGCAAAGCATGTTATTTACTATAAAAACTACATGCGGTAGTTTTATGCAAGTATACGTTTGGAATATTCGCAAATTATGTAATCCATGTTGAAGCTACATGTATGTAGTTGATTAATTGAAATTCATGCAAGTTTGGGGTTTTGCTACTATGCCATCATAATGTGTATTTTTATACAAACATCATTTTTGTGAAGTAATTGGAATAAGTTTGGGTTATCATAATCCATATGAAATTATGTTGAAAATTTGGCATCATGATCTATGTATTAAGCCATGCTTTTGTACTAGAAAACCTATTTGCAAACTTATGAATATGACTAGGCTATGATTGATATTTTGCATAATTGAAATCCATATTGTTAACAAGAATTATATGATGACATATGTGGTACATAGCTAGGTTAGATTCAAAAATCCCTTTTGCAAGTTTGCATGACTAAAGTAAAAATCATGATTTCATGTTAGAAATATTTATGCCATGGTTATGTGAATAGATTTAAAATCATGATTAAGTTGAACTATACTTTTGTGTTAGTAACAAAAGTAAGCACCTTTGTAAACATGTAGTAATCTTATGAACATGATTTGCTTATGTTTGATATTATGCCTAAATAAAATATAGGTTTATGTTGTAGTTAAGCCTATGTGTCAATAGTGATATTCTTAACTTAACTACAAGTTTACATGGTTTGATTCATGTCACCTATGCTTTATGACCAAAGTATATGTTACCACTATGCAAGTACACCAGTTTCTATTTTGTAGTTCCAACGTTATGTTGCAAGTTCATGCGCTCACATTCCCCTTTTTGTGTATGTAATCATGCTTTAAGCCTCCCCTTTTTCTCATGGCTAAGTTGGGCTTAACAAGGCTAAGCCCAACATATATATAATAAACGGACGTGTTAAACGGGGGAAAATAACGTTGGGTTAAATTTATTAATAAATGAAAATATAAAGTAGAAGGGCCCAAATTCAAGTATGGGTTGGGCCCATGATTGGTGTAACCTTTACACCATTAACTTAATAATGGGCCGCAAATATTTACATATAAGGAAATAAAGAAGAAAGACAAAATATGTAAATGTAGAACATACGATGTGTTTAACCCGAGGTTGGATTGAGTTGTGATGTAAACCTGCCCGGAACCGCCCGGCTGTCCAGTAGTCACAACAATACCTATCCAATGTGGGAGGTTAAACATGGAGCCCAATAAGGACCCGAGGTTAGACTGAGTTGTGGCGTAAGACTGCCCGGAACCAACCAGCAACAGGCAGCCACAACAATACCTGTCTAATGTGAGAGGTCAAGGCTTTAATAAGACAATTAAGGCTGAGTCAGTATTGCTAGGATTAAGTGAACTAAAGACTTAATCAAAATGGAACATGCTAAACTAAACGGACTGGTGGGGGTTAGGTTAGAAAACACTTAACCAACTTAGCATGTTGGCTAGAGATAGAAAACCTAGTAACGGGGGACCCTTTTCAGCAGTAACCCTAGAAGGTGTATCAGGATACCCTGAAACTAGGCAGGGTGGGGCACGATTACTAGGCTGGATTGTAAGAGGTCAAATCGACGGCGGTGGTATAGCAGTGTAGGTTCTAACGGGGTGCGGGCGTGCACACACTCCGACGCAGAAAAATAAGGCACTGGACACCAGTAGCATACCTGTGCATTCTAGGATTGTGTCGGGCCGCCACCATGGGACTTGATACACCCCATGGTGGGACCAGCATAGGTAACTACAACATCGGGGGCCGTAAGACACATGTAACTATGCGAGTAGGAGCCGATCATCATAGAATGGATCACATCACCCTGATTATGGGGTGCCAGTTGGAAACTAGTTTATATGGGTTCAGAGATTAACAAGGGGTACGATAGTATATTCGACCCTAGACAACTTAACCAAGTTTATAGTGCTTTCCCACTTCTTGTTTATACTTATCATACCCAGTTCTTTATTCATAGACAGAATAGTACTAGACTTACTCAGGCTTTATGTCTGACTCTACTTTTCTTTCGTCTTCTTTTCTTCCGTTTCCCCCCCCCCCTCCAGGTCCACAGGGAGGGAACACTGCAGCTTGACCAGCCTTAACATCCAGCTTGAAGAAGAGAAATGTATTGCTTGGACCTTTTTGTTTTGAACTATGGCTTTGGACAACCACTATGGGGCTTTTGCAGTTTATCTATGTTTTATTTATGCTTCTTTAAATAATGTAATCAAGACAGATTATGGAAATGTTATGTTTTTGGAAAGGATGTAAGACAATTATGGTGATGTTGTTGTTGTAACACGTATTTGCTTTTATGAAATAAAAGTTGTTGATTTTCCGCTGTTTACAAATATGTGTTCTTATATCTGTCTTGTATATCTGTGACTTATACTTACAAACCTCCACCAAAATTAGGGCATTCCCTTTGAGAGTGACCCTAACGGAGGTGGGGTGTTTCAGGTTCCCATTAATTTTATCCAAGATAAATTCTTTAAAATTTATCCTTTAATCTTCCTTTGGATGTCGTTTCAAACCAAATTATGGTTTTCTAAACTAGTCGAGATTAGCGAACCACACCGAAGTAATTATTTATTTTATTTCCTAAACCCAACCTATTCATCCCATGAAGCAAAACTGGTAATACTCCATATCTAACACCACGGTATTATCGGTAAAATTAATTACCATTTCTCGTTCAAATCTAATTAAAGATTTAACTATCGCTCTGGAGCAAAACTGGTGATACTCCATTCTCGCTTATTTGCCAAATTTGATAATTTAGATTATCAATTCACGTTTCAATCTAATTGCAGATTCATTAAAGCTCCTTTTACAGGGTTAAAGAACTAGTGTCATTTAAAACCCAGTTCACGATAAACCCACAAATCAATTCTATTTAAAACCCGTTTCAAATCCAATTTATTTATTTAAAAATAAACGGGTTTAATTTTAGTTCAAAACTAGTTCATTTCAATAAAAATCTATTTTTATCTTTTCAAATATGGAGTTTTTCATCCCAATTTGTCCCAAATCATTTCTTATGATTCTACACAAATTATTGATATTTTTAATAATTTTATCAAGGCCCGTACAGTCGATTTCCATCAACAGCCATCGAACTGCACTTACATCAACCTTTTCCAAATTTTATTTGGATGTATCTCCAAATCCAACCGTTAGATTTCAAATTTCTAATATTCGTTAGAAATCTCTTTTCGATACGAACGCAACGGTTCCGGTTTTAGGAGAATCCAACAGTCGGATCTCCCGTAATGTCCATTTGAAGTTAATGGTCGAAATTCGCGAACTGCCGCGGCGCGACGCGTTCTATTCAGGCCATTATATTATATATATAATATATATAATATATATTTCTTTGATTTCAATTTAAAACGAATTTTATAAATCGTTTTAAATTTGTTTTAAAAACAATTTCAACTTTCATTTCAATTCAAATCATAAATTGAATTTTCCCTTATAAATTCGTTTTAAAAACAATTTCAACTTTCATTTCAATTCAAATCATAAATTGAATTTTTCCTTATAAATTCGTTTTAAAATTCACTTCTATTCAATTCAAATTTCAATTCAATTTGAATTCATTTCAATTCGTTTTCAATTCAATTCGAATTCGTTTTATATTCAATTCATTTCGAATTGGATTTCTATTCGATTCAATTCAAATTGGTTTTCTAATTAAATCAAATTCAATTCGTTTTCTAATTAAATCAAATTCAATTCGTTTTCTAATTAAATCAAATTCAATTCGTTTTATATTCAATTCAAATCAAATTAGTTATATATTCAATTCAAATCAAATTCCTTATATATTCAATTCAAATCAAATTCGTTATATATTCAATTCAGATCAAATTCGTTATATATTCAATTCGAATTCAATTTATAAAAACGAATATAATCGATATAAATATCGATTCGCGTCAAAATAGCGCATCTCTAATTAATACGGCTTTATATATTTCAATAATTCTGTTATTCTATTCGACAAATGAATATTTATCTTTTTTCTCCACACACGACTAATCTCAACGAATGAGTACTGTCCACGTGTGGCTATTTTTGTTATTTAAAATATTTTATAAAATTTGGGTATCTATCGTTTGATTTTCAATTAGACTCCATCGTGAAGTAGTTCTAATTTTAAATATGATAAAGATGTATATTTTATTATTAAAATATTTTGTTCAACACATGACTAATCTCAACGGATGAGTACTGTCAACACATGAACCTTTATTTTATAATGATAAAGACGTAAGTTTTATTGTTAAAATATTTCGTTCAACACATGACGAATCTCAACGGATGAGTACTGTCAACACATGAACCTTTATTTTATAATATTCTTTATCTTCTAAATTGGAATGAGGCCCAATCAATTACCATATAAAGTTAATTATATGGATTCCATACAACACATGTATATAATAGCAACGATAAATAGTCAACCATCATCCAAAGTGCACTACACTGTATAAGCATTAAATATAGATATCTAACGCTTATAACAGCCTGTCGATCCATCGATCGACATACGACTAATTATTGGGATTAGTGTATGTCATATATTATCCCAATACCCGTGTGGGGTTTCAAACAATCAAACACTGATTTTAGGTGTACATAAACAAACCGTCCGGTTTGTAAATGAATATTTATTTATTCACATTCACGTTAAAAATTATATTTTTAACGATAAAACATTTTATTTCAACACATGAATTTTTATTCAGTTCATTTATCAATTAAAATGATATCTTTATTTTTCTAACTTATTTTAGAAAATTTCGGCGGCATAACGGCACGATACTAGAAACGGGACAAGGCCTAGCCTTATCCCCGGTCTAGTGAAGGCCCACGCCATTGACACATCAATCAAATCCATTCCATTTCACCAAACAATTCAATTCAAACCAAATAATCTAACCAACTACACAGCCAAACAAACAAGTCCATGGTCTGTGGACGATTGTGTCGGGTGCTACTAAACACCGTCTGCATCCTAGTATATATATATAACTAGAAAAGAAATTGAAGAGTGAGAAATTCTCACCAAAGCTAATCCAATCATCTCGACACTTCATTTAGAGAAATCATCGTCGTTCTCGCCTTTTGTCACTTTCGTTGCCCATAGTCACTACATATATAAAAATCACATTTTTATATACTGATGTCTTTAAAATAAAAATCACATTTTTATTTGTTCACTTCAAATTTTAAAAATCATATTTTTATAATCACTTCATATATTTAAAAATCGAATTTTTCCTATGCTATTCAATATATAAAAATCGAATTTTTACTTCGCTATTCAATATATAAAAATCGAATTTTTACTTTGCTATACATATAAAAATTATATTTTTACTCTTGCTATAATATAAAGATTATATTTTTATCTTTTCTATAATATAAAAATTATATTTTTATACCCCTTCTATATTATAAAAATTATATTTTTATATGAACAAAGATCATATTTTCCTCCAACTAAAAATCAAAGCTTTACAGTGTTAAAAATTCTATCTTTACAGTTTTAAAAATTCTATCTTTACAGTTTTTAAAAATTCTATCTTTACAAATCTGCAGATTTTATATTTTAAAATCAATGTATAAATTAAAATAAAATAAATAAATAAAAACTATACTTTTCGTTTGCAGGGGGAAAAGGGTTTCTGGTCGTCGTCAGGGGGCGCAGGGGGTCGTCGGAGGTGGCGGTCATCATCAGGAGGGGGGGCAGGCGGAAGGCGCGGCGCGGTGGGGTCGAGTTTGGGCGTTGGCGTCGGTTTCAGAATGAAGGAGAAGGAAAGGAGCGAGGACAGGGAGTTGGAGAAGAAGGCGTGGAGAAGAAGAAGGGGGAGGGAGGCGGCGCCCTTGGAGGCCGATGGGGCAGCGATCGCTGGGGGGGTGGGGGGAGGGGGGGCTGATCGTCGAAATCCAAGGTCGTTTGCAAAATGTCCATTTTTAAGGGCCTGAATTCCATAGCGACTATTCAGAATTTTCAACTGGACATATCTTTTGATTCCCGCTATGAAATTTTGATTTCTCGGATTCGTTGGAAAGATATTATCAATTAGATCCTAATGTTTTTGGTTTCACTAAAATCCGGATTGTTTTGCACCCGGTACATTCAATTGAAGTTTGAAATCGAATTATCGAACTACCGCGCCATTTTCAATTCTATTTATAATTATATATATAATTATTTATATTCTAACGACGACGTATATAATATATACGTTCTAATTATATTCAAAATAAATTTCTCGTCGATATTATTTAAAATAATTCATTTTAAATATTCAAAATTCGCTAAAATTGCCAAAATAAAAATTTTAAACTGCCCCAGATTTTCGAGTTATTACAAAATGTTTCCTAATATCATGAAAATAACTATAATAATATCATTAAAAAATTTATGCTTTCTCATGCTATAGTTTTTTTTTTACATAGCAACCAACCACCGTGCAAATTTATAACAAGCACGTAGCAACATCGTTTTACAGAGCCATCAATCATTGTAGTAAAGTAGTTGGAAGGTTGATGACCATGGAAAACGATACTGACCGGTAGATGTTACCATACAGAAAAAGTCTACCTTTGACTCTTTAAAAAGCCAAGTATTATATAAAGTATAGAGTAAATTCTGGACTGTGATTTGATAATTTTTAGCGTTAGTATTTGTTGTTGTATGATATTTTCTAGAACTATTATTTGTGGGTACTTTTCTAATTGCTTTTACCGCTAAATACTCAACTTTTAAGGACTGTTTGGTTTCATTCTGAATTTCAACTTTTTTCTACTTCCACCAAGAAATACCAAGAAATATAAAAATAAGATTTACAATTCTTGATCATTGTGACGAGCGATTGACAACAAAAAAAATTGAATTGTTTTCTATGTTTTGTTATCTTCAGTGCACAAAGACAAAATAAACTTGTACATTTTTAAATTTTAATTTCATTTTTTGTTTTTCCACTATAAATATGACAAACCCACTTTTGTTTAGAAGAAAACAAAAAAGGCATACAAAAGGACTTTGATTTTGCATCAATCATAGTCTGGAGATGTATAACACAGTGTTTTTTGACTAAAAAAATCCAATATGTATTTTAACTGCATTCCTATGATATTTTTTGATGGGCTACAATATGCAATTTTTGACTTGGTTTTATACTTAGCTCTACATCATCCTCAATTTTATTAGACGAGTCTGCAATAGGATCGCAATAAGGGGTCTAATGTCCAAACCTAGTTGATCCTTCCTTGTTTTGGCCCATTTAGCATGCCCCATTGGGTTTTCAGGGCAGGTAGACCCTTGACTCTCTTTTGAAAGGTCCGGGTCTAGGGTCGGGACTGGGCACGGCCGACTCGCCCCAACCTGACCCGCATTATTGTAACTTCATTAAAATGCTTTATAAATATAATCATTATATGTTAATATTCTTAAATATATGTGGTTGTGACTTGAATATTATATTCTTTCAATCAACAGCCAATAAATTTTTCATAGTATTTAGTTGCATCAATGATACTCATACAATAATATATGCATACTTTTTGAACCATTATCTTACAACTCATTTTATCATATTCTCTTATCAATATAAAGATATTATTAATTTAATATAATTTATCATTAAGTGATTAAAAATATAAGTATAGAAATTTGTGTATATTAAAAAATGATTTCATCGAGTCTCGAGACAGGTCTACCCTGACCCATACGGATTCTGGGTACAAGGCAAAATTCCAGATCCACATCGGGTCTACGGGATAGGTATGGGGCGGAGTTCAAATAACTCGGGAGTGGGGGGAGGTTTAGGGCATAAGAAAACCGCAACATTTTCATTCATAGTCTCCAAGTCAACATTGTTGTGAGTGATAATAATATTAATACAGGAAATTATGTCAATAATGGGCATTTTGGATTTTGAATATCTAAAATATCTTAATTATTTAAAATTTTCCACTGTCATTAAAACAAGCTTGCCTTCATCGTACAAACGCACAAGGAAGACTAAAGGTTTTAAACTATTCTGATAGAAATTAAAAAAAAAATCAAATAAGGTGGTTGTATAAAACTGTTATACTCTAGTGAAAGCCTTTAAATGAATTTCAAGTGTGGTTAATGTTGAGTTATACGTAACTTGATGCGAAAAAGCAAATACTCTCCTCCATGAATTTAATCATGATATAAAATTATCCTTTTATTTCAAATGTCTTCAAAAGCATCAAGTTCTTTTCCAAATTTGCTAGTTGTCACCCTTTAATTTCAATTACGATTAATTATGAGCCGCTTGAACAACAATTATATTACTCCATTAATTTTTAGGTAATTTAACCATTGTATTAATGCATTTGAAAAATAAACTAACTAATTTTTTATTTTTCGATGGTCTAAATGAAAAAGGATGTCTATGTTTTATTTTTTGGCATACTATATGCACATTTTAGTCTTTGATTTTGTCTTTTTTAAATATGGTATGTTCTTTAAATTTGGACCCAAAGTTAATAAAAAAACTCAAGTTTTTATAAAAAAAATATGTAAAAAATATTTTTTTATAAATATTTTATCAATTATAATTCAATTTGAATTAAAACAACACCATTAATTTTTAAGTTTCTTCAAGTAAACTTTTCTAAAATATTTCCATTGGAAAGAAACTAGTACACTGTTTCTTTATCATGTATCAATTAACTATATATTCTATCTTATCTTCAATTTTTTCAGTACTGTACTTTGTTAATCAGTCATAAGATTTTACTAAATATGGAATAATAATTATTCGAGTTTCTTATTTAAATACTAGAATGTTTTCTACATTTGAATTATTTCAGATCCATAAATACAAATTTTAATTTATGATAGTGGTGCATATCAGTATATACATGTGCGTGTGTATATGTGTATATATAAGTTTTGATACACGTAAGTAGCATTTCAAACTTGAATATTATATTATACTCATTTCAACCTATTATTTCGAGTGATTCAAGTCGACAATAAAACCACACATGTCCAAGTCGAATCGTTCAAAATGAAAGATAGTTAATTTATTTGGCGTTTAATAAGAATCGTAGATATGGAATAATAAACAATTTTCGTTGGGTAATGGGGACTAGGTTTTCGTTCTTTCTGCGCCGCCTCTAAATTCTTTCAATTTTCCTTATTAGAACTATCTTCTTCTTGTTATAAAATAAAACGAAACAGATAATAAAAGAAGCTATCAGAAAGAACATAAAAGATAAGGGAGATACCTTTTTATTTCTCTTAGTTCAGTGTACATATCTCTATTACATTGGTTCCTTTATATATAGGCTTTGGAGCTGATGTTAGCCACATTCCCATAATGTGGGACTAAATAGAATATGACAAATGCATATTCACTTATATGTATTGCAACACCCCCCCTTGAATATGCATATGTAAAGATGATTAGATTAATTGCCTCGTTAAAAACCTTTTTATGAAAAACCCTGTGGGAAAAATCATAAATAAGGAAAAGAATGCAATTTTTATTTCATCTCCATGAAACATATTGACAATGTTCCAATGAGGGTTGTTACTTTTGGATCGAATAATGCCCCATTAAAAACCTTTTTAATAAAAACCCAGTGGGAAAAGTATTAGTGAAGGAAAAGAGTGCAATAAAGCATAATATATGCTCCCCTTGATTCGTAATGCATTATTCAAATAGTTTGGTGATGCAAGCGGCGCATACCAATTTTATATATCATCTTCTGCAATGTTGATTTTGGAGGTGCCTTCATGAATATATCTATTGGATTTTCTTGAGATTGGATTTTCTTCACTTCTATCTTATTGTCCTTTTGAAGCTCATATGTGAAAAAGAATTTAGGAGAAATATGTTTTGTTCTATCACCCTTGATATATCTTGCTTGAATCTGAGCTACGCATGATGCATTGTCTTCATAAATAATAGTTGATCTTTCTGTAGTTGAGGGAAGTTGACATGTGCTTCGAATATGTTTAATTAATGACCTTAACCAAACACATTCTCGACTCGCTTCATGTAGTGCAAGAATTTTAAAATGATTGGATGATGTTGCTACAAATGTTTGTTTTGTAGATCTCCATGAAATAGCAGCATTGCTGTTTGTAAATACATATCTAGTTTGTGATTTTGCTTTATGTGGATTAGAGAGGTAAGTTGCATCAGCATAACTGACCAGATTCGGATTATTGCCTATGTTAGAATAAAACTAGCCTAAATTTGTTGTTCCTCGCAAATATCTCATGATATGTTTTATACCATTCCAGTGTCCTTTAGTTGGTGCAGAACTATATCTTGCTAGAAGATTGACTGAAAATGCAATATCTGGTCTCATGCATTGCGCTAAATATAATAATGCACCAATTGCACTGAGATATCGTACTTCTGAACCAAGTACATCTTCATCTTCTTTTTGTCGGTAAGGGTCCTTTTTGACATTTAGTGATCTGACAACCGTAGGCGTACTAAGTGGATATGCTTTATCCATTTGAAAATGCTTTAGGATTTTCTCAATGTATTTTGATTGACAGATTAATATGCCATTTTTACTGTGCTCAATCTGTTGACTAAGACAGTATTTGGTTTTGCCAAGGTCTTTCATCTCAAATTCCTATTTCAGGTAAACTATTGTTTCGTTAATCTCTTCTAGATTTCTAATCAAATTTATATCATCAACATATATCGCTAAAATAGCAAATCCCTTTACCGATTTCTTTATTTAGACACATGGACAAAGAAGATTATTTTTATACCCAGCTGTTACTAAATATTTACTAAGACGGTTATACCACATTCTTCTGGATTGTTTCAAACCATATAGTGACCGTCTAAATTTTAATGAATACATTGACTTTGATTTTGCTTCAGGCAATTTATATCCATCTAAATATCGGTAACCAGTTCACCGTATATATAAGCTATCACAACATCAGTCAATACTATATCAAGCTTTTCAAAAACTACAAGGCTTATTAAATATCGAAATGTTATGACATCCATAACAGGAGAATATGTTTCCTTGAAGTCAAAACCTGGTCTCTGCAGGAAACCTTGTGCAACAAGCCTTACTTTGTATCTCACAAATTCATTTTTATCATTTCGTTTTCTAACGAATACACATTTGTAATCGATTGTTTTAACACCTTTTGGTGTTTTTTATTGGTCCAAATACATCATGTTTTTGAAGTGAATCTAGTTCAACCTGAATAACATATTTCCACTTTGGCCAATCATGTCTTTTTCGACATTCATTTATGCTAGTTGGTTCAATATCATTATCCTCATTATAGTCACGACTTTCAGTTATTCCAGTAGCTACTGCGAATGAGAATACATCATCGATTGTTATTTTACTTCGATCCCACATTGCTCCATAATTCGTATATAATATTGAGATCTCATTATTATTAGGTACCATTTTATTTTCGGAAGCTTCTATTATTTCTTCTGGGATAATAGTTCCTTCAACGATTTTAGGCAAATTGGAATTTTCTTTTGAGTTATGCTTTGGATCACTTACAACCACTTCAGGAGATTTGTTAATTGATGATTTTTCATTAGTCTTAATTTTTCTAGGTGCCAAGTCTTTTGAACCCATCGGTCTTCCACGTTTTTGTCTGGCTTTAAATTCGTTTGCTGCTATTGGTCCTTCGGGGACTTCAATTCTAGCTGGTGTATTTGCTGCTGGAATATAAGATTTAGTTATTTTCGCAGCATCAATAAATGCATCTGTCATTTGATTTGCAATATTTTGAATATGCAAAATTCTTAGTACCTCGTATTGACATTGTTTGGTACGTGGATCCAAAAGAAACATAGAAGGATTATTCCATGAAATTTCACGACGTTCTACTAAAACGGTCTTTTCTCCCCCTAACAGCGGGAAATTTGACTCATCAAATTTGCAATCTACAAATCTTGCAGTAAAGACATCACTTGTAAGAGGTTCAAAATAATGAATTATTGAAGGTGAGTCAAATCCCACATAAATTCTCAGCCTTCTTTGAGGACCCATTTTAGTATGAAGTGGGGGACTAATATGTACATGCACAATGCAAACAAAATTTCCTAGATGTGAAATGTTTGGTTGGGATCCAGTTAAAACCTGTGATGGTGAAAATTGATGATAAGCCATTGGTCTAATTATAATCAATTCGGATGCATGTAAGATTGCATGTCCCCAGGATGAAACCAACAACTTTGTTTGCATAAGTAAAGATCTTGCAATAATTTGCAAACACTTAATTAGTGATTCTGCTAGATCATTTTAAGTATGAACATGAGCTACTGGATGTTTAACTTCATTTCCAGTGATAAGCAATAATCATCAAATACTTGAGAAGTGAATTCTCCTGCACTATCTATTCGTATTGATTTGATTTGATGATATAGGAAATCTGCTCTTAATTTAATTATTTGAGCAAGTAATTTGGCAAGTGCCATGTTTCTAATAGATAGCAAACATACATGTGACCAATGAGTTGATGCATCAATTAATACCATAAAGTATCTAAATGGTCCGCAAGCAGGATGAACTGGACCACATATATCACCTTGGATTCTTTGCAAAAATTCTGGAGATCCAGAGGTGATTTTACTGTATGAGGGTTGAGTAATTAATTTTCCTTGTGCACATGATGTACACGTGTAATCACTTGGTAAATTCAACTGATTTGATAAATCATGACCGTTTGAATTTTTAGCAATTTTACGCATCATAGTTGATCCAGGATGACCTAAACGATCATGCCAATGAATCATTTTCTTTGTATCCATGAGTTTCTGGCTCATGTTTATAAAATGAGATTCAACTATTCCAATTTTGGTAAAGTATAATCCAGTTGAAATTGTACCAATTTTTTTAAAAAATAAGCTTCTGGCTTTCAATTTTAGAAATAACACAAAGATATTCTTTATTGTTTTCATTTATAGTTTCAATATTATATTCATTCATTCTTATATCTTTGAAGCTAAGAAAATTTATTTTAGAATTGCTTAAATATAGTGCATTTTGAATGAATATATGTGTACCATTTGGTAACACTATATGGGCTCTTCCGGACCCTTCAATTATATAAGCTAAACCAATTATAGTTGAAACTTTATATGAAATATTTTCAGATAATTCAGAGAAAAACTTTGGGTTTTTCAATATCGTATGAGTAGTTGCACTATTAACCAGACATATATCATCACTTAAACATTGTCGATCCATACCTTTAGAATTAAAAACAATACAGCTAGTTAATAACTGAAATAACTTATAAATATAGATAAATGTCCATGAGAATAAATTATTTACCATGTCTAACATTACATATTATTTCTGCAGTTCCATAAGAACAAGCTAAAAAGAAAAGCAAATAAACAAAAGTTTCAGACTAATACATGTTGAAAGGAAGTGAAACAAAATAAATATACATAGTGAGCTTTAGGCTACTTATTGGTTGGTTCAATCATATCTTCGAATATTGCATTCAAATTTTCATCATTGGATAAATTTCCATCATAATCTTCAAATAAATCATCTAACTCCAGGTTAGCAATATCGAACAATCCCTAGGTATTGTTTATCTCGATATTTTTTGATTTATGATATTCTTCTACTATTTTCTTTGATGATCTACAAGTACGTGACCCATGACCAGTGCGCCCACATCTATAGCAAATTTCCTCATAATGCTTTTTATTTTCTACACCTGAATTATTACTGTTTTCAGGCTCATTTTTCTTCTGCTGCTTTTTGAAATCAGTAGTTTGTGACAACCCCAAACCCCGTACTGACGGAGACAAGGGTTATCTTTGGAATATAACACAGAAACAGATAATAGCAGAACAAAATTAAATAAATACACCAGATAATGATCAATAGAATATACTGGATAAAATTAATCATCAGAGTTACACAGTATACAGGATCATACTTAGTACAAATACAGTTCAGCTATACATAAATGTCTACAGCGGAAACAAACAAAATATGTACAATATGAGCTGAACAGCATAAAAAGAGATAAATAATGGAATCCATCTTCAGCTCCAGCTATCCAGAAAGAACCAGCTAAACCTGAAAACGAGGCTGCCCATGTAGAAAAAGGGGCACCCGAGTTTGAGAGTGAAACAAACTACGGGTCAGTCATGGGACTGGTATGAGAAATCTACTCAACACATTTATACTATGGATAATCACAGGACCACGCCACTTTCGTGGAACGGGTTTACTCCATTGGGTTGCCAGTGCATTAAAACAAATCTTTCTTTTAAACATCGCAATGCTTTTTATAAAAATGAAGCCATTATAAGACTCAGTTCCCATCACACAATGCAACGCAAACCGGAGCATAGAGTTTTACCTTATAATGGCCAAAATATGCTTGATACGAATAAAACAAAAGCACTTGATATTACTACTAGTGTTTATATGTTTTGAAAACAATTTCAAATCATAACTATCAATCATAGAAGACATGAGCGTCCCATGCCACTATGTCGCCAAATATATATACAATCGAAACCGCACAATCACGTATTTGGAAACTGGATTTCCGTCATGAACCAAGGCAAAAGATAGTCCTTACCGACTTCGAGACTCTCTAGCCGGAGCCTCAGGCACAGCCGCAACCGTACCTTGGATCGTCGGGGCCGGTCCACACGAAGTGGATTATAATACCTGAACAATGCGTCTCTCCGCCCTTTGGGGCGTAAATGAGCCAACGAATGACTCCATCGGACCCGGATCGTCCGATCTAACCGAGGCGCCTCGCAACAGTAACAACCACATAAGTCAAACTTGTCAGGGCGTGTAAAACCACTGACGCCACTTTTAGCTAGAAAGAAAACGCACGTCCCCCTTGAGGTACTTCTCCCGTTTGTGGTTCATACCGGGGTGTGAGGCTCGCGATTTCACGTTATACATAAAGCTACGCCACACAGGCGGTGCTTTGATCATCACCACAAGACTTTGCTTTTTAACAGAAGCCCTGATCATCTGCCACTTAGGCATGCCACATTAGCAATTCATGCCATGCAACTGATGTCCATCGATATACAATCTCTGAGCTCGTGCCTTTCAGAGAAGGGTGTTAAGCAAAAGAATAAATTCTCCGCCGCCAAACAGATGTATATTTAATAGAGATCAATCAACACAGAATTGTAATAACCCGAAAATCTGGGCCAGTTTAAAATTTTTATTTTGGCGATTTTAGCGAATTTATAAAAAGAATTCAATTTTGATTTGAATTGAAAAGGAAGTTGAAATTGCTTTTGAAACGAATTTAAAACTATTTATATAATTCGTTTTAAATAGAAATCGACGAAATATATATTATATATATTATATATATATAATATAATGGCCTGAATAAAACGCGCCGCGCTGCGGCAGTTCGCGAATTTCGACCATTTATTTCAAACGGACATTACGGGAGATCCGACCGTCGGATTCTCCTAAAACCGGAACCGTTGGGTTCGTATCGAAAAGAGCTTTCTAACGAATATTAGAAATTTGAAATCTAACGGTTGGATTTGGAATTATGTCCAAATCAAATTTGAAAAAGGTCGCTGTAAGTGCAGTTCGATGGCCGTTGATGGAAATCGACTGTACGGGCCTTGATAAAATTATTAAAAATAGTAATAATTTGTGTAAAATCATAAGAAATGATTTGTGAAGGTTTGGGATGAAAAACTCCATATTTGAAGAGATAAAAATAGATTTTTATCGAAATGAACTAGTTTTAAACTAGAAATATAATTCTATTTATTTTTAAATAAATAAATTGAATTTGAAAGGGGTTTTAAAAATAACCAAAATTTCCAATGATTGCATTGGAGTGGATTTGAATCGAAATTGTCTTCGGAATATTTCGATGTTGGAATTCGTGATTATACAGATGTTGTTATGGAAATTTGAAAGATATATATTTATATCGTTATTTCCAATACGACATTTGTTAGTCGTAGAATTTGATATTGAATATAAGCCGATATATTTTCTATTCAGAGCCTCGTATTGAATATCAAATGTGATTTGGGTTTGTCGTGAATGGTGTCTTCACTAACACTGTTCTTGAACCCAGTTGTGAAAAAAAAAATTCTTGTTATTTAGATTTAATGAAGTGTACCAATTAAACGATATTTAATTGGAATTGAATTGAAAACGATTTTGAAATGAATTGAATTGAAAACGATTTCGAAATGAATTGAATTGAAAACGATTTCGAAATGAATTGAATTGAAAACGATTTCGAAATGAATTGAATTGAAAACGATTTCGAAATGAATTGAATTGAAAACGATTTCGAAATGAATTGAATGGAAAACGATTTCGAAATGAATTGAATTGAAAACGATTTCGAAATGAATTGAATTGAAAACGATTTCGAAATGAATTGAATTGAAAACGATTTCGAAATGAATTGAATTGAAAACGATTTCGAAATGAATTGAATTGAAAACGATTTCGAAATGAATTGGATTGAAAACGAATTCAAATTGAATTGAAAGTGAATTGAAATGAATTCAAATTGAATTGAAATTTGAATTGAATAGAAATGAATTTTAAAACGATAGGGCGTTTCGAACGGTCTGGGTCGGTTTAGCGACTGGTTCGGACCGAGCGAAATTCCTTGCTGTCACAAGAATAAAATCCAATGTCAGACACACAGTCCATTTACAAGTCCGTTCTGGGTCTGCACGACACCGGAGGCACTATATACCTCGCAAACCCATCGGTCACCACGTACGTATGGACGATCACCACTCATTATCCATATTTTGGGAGGCCTCCCAATCAAGACCTCGGTTACCACCCAAACGAGGTGAAGATCTCCGGTCTTCGACCATCGTCTTTATCTTCGACTTTCAATCGTCGGTCAATTATTTGAATTGAGAATTAACTCGGCCTTTTCAAATAATTCATGTATACTTAGAATTTCAAATCAATTTATTTCAATGGTTAAATCATTCGACAACACCAATTTTGTTCTTTAATGTAATTTTCACACCAATCACATTCAACCATCAAATACCACTTAAATCGAGCAAATTCAGTTTATTTCCATTCCATATCGTTTATGATATTTTATAATGATTTATCGCTATTTTTATTTATTTTAAAATAGCCAATTCATTCAAAACGACGCTTCAGGCCATAACACGGCCGTGGCGCTATTTTCCTTCAGATTTGATTTACACATATCTGAAAGTCTAACCATTGGATCTTCACAAAATTTACATCATTAGAAAGATCTTTTCAAAACGAATCCAACGGTTCCAGTTTCGGGAAAATCCGACGGTCGGATCTCCCGGTGCAATCGTTTGAAGTTTCGATTTCAAAATACAAACTGCAGCGTCGTTATTCGATTAAATATAATTATATATATATATATATATATATATAATCGATTCTGGCGCTGTTTTTCTTCAGATTTGAATTAAACATTCCAGACAATCCAACTGTTGGATTTTTACAAAGTTGGTGTCGTTGGAAAGATATTTCCAAAGCGAACCCGACGGTTGCGATTTCAGGAAAATCCGATGGTCGGATCTCCCGTACTAATCGTTTGATGTTTCGATTTCAAAATACGAACTGCAGCGTCGTTTTTCAATATATTTCAATTCTATTTAAATATATATGTCGATTCTTCGATTTCAAAACCATATGAATTTCACACTTTTGATAAAAATGATATTTTCATCTAACTGCCTTCTATTTCAACACTTCACTATTTTTAACAATTCATTTATATAATAAAAATGTGATTTTTATTGTAAAACAATTCATTTCAAAACACTGTTATTTTTATAGTTCGTATAGATGATAAAAATGGGATTTTTATTATAAAACAATTTATTTCAAAATATGAACACCATTCAACACATGAATTTCAACTCAACAATTGTCCCACACATGGAGGTTTTCTATTCAACGAATAAATATAGTTTCAACAAATGAAAATAATTCAAACACATGAATATTATTCAAAATTTCGGCAGCATAATGGCAGGGTAGTTAAAACCGGGACCGTCCCTAGTACGGCTCCTCGCTCTACCTTAAAACCTCGCGGTTTTTGACAATGGGGATCATGCATCTAGTTCACACGTAAGCGGCATGTATATATTTTTCATTTCCACAAACTAATCCTATGTGGTTTCAACCAAATATTTCTCAACCACAAACGGGTATTTTTGAACCACAATCAATCAATATCAACCACAAACAATCCCAATCAACCATTCGCTATCAATCAATTTTTCACACCAATCACAACCAATTAATATCGTCCATGGTTAGTGGACGAGGGACGTATATATATATATATATATATATATATATTTATATTTATATATAGCAATTCACTTCTATTTTAACACATATATAATTTCTACAACGCATATATAACTTACACATTGAACGTACAACTTATACAACGCTTATACATGAGGTGTACACCGCTTATATAACTCATACATCGACTATATAATTTATGCATCGTCGTTTTCCATATCGTTTATAAATTAGAAATCTCACATTGGGTTCCACTCCACCAAAAATAGCAGAAGGCTCAGAAAAATATGCGGTCTCTTCTAAAATGTAGAAGACGTCCACACGGTCACGATGTTTCCTTTTTCATCGAATTTCATTAAGAAACGAAAAAGATATGATTTTTCAAAGTTCAGATGTAATAAAGGACCCACCTTTCACGATGGTTCAAAACTTGTTTTTGATCTTTCGATCAAACCATTGCGCGATAGGAGAATCAGCTCACACAGCGTCGAAGAGCTTCGAACCGCCTTCCCGGCGCTGGTGGTTTCGCTCCATTTGGTGGCGCCCTAAAGGCTCGGCGGCGCTCCAAAGTCGTTGACTTTGAGGACTCGTATCTCCCTCCACACTTGATGATAACTAGCAAACCTTAGATGGATTTAAAGAGGAGAGGAAGAGCTTTGAAATGAATCAAGAATCACTCGATTTCATTGTGAAACGTGGGAGAAATCGAAGAGAGAAGGTGGTGACATCATTTCCGTCGTGCGCAGTATTCATCGGGGAGAGAGAAGATGGTCACTGGCCAATGAGAGATTTTCTTTTTATTTATATTTTTTTAAATTTCGAAAGTACCCCCTTTCCCACACGAACGCCAATTCAAACCCAACGACTGTCGTCCCTAGCGTTTTACCCCTATTCCGAACACAATGGGATATGTTTCGTAGGCCCATTCGACTGTTTCAGTCAGTTTTCCTTCAAATTAAAATATATAACATTCAATATTCAATTTGAACATACATTTCAATTTGCCAGGGCCACAAACTGATTCGAAAAATTCCAGAAAAATAAATCTAGCTATGTTTTGACGATATGGTCCCAACAAAACTAGTTTCATCGAATTCTGAGACCGTTTGCAAAAAGGCCCATTTCTAGTCGATCCAATTTGACTGTAATTGACCAGAACACGTTTTCTTTTGCCACGCTCACATACTAGCTTCAAAAATTATGAAATTTGAAACCTAGCAATAAATTCACATCCCGAATCCAACAAAAGTGGTTTCGTCGAATTCCGAGGTCATATGCAAAATGGCCAACTTCACGAGCTATATAAATTCCATAGGGACCTTTCTGAAAATTCATTTGGCCATAACTTTTGCTTTCCGTTTTGAAAATTCGATTTTTCAGATTTGTTGGAAAGGTATTCACTAACAGATTTAAATATTTTTGGTTTCACTCAAATCCGTTTTGTTTTGCACCCGGTACAGTCCGACAAAGTTTGAATTTAATTTTTGAAACTACAGCGCCATTTCAGGCCTTGTTTATTATTATTATTATTATTAACTATATTCGTTTTCAAACATCGATCCAAACACACTTTTCATTGCCATTATTTAAAATGTTTATTTTAAATATTTAAAATCCATTATTTTAGCCAATTTAAAATTTTTAAATTGGTTCAGATTTTCTGGGTCGTTACAATCTCCCCCACTTAAAACTTTTCTTCCCCGAAAAGGAACAAAGTCGAAAGTGGCTTGATTAATCAACTCTACGTTCGATCTGGCTTCCATTCTCCAACTTTTTCAGTTTCTGAGAATTTTCAAATTCTTCAAAAATTTGGCTAACACCCGGAATTTTCGAAAAATTTCACCATAACCTCCTTTGTACGGGGAGAGGTTTGGAAATTTATTGGGCCGTATTAGGTACCCAATAAATCCTAATAAGCATACACATATTTATAGTGATATATTCTGGTGTTTACAGGGGAGCGTGTATTCATAATAACTCCAGAGAATAAATTCTCGTCACCCTGTCAAAGCCTGAGGGAGTGTGTATTTTAAATGCTCTAGAGGATAAATCCTCGTCACCTCGTCCCGTGTGGAAAATAAATAGTCCATGTGCCGTATCTAATAACTAGAGAGACGTGATTGTTGTCAACTCCAGACCCGTGTGGTTTTTTTTATTAATCTGGCAATTTAATCGTCATAATTTAAATAGTCCATATCAGTCATCAGTTCAACCTGTAAAATATAGTCATCGCAATACAAGCCTCTCGCTCGTATGGTAAATCTTCTACCTCGTCACACAAGCTCCAAATGCTTATGTGGTATATGATGAAGTATGCCTATCTTCAGAAGTATACCATGTAATGTAGTTCAAAATTAATTGTTACTATCCTATGGCGACATTTATTATTTCACACAGAAAAACCAGCACTCCGCATCCTATGGCATTCACAGGAGTTGATATAATAATATTTCGCATCCAACTCATTAAGGTTTACCTATTTGTCGGGCACACAAATAAAATCTTTACTCAACAGCTAATCCATTTACCTGTTCAAACATATATAATTCACATGTATATATTTCTATCTATTTTCTACTCAGTTCAATGTGTGATTTAAATGAATAAATCCTACCATTATTCTATTGTTGATTAAATTAACTATTGTTTCAATAATTCAATTAATCAAATTTACTATCACACAATGTAAACAATCAGTCAAATTGTTTTTGACTTTTTTAAAACCATATAAATTAATTCCTATTCTCTTTTAAAATCATTCAGACTATATAATTAAAAGTGCACATCCATGGAAAGAAAATAACAACAGAGTAGAGAATTAAATGGTAATGCAAAGTATGGTAAATATACCTTGCACCAGAGTCAATCAGAGATATCCACTCGGCATCTAGGATAAGCTTTCTGAATGCTCTCCTCAGTTTCCCAAGTACAATCTCGTGGATCTCCACTCCATTGCACTTTGACTAAGTGAACCTTCTTGTTCCTCATCTCTTTGGTCTCTTTGCTGATGATCTTTAGCGGCTCTCGTCTCACAGCTAGTTCTGGGGTAATTTCAATATCCTGTTGAGCTGCTTCTTCCACGATCAAGTCTGGATCATGAACGTGCTTTCGAAGTTGAGATATGTGAAATACATCATGAACTCCAGGCAACCAATCAGGCAGTTAAACCCTATAAGCGAGCGTTCTGATCCGTTCTAGAATAGGTATCGGACCTATGAATTTGGGCGCTAACTTTCCAGTTTTACCGAACCGGATAACTCCTCTCATCGGCGATACTTTCAAATATACATAGTCGTTAACAGCAAAGGATATATCTCTTCTTCTCCTATCGGCATAGCTCTTTTGTCGGCTTTGAGCGGCCAGTAATCGTTTCTTAATAAAATCGACTTTGTCGGCAGCTTCTCGGATCATATCAGGCCCTAACACAGGTCTATTTCCGGCTTCGACCCAACAAGCAGGAGATCGGCACGGTCTACCATACAACGCTTCGAATGGCGACATTGTCAGACTCGCCTGGTAGCTGTTGTTATATGAGAATTCAGCCAAATGTAGATGGTCTTCCCATGATCCGTCGAAATCTAGAACACAAGCCCGCAATAGATCTTCTAAAATTCGATTCACCCTCTCAGTCTGACCGTCTGTCTGAGGATGATAAGCTGTGCTCAAGTTCAACTTTGTTCCCAATTCTACTTGAAATGCCTCCCATAATTTACTAGTAAATATTGTATCTCTATCACTGACTATACTGAGCGGCACTCCATGTAGTCTAACTATTTCCTTGAAATATATCTGCGCCAGACTCTGAGCAGTTCTGTTTGATCTAACAGGTATGAAATGGGCGTTCTTCGTGAAGCGATCTACGATCACCCAAATACTGTCATTTCCTTTTCTGGTTCTGGGCAGACCATCAATGAAGTCCATGGAAATATGTTCCCACTTCCAACCAGGAACGTCCAGCGGTTGTAACAGTCCAGCCAGTTTCTGTTGGTCGCTCTTGACTAGCTGGCAAGTGGGGCATTGACTAACATATATCGAGATGTTTCTTTTCAACGACTTCCACCAGAATGTTTGCTTGATATCGTTGTACATTTTACTCACACCCGGATGGATACTGAGCTTAGATTTGTGGCATTCATCAAGCACACCTCTTCTGATTTCAGGAATTTCTGGAACACAAATTCATCCTTCTAACCTCAGAATCCCTTCATTGTCGAGCTGGAAATCCGAAGCATTGCCTTCACGAATTCGCTGACTCATTCCTTTAATAAATTGGTCGTCTTTTTGAAGAGCCGATATCTTGTCAATCAACTAAGTTGCAATGATAAAACTAGCGATGATTTCATTCTTTCGGCTTAACGCATCGGCCACGACATTGGCTTTCCCTGGAGTGTATAGAATCTCAAAATCATATGCTGCAAGGAACTCTAGCCAATGTTGCTGCCTCAGATTCAGGTCTTTCTGAGTGAACAGATACTTTAACGACTGATGGTCTGTATACAGTTCGAATTTCTCACCCAGAAGATAATGTCTCCAGATTTTCAAAGAGAATACAATAGCCAACAACTCAAGATCATGTGTCACATATTTCTTCTCGTGCGGCTTCAGCTGACGGCTAGCATAAGCAATCACTTGGCCCCTTTGCATTAACACCGCGCCAAGGCCTTCTCTAGAAGCATCAGTCCAGACTTTCAAATCCTGATTACCATCAATAATGGTTAACACTGGAGCAGTAGTTAATCTTAACTTTAGCTCTTCAAAAGCCTCCTCACTTTCTGGAGTCCATTTGAATTTAGAGTGCTTCTTTGTGAGCTTCGTTAAGTGGCCAGATATCTTCGAAAAGTTTTTAATGAACTTCCGGTAATAACAAGGCAATCCGAGAAAACCGCGGACTTCCGTAGGGGTACTGGGTTGTTTCCAGTTTTGAATAGTTGTGATTTTGCTTGGATCCACAGCAATTCCTTCTTTAGATACAACGTGGCATAGAAATTTCATTTCATCTTGCCAGAATATACATTTGGATAGTTTGGCTTTTAATACATTCCTTCTGGGGATTTCCAGAACGTGTTCCAAATGCTTTTCA
This sequence comes from Allium sativum, assembly GCA_030737875.1. Lineage (NCBI taxonomy): Eukaryota > Viridiplantae > Streptophyta > Magnoliopsida > Asparagales > Amaryllidaceae > Allium > Allium sativum. Next base: position 301,769 of record JASFAX010000104.1, read on the forward strand.
TGTTCGGCCTTCGATTTAGAGAAGATTAGAATATCGTCAATAAAAACCAGAACAAATTTATTCAAAACTCCTCTGAACACTCTATTCATTAGATCGACGAAATAGGCTGGAGCGTTACATAAGCCGAACGACATTACTAACCACTCATAGAATAGGTCGGGACCTCTGAATGCTGTCATTGGAACACACTCTTCAGCAATTCGAAGTTGATGGAAACCTGTAGCTAGGTCCATTCGTGAAAATACTTGTGCGCCATTTAATCGATCCAACAAATCATCAATCCGCGGCAATGGATATTTATTCTTTATTATCTGTTTTTTCAAATCACGATAATCCACACATAGCCGTAGAGTACCGTCAGACTTTGGGACAAACACCACCGCTGCACCCCAATCAGAGAAACTAGGCCTGATCAGACCCTTCCATACTAGCTGTCGTGTTTGATTGTCTAACTCATCTTTCTCTTTCAAGGACATTCTTCGAATAGCGTGAACTACCGGCCTTGCATTGGGAATCAAGGAAATTTTGAAATCTATTTCTCTTTGCGGAGGTAAGCGAACAACTTCTTCGAACACATCCGCATAGTTTTTGACGACAGGAATGTCTTTGATGAGGTCAGGAATATTCTCTGCAACTTCAGGGATATTTTCTATTTGGGCTGGAGAAACATCGAGAGCTGCCCAGAAGTCTTTTCTATTAGCATTCTGACCTTCACAGGGAATGGTTATATAGTCACCTGATTTAATCCTCGCCTTTACGACTCTGTCGGCGCATTTAACTTCAGCTTCATATTTGGTCAACCAGTCTAACCCCAAGATAAGATCAAACTCTTTAAAATTCATGACGACCGCAATGGTAGGAAACCGATAACGAGAGAAAGAAACCGGCACTCCACAAACCCAACTGAGATCAATGGAACCCCCAACCGGATTCTGGACAGTCATTGGTTCCTTGAGCTTCTTCAAATTCAAATCCAGCTTCTTAGCTGCATTCTTTGCAATGAAGCTTCGTGACGCGCCTGTGTCAAACAGTACTTTAACTGGAATATCTTTGACAGTAAGTGTGCCTTCTAAAACATCGGGCCTCTCTTGACTAGCTGAGGGCTCAGAAGTCTCTGCTACTTCATTTACTTGAGCTTCTTTGGTCATTTTTAACAGCCGACAATCTTGCTTTACATGACCAAAACGATGACATTGATTGCATCTCTTACTTTCCTGGAGCTTCTTGCCGGATTTAAACCCATCATTATTTCGTTTCTTCAGAGATCTGCATTTTATCGAGAGATGTCCTTGTTTATTGCAGTTGCTGCATACAGCTGTCGTTACTAGTTCTTTCTCGGATCTGGCCCTTTTCCTCTTGGCACTGGGCTTCTTACTGAACGCTGACACCGTAGTGGCCTTAGGAATATCAGCTTCCGACTCTTCTTTGTTACTAGTACCGGCTTCCTCTTCGTCGCGCAACATTCCTTTCTTGTGGAGATCTTCATATTGATAAGCCATGTATATCATTTCTGAAAAAGGAAGCTTCACACTCCTCATTACACTATTCTGATATCTCCTTTGCAGGCCATGAATAAATCTCAGATTTTTCCTCTTTGGATCTTGAATCAGATGAGGAGCAAAATGAGAAAGTTCGTTGAATTTCTTATGATATTCTGGGATGGTCATATCACCTTGTATCAGATAAGAGAATTCATCACATAATCGCTCATTCACTTCAGGAGGAGTAAATCTTCCTAGGAAAATCTCTTTGAATCTATCCCAGGTGATATCACCTTCTGGATTATCTTTGATGATTATTTCCCACCAGATTAAAGCTTCTCCATTGAGCGGCCAAGATGCTACTAATCTTTTCTGGTCGTCTCTCAGCTGGAAACGCTCAAATATTCTTTCTGCAGAGCTCACCCAAGCTTGAGTTTGAATAATAGATTCATTGCCCAAGAACTGTGCTCCACCCAAATTTCAATATCTCTTAAATAGAGCCTCTAGATCTAGTTCTGCATTTCTCCTGTTTCAGACACTCATTTTTCTAGTACTTATGCAAACAGCAGATCAAGTGTCAGGTCACATAAAAGATAATTTAAAACATAGAAACACATACTTCAATGTAAATGTGTCTATCGAGGTGTAATTTCATTCTGCTTTACTCTTACTAGGATATTACTGATCCTATATGTAATGAGTTACCCATCCTAGAACACTACTGGTTCTATTTCTGACGAGTTCATTAATATGTTATATTCCAGCACTAAGCTTAACCAAGGCTCTGATACCACGATGTGACGACCCCAAACCCCGTACTGACGGAGACAAGGGTTATCTTTGGAATATAACACAGAAACAGATAATAGCAGAACAAAATTAAATAAATACACCAGATAATGAACAATAGAATATACTGGATAAAAGTAATCATCAGAGTTACACAGTATACAGGATCATACTTAGTACAAATACAGTTCAGCTATACATAAATGTCTACAGCGGAAACAAACAAAATATGTACAATAGGAGCTGAACAGCATAAAAAGAGATAAATAATATAATCCATCTTCAGCTCCAGCTATCCAGAAAGAACAAGCTAAACCTGAAAACAAGGCTGCCCATGTAGAAAAAGGGGCACCCGAGTTTGAGAGTGAAACAAACTACGGGTCAGTCATGGGACTGGTATGAGAAATCTACTCAACACATTTATACTATAGCTAATCACAGGACCATGCCACTTTCGTGGAACGGGTTTACTCCATTGGATTGCCAGTGCACTAAAACAAATCTTTCTTTTAAACATCGCAATGCTTTTTATAAAAATGAAGCCATTATAAGACTTAGTTCCCATCACACAATGCAACGCAAACCGGAGGATATAGTTTTACCTTATAATGGCCAAAATATGTTTGATACGAATAAAACAAAAGCACTTGATATTACTACTAGTGTTTATATATTTTGAAAACAATTTCAAATCATAACTATCAATCATAGACGACATGAGCGTCCCATGCCACTATGTCGCCAAATATATATACAATCGAAACCGCACAATCACGTATTTGGAAACTAGATTTCCGTCATGAACCAAGGCAAAAGATAGTCCTTACCGACTTCGAGACTCTCTAGCCCGAGCCTCAGGCACAGCCGCAATCGTACCTTGGATCGTCAGGGCCGGTCCACACGAAGTGGATTATAATACCTAAACAATGCGTCTCTCCGCCCTTTTGGGCGTAAATGAGCCAACGAATGACTCCATCGGACCCGGATCGTCTGATCTAACTGAGGCGCCTCGCAAAAGTAACAACCACATAAGTCAAACTCGTCAGGGCGTGTAAAACCACTGACGCAACTTTTAGCTAGAAAGAAAATGCACGTCCCCCCTGAGGTCCTTCTCCCGTTTCTGGTTCATACCAGGGTGTGAGGCTCGCGATTTCACATTATACACAAAGCTACGCCACACAGGCGGTGCTTTGATCATCACCACATGACTTTGCTTTTCAACAGAAACCCTGATCATCTGCCACTTAGGCATGCCACATTAGCAATTCATGCCATGAAACTGATGTCCATCGATATACAACCTCTGAGCTCGTGCGTTTCAGAGAAGGGCATTAAGCAAAAGAATAAATTCTCCGCCGCCAAACAGATGTATATTTAACAGAGATCAATCAACACAGAATAAAATCCAATGTCAGTCACACAGTCCATTTACAAGTTCTTTCTGGGTCTGAACGAAACCGGAGGCACTATATACCTCGCAAACCCATCGATCACCACGCACGTCTGGACGATCACCACTCATTATCCATATTTCGGGATGCCTCCCAATCAGGACCTCGGTTACCACCCAAACGAGGTGAAGATCTCTGGTCTTCGACCACCGTCTTTATCTTCGACTTTCAATCGTCGGTCAATTATTTGAAATGAGAATTAACTCGGTCTTTTCAAATAATTCACATATATTTAGAATATCAAATCAATTTATTTCAATGGTTAAATCATTCGACAACACCAATTTTGTTCTTTAATGTAATTTTCACACCAATCACATTCAACCATCAAATACCACATAAATCGAGAAAATTCAGTTTATTTCCATTCCATATCGTTTATGATATTTTATAACAATTTATCGCTATTTTTATTTATTTTAAAATAGCCAATTCATTCAAAACGACGCATCGGGCCATAACGCGGCCGTGGCACTGTTTTTATTCAGATTTGATTTACATATATCTGAAAATCTAACCATTGGATCTTCACAAAATTTACATCATTAGAAAGATCTTTTCAAAACGAATCCAACGGTTCTAGTTTCGGGAAAATCCGATGGTCGGATCTCCTGGTGCAATCGTTTGAAGTTTCGATTTCAAAATACGAACTGCAGCGTCGTTATTCGATTAAATATAATTATATATATATATATATATATATATATATATATATATATATAATCGATTCTGGCGCTGTTTTTCTTCAGATTTGAATTAAACATTCCAGACAATCCAACCGTTGGATTTTTACAAAGTTGGTGTCGTTGGAAACATATTTCCAAAGCGAACCCGACGGTTGAGATTTCAGGAAAATCTGATGGTCGGATCTCCCGTACTAATCGTTTGAAGTTTCGATTTCAAAATACGAACTGCAGCGTCGTTTTTCAATATATTTCAATTCTATTTAAATATATATATATCGATTCTTCGATTTCAAAACCATATGAATTTCACACTTTTGATAAAAATGATATTTTCATCTAACTGCCTTCTATTTCAACACTTCACTATTTTTAACAATTCATTTATATAATAAAAATGTGATTTTTATTGTAAAACAATTCATTTCAAAAAACTGTTATTTTATATAGTTCGTATAGATGATAAAAATTGGATTTTTATTATAAAACAATTCATTTCAAAATATGAACACCATTCAACACATGAATTTCAACTCAACAACGGTCCCACACATGGAGGTTTTCTATTCAACGAATAAATATAGTTTCAACAAATGAAAATAATTCAAACACATGAATATTATTCAAAATTTCGGCAGCATAACGGTAGGGTAGTTAAAACCGGGACCGTCCCTAGTACGGCTCCTCGCTCTACCTTAAAACCTCGCGGTTTTTGACAATGGGGATCATGCATCCAGTTCGCACGCAGGCGGCATGTACATATTTTCCATTTCCACAAACTATTCCTATGTGGTTTCAACCAAATATTTCTCAACCACAAACGGGTATTTTTCAACCACAATCAATCAATATCAACTACAAACAATCCCAATCAACCATTCGCTATCAATCAATTTTTCACACCAATCACAACCAATTAATATCGTCCATGGTTTGTGGACGAGGGGCGTATATATATATATATATATTTATTTATATTTATATATAGCAATTCACTTCTATTTCAACACATATATAATTTCTACAACGCATATATAACTTATACATCGAATGTACAACTTATACAACGCTTATACATGAGGTGTACACCGCTTATATAACTCATACATCGACTATATAATATATACATCGTCGTTTTCCATATCGTTTATAAATTAGAAGTCTCACATTGGGTTCCACTCCACCAAAAATAGCAGAAGGCTCAGAATAATATGCGGTCTCTTCTAAAATGTAGAAGACGTCCACACGGTCACGATGTTTCCTGTTTCATCGAATTTCGTTAAGAAACGAAAAAGATATGATTTTTCAAAGTTCAGATGTAATAAAGGACCCACCTTTCACGATGGTTCAAAACTAGTTTTTGATCTTTCGATCAAACCGTTGCGCGATAGGAAAATCAGCTCACACAGCGTCGATGAGCTTCGAACCACCTTCCCGGCGCTGGTGGTTTTGAGACGACCCGATTTCCCGTTCTCACGGAAACAAGGTTATCTTTTGGAATATAACACAGAAACATATAATAGCAGAACAGAATTAAATAAATACACCAGAATGAACAACAAAATATACTGGATAAAAGTAATCATCAGAGTTACACAGTATACAGGATCTTACTTAGTACAAATACAGTTCAGCTATACATAAATGTCTACAGCGGAAATAAACAAAATATGTACAATAGGAGCTGAACAGCATAAAAAGAAATAAATGATAGAATCCATCTTCAGCTCCAGCTATCCAGAAAGAACTAGCTAAACCTGAATACAAGGCTGCCCGTGTAGAAAAAGGGGCACCCGAGTTTGAGAGTGAAACAAACTACGAGTCAGTCATGGGACTGGTATGAGAAATCTACTCAACACATATATAATTTGGCTAATCACAGGACCACGCCACTTTCGTGGAACGGGTTTACTCCATTGGATTGCCAGTGCTTTAAAACAAATCTTTCTTTTAAACATCGCTATGCTTTTTATAAAAATGAAGCCGTTATAAGACTCAGTTCCCATCACACAATGCAACGCAAACCGGAGGATAGAGTTTTTACCTTATAACGGCCAAAATATGGTTGATACGAATAAAACAAAGGCATTTGATATTATTGCTAGTGTTTATATGTTTTGAAAACAATTTCAAATCATAACTATCAATCATAGACGGCATGGGTACCATATATCATGTCGCCATATATATATACAATCAAAACCGCACGATGTCGTATTTGGAAATTGGATTTCCGTCATGAACCAAGGCAAAAGATAGTCCTTACCGAATTCGTGACTCTCTAGCCCGAGCCACCGGAACAGCCGCAACTGCCCCTTGGAGCGACAGGGCCGGTCCACCGATGTGGATTATAGTGCCTGAACAATACGTTTCCCCACCCTTTGGGGCGTAAACGAGCCAACGAATGACTCCATCGGACCCGGATCGTCCGATCAAACCGAGGCGCCTCGCAACAGCAACAACCACATAGGTGAAAAGTATATAAATGTCAGGGCTGGTAGGTCACTGACACCACCCTAGCTAGAAAGAAACGCATGCCCTCCCTGAGGTCCTTCTCCAGTTTTAGGTTCATACCGGGGTGTGAGGCTCGCGAATTCACGTTATACACAAAGCTACGCCACACAGGCGGTGCTTTGATCATCACCACAAGACTTTGTTTTTCAACAGAAGTCCTGATCACAGCATCTTAGCATGCCACACAAGCAATTCATGCCATGCGACTGATGTCCATCGATATACAACCTCTGAGCTCGTGCGTCTCAGAGAAGGGCGTTAAGCAAAAGAATAAATTCTCCGCCGCCAAACAGATGTATATTTAACAGAAATCAATCAACACAGAATAAACTCCAATGTCAGACACACAGTCCATTTACAAGTCCGTTCTGGGTCTGAACGAAACCGGAGGCACTAAATACCTCGCAAACCCTTCGATCAACACGTACGTCTGAACGATCACCACTCATTATCCATATTTCGGGATGCCTCCCAATCAGGACCTCGGTTACCATCCAAACGAGGTGAAGATCTCCGGTCTTCGACCATCGTCTTCATCTTCGAATTTCAATCGTCGGTCGATTATTCGAAATGAGAATTAACTCGGCCTTTTCAAATAATTCACGTATATTTAGAATTTCAAATCGATTTATTTCAATGGTTAAATTATTCGACAACACCAATTGTGTTCTTTAATATAGTTTTCACACCAAACACATTCAACCATCAAACATCACATAAATACTGCAAATTCAGTTTATTTCCATTCCATATCGCTTACGATATTTTATAACTATTTATCGCTATTTTTATTTATTTTAAAATAGCCATTTTATTCAAAACGACGCTTCGGGCCATAAGGCGGCCGTGGCGCTGTTTTTCTTCAGATTTGATTTACACATATCTGAAAATCTAACCGTTGGATCTTCACAAAATTTACATCATTAGAAAGGTCTTTTCAAAACGAATTCAACGGTTCCAGTTTCGGGAAAATCCGACGGTCGGATCTCCCGGTACAATCGTTTGAATTTTCGATTTCAAATTACGAACTGCAGCGTCGTTATTCGATTAAATATAATTATATTTATATAAATAAATATAATCGTTTCTGGCGCTGTTTTTCTTCAGATTTGAATTAAACATTCCAGACAATCCAACCGTTGGATTTCTACAAAGTTGGTGCCGTTGGGAAGATATTTCCAAGGCGAACCCGACGGTTGAGGTTTCGGGAAAATCCAATGGTCGGATTTCCCGTACTAGTCGTTTGAAATCACGGTTTCAAAATACGAACTGCACGGCTTCGTTTCGTTTTAATTTTATTTATATTTATATATTTATATAAATATAGTTCATTCAACGATTTCAATATCGTTTTTACTTCCAAAAAATTTCTAACTCCTTAAATTTTGGAAAAATTTCGCCATAACCTCCCCTGCACCGGGAGCATCGGGAAATCGCAAATAGCGTTCCCGGTCCTTCTAATCTCAAAAAGAAAAAGAAGAAGCCAAGCGGCTAGCCAACAGGCTCAAAATCATCACCTAAACAAATCAGTAAATGTGTACCTATTTGTCGGGCACAAAATTTTATTCCTCTTCTCTAGCCCCTTTGCTATAACCTGTTCAATGAATATGCATGTACATATATATACAGTTCATATCATTTTTCATTTTCTATTCAACTTCATATTTGATTTCTATTTGGTTTAAAAACACCATTCATTCTAATGCTACATAAATAGGTGCAAATCATTTCATTAGTTAATTAATGAATATTTCAACTCATATATGTTTATTTTGAACAAGTGGCTATTTTTAACACTTCACATTTCAACGATTTATGCATACAATAAAAATGTGATTTTTTTATTGTAAAACAATTCATTTCAAAACACTATTTTTCTATATAGTTCATATAGTCGATAAAAGGTGATTTTTATTATCAAACAATTTATTTCAAAATATGAATACCATTCAACACATGAATTTCTAAACAACGAATGAATATCAATTCAACACATGAATGTTTTCAATAGTTTTTATATATAGATAAAAATGTGATTTTTATTATCGAACAATTTATTTCAAAATATGAATACCATTCAACACATGAATTTCTAAACAACGAATGAATATCAATTCAACACATGAATGTTTTCAATAGTTTTTATATATAGATAAAAATGTGATTTTTATTATCGAACAATTTATTTCAAAATATGAATACCATTCAACACATGAATTTGTAAACAACGAATGAATATCAATTCAACACATGAATGTTTTCAATAGTTTTTCTATATAGATAAAAATATGATTTTTTATTATCGAACAATTTATTTCAAAATATGAATACCATTCAACACATGAATTTCTAAACAACGAATGAATATCAATTCAACACATGAATGTTTTCAATAGTTTTTCTATATAGATAAAAATGTGATTTTTTATTATCGAACAATTTATTTCAAAATATGAATACCATTCAACACATGAATTTCTAAACAACGAATGAATATCAATTCAACACATGAATGTTTTCAATAGTTTTTCTATATAGATAAAAATGTGATTTTTTATTATCGAACAATTTATTTCAAAATATGAATACCATTCAAAACATGAATTTCTAAACAACGAATGAATATCAATTCAACACATGAATGTTTTCAATAGTTTTTCTATATAGATAAAAATGTGATTTTTTATTATCGAACAATTTATTTCAAAATATGAATACCATTCAACACATGAATTTCTAAACAACGAATGAATATCAATTCAACACATGAATGTTTTCAATACAATGAATAAATATAGTTTAAGCATATGAAAATAATTCAAACACACAAATATTATTCAAAATTTCGGCAGCATAACGGCAGGGTAGTTACACCGGCACCGTCCCTAGTACGGCTCCTCGCTCTACCTTAAAACCTCGCGGTTTTTGACAATGGGGTTCATGCATCTAGTTCGCACGCAGGCGGCATGTATATATTTATTTCATTTCCACAAACTAATCCTAAGTGGTTTCAACCAAATTTTTCACAACCACCAATGGGTATTTTTCAACCACTTTCAACCAATATCAATCACAAACAATCCCAAACAACCATTCGCTATCAATCAAATTTTCACAACAATTTCAACCAATAAATATCGTCCATGGTTTGTGGACGAGGGGCGTACATATATATATATATATATATATATATATATATATAGATATTATATATAGCAATTCACTTTCATTTTCAACCCATATATAATATTTTTAAATCAGAAATCTCACCAATAGCTATCCAACTTCACGACTCTTCCTTTATAGAAATCTTCGCCTTTTGTCGCTTTTGCCCGTATTCTCTACATATGTAAAAATAGAATTTTTACTATGCTATTCAATATATAAAAATCGAATTTTGACTTCGCTATTCAATATATAAAAATATGATTTTTACTTCGACTTTCAACATATAAAAATATGAATTTTACTTTTGCTTTCAACATATAAAAATATGTTTTTTTTTTTTACTTTTGCTTTCAAATCTGATCTTTTTAAAGTTTACCTTTTCTTTTAACTTAAAATTAAAATCTGTTTAAATCCTTTATATAAAAAAACAGTTTTAAATCCTTATTAAAATTTCAGTTTTAAACCTAATTAAATTTCAGTTTTAAAATTATAAATAAATCAGTTTTATTCTTTTTTATAAAAAAGCAGTTTTATTCTTTTTTTATAAAAAAACAGTTTAAACCTTTTTTTATAAAAAAACAGTTTAAACCTTTTTTATAAAAACAGTTTATATATAAAATAAAAATAAAATAAATAAAAATACAATACAATTTAAAACTTACAGAGGCGCGGGGGGGTTTCTGCCGTTCGTCGGAGGCTTCTCGAGGGCGGCGGCTTCTATTCGAACGGTTGTGGCGCTTCAAGGCTCGAACGGAGGAGGCGCTTCAAGGGGGAGGTGGCGATGCTTCGATCGATGTCCAGACGAGGGGGGGGGGGGGCGTCGCGATTGATTGCTAGGTTTTTTTTTTTTTTTTCTTTCTTTCTCTGCCGATTTACTTTTGAAAAGGGGGGGGGCAAGCAGGAGATAAGGAGGGAAGGGGGGATTAAAAAATATATATATATATATATATATTTTTATTTAATTATTTAATTTCGCAAATAGGTTGACTTTTACATATGACCTCGAAACGAGGCCCACCGTCTGTCGTCCATAGCGTTTAACCCCCATTCCGAACACAATGGGATATGTATCGCAAGCTGGTTTGATCGTTACAATCGGTTTCCTTGTGAATTTTCATTTTAATCATTACATTGAATTTTAAACGCACATTTCAAATTACCGGGGTCACATACTAACTAGAAAAATTCCCGAAAAATATTTTCTAGTTTCGTATGGACGATACGGTCCTAACAAAACTAGTTTCGTCGAATTCTGAGACCGTTTGGAAAATGGCCAATTTCTAGTTGATTAAAATCAACTGAAATCGGTCAAACGCGTTTTCCTTTGCCACGCTCACATATTGATTCGAAAAATTATGAAATTTGAAACCTAGCAATAACTTGACACTGCGGATCTAACAAAAGTGGTTTCGTCGAAATCCGAGGTCATTTGCAAAATGTCCATTTTTAAGGGCCTGAATTCCATAGCGACTATTCAGAATTTTCTACCGGACATACCTTTTGATTCCCGCTATCAAATTTCGATTGGTCAGATTCATTGGAAAGATATCATCAATTAGATTCCATTATTTTTGGTTTCACCAAAATCCGGATTGTTTTGCACCCGGTATATTCAATTGAAGTTTGAAATCGAATTATCGAACTACCGCGCCATTTCAATTCTATATATAATTATAATTAATTATATTCGTTTTCAATTGTCGATTCAAACTCAGTTTTCATCGCCATTGTTTTAAAATATTTATTTTAAATATTTAAAATCCATTATTTTAGCTAATTTAAAAATTTTAAATTGGTTCAGATTTTCTGGGTCGTTACAATCTCCCCCACTTAAAACTTTTCGTCCCCGAAAAGGAGTAAAGTCGAAAGTGGTTTGATAAATCTATAATCACACAACACAACTACCAATTATTTCTTATGATATTCGGGAATGGTCATGTCACCTTGTATTAGATAAGAAAATTCATCACATAGTCGTTCGGTTGCTTCGGGAGGAGTAAATCTTTCTAAGAAAATCACTTTGAATCTGTCCCATGTGATATCACCTTGTATTAGATAAGAAAATTCATCACATAATCTCTCGGTTGCTTCGGGAGGAGTAAATCTTTCTAAGAAAATCACCTTGAATCTATCCCAGGTGATATCACCTTCTGGATTATCTTTAATAACTGAATCCCACCAAAACAAAGCTTCATCTTCGAGCGCCCAGGAGGCCAGTAATCTTTTCTGGTCATCCCTCAGTTTTAAGGCTTCGAAGATTTTCTCAGCCGAACGAATCCAAGCTTGTGTTCTCATAATAGATTCTTCGCCCGAGAACGGCTTTCCACCCAGATTTCTATATTTCATGAATAGAGCTTCTATATCCGGGTCAATATTACTTCTTCTGTTTCTGGCACTCATTTTCTAGTTCTTCTGCAAATAGCAGATCAAGTGTCAGGTCACAGAAAAGGTATTTTAAAATATAGAGACAAATACTTGAAGTGTAAATGTGTCTATCGAAGTGTATTCATTCTGCTTTACTCATACTAGGATATTGCTGATCCTATCTGTATTGAGTTACCCGTCCTAGAACACTACTGGTTCTATTTCTGACGAGTTCGTTCAAATGTTATATTCCAGAACTAAGCTTAACCAAAGCTCTGATACCACGTTGAGACGACCCGATTTCCCGTTCTCACGGAAACAAGGTTATCTTTTGGAATATAACACAGAAACATATAATAGCAGAACAGAATTAAATAAATACACCAGAATGAACAACAAAATATACTGGATAAAAGTAATCATCAGAGTTACACAGTATACAGGATCTTACTTAGTACAAATACAGTTCAGCTATACATAAATGTCTACAGCGGAAATAAACAAAATATGTACAATAGGAGCTGAACAGCATAAAAAGAAATAAATGATAGAATCCATCTTCAGCTCCAGCTATCCAGAAAGAACCAGCTAAACCTGAATACAAGGCTGCCCGTGTAGAAAAAGGGGCACCCGAGTTTGAGAGTGAAACAAACTACGAGTCAGTCATGGGACTGGTATGAGAAATCTACTCAACACATATATAATTTGGCTAATCACAGGACCACGCCACTTTCGTGGAACGGGTTTACTCCATTGGATTGCCAGTGCTTTAAAACAAATCTTTCTTTTAAACATCGCTATGCTTTTTATAAAAATGAAGCCGTTATAAGACTCAGTTCCCATCACACAATGCAACGCAAACCGGAGGATAGAGTTTTTACCTTATAACGGCCAAAATATGGTTGATACGAATAAAACAAAGGCATTTGATATTATTGCTAGTGTTTATATGTTTTGAAAACAATTTCAAATCATAACTATCAATCATAGACGGCATGGGTACCATATATCATGTCGCCATATATATATACAATCAAAACCGCACGATGTCGTATTTGGAAATTGGATTTCCGTCATGAACCAAGGCAAAAGATAGTCCTTACCGAATTCGTGACTCTCTAGCCCGAGCCACCGGAACAGCCGCAACTGCCCCTTGGAGCGACAGGGCCGGTCCACCGATGTGGATTATAGTGCCTGAACAATACGTTTCCCCGCCCTTTGGGGCGTAAACGAGCCAACGAATGACTCCATCGGACCCGGATCGTCCGATCAAACCGAGGCGCCTCGCAACAGCAACAACCACATAGGTGAAAAGTATATAAATGTCAGGGCTGGTAGGTCACTGACACCACCCTAGCTAGAAAGAAACGCATGCCCTCCCTGAGGTCCTTCTCCAGTTTTAGGTTCATACCGGGGTGTGAGGCTCGCGAATTCACGTTATACACAAAGCTACGCCACACAGGCGGTGCTTTGATCATCACCACAAGACTTTGCTTTTCAACAGAAGTCCTGATCACAGCATCTTAGCATGCCACACAAGCAATTCATGCCATGCGACTGATGTCCATCGATATACAACCTCTGAGCTCGTGCGTCTCAGAGAAGGGAGTTAAGAAAAAGAATAAATTCTCCGCCGCCAAACAGATGTATATTTAACAGAAATCAATCAACACAGAATAAACTCCAATGTCAGACACACAGTCCATTTACAAGTCCGTTCTGGGTCTGAACGAAACCGGAGGCACTAAATACCTCGCAAACCCTTCGATCAACACGTACGTCTGAACGATCACCACTCATTATCCATATTTCGGGATGCCTCCCAATCAGGACCTCGGTTACCATCCAAACGAGGTGAAGATCTCCGGTCTTCGACCATCGTCTTCATCTTCGAATTTCAATCGTCGGTCGATTATTCGAAATGAGAATTAACTCGGCCTTTTCAAATAATTCACGTATATTTAGAATTTCAAATCGATTTATTTCAATGGTTAAATTATTCGACAACACCAATTGTGTTCTTTAATATAGTTTTCACACCAAACACATTCAACCATCAAACATCACATAAATCAAGCAAATTCAGTTTATTTCCATTCCATATCGCTTACGATATTTTATAACTATTTATCGCTATTTTTATTTATTTTAAAATAGCCATTTTATTCAAAACGACGCTTCGGGCCATAAGGCGGCCGTGGCGCTGTTTTTCTTCAGATTTGATTTACACATATCTGAAAATCTAACTGTTGGATCTTCACAAAATTTACATCATTAGAAAGGTCTTTTCAAAACGAATCCAACGGTTCCAGTTTCGGGAAAATCCGACGGTCGGATCTGCCGGTACAATCGTTTGAATTTTCGATTTCAAATTACGAACTGCAGCGTCGTTATTCGATTAAATATAATTATATTTATATAAATAAATATAATCGTTTCTGGCGCTGTTTTTCTTCAGATTTGAATTAAACATTCCAGACAATCCAACCGTTGGATTTCTACAAAGTTGGTACCGTTGGGAAGATATTTCCAAGGCGAACCCGACGGTTGAGGTTTCGGGAAAATCCAATGGTCGGATTTCCCGTACTAGTCGTTTGAAATCACGGTTTCAAAATACGAACTGCACGGCTTCGTTTCGTTTTAATTTTATTTATATTTATATATTTATATAAATATAGTTCATTCAACGATTTCAATATCGTTTTTACTTCAAAAAATTTTCTAACTCCTTAAATTTTGGAAAAATTTCGCCATAACCTCCCCTGCACCGGGAGCATCGGGAAATCGCAAATAGCGTTCCCGGTCCTTCTAATCTCAAAAAGAAAAAGAAGAAGCCAAGCGGCTAGCCAACAGGCTCAAAATCATCACCCAAACAAATCAGTAAATGTGTACCTATTTGTCGGGCACAAAATTTTATTCCTCTTCTCTAGCCCCTTTGCTATAACCTGTTCAATGAATATGCATGTACATATATATACAGTTCATATCATTTTTCATTTTCTATTCAACTTCATATTTGATTTCTATTTGGTTTAAAAACACCATTCATTCTAATGCTACATAAATAGGTGCAAATCATTTCATTAGTTAATTAATGAATATTTCAACTCATATATGTTTATTTTGAACAAGTGGCTATTTTTAACACTTCACATTTCAACGATTTATGCATACAATAAAAATGTGATTTTTTTATTGTAAAACAATTCATTTCAAAACACTATTTTTCTATATAGTTCATATAGTCGATAAAAGGTGATTTTTATTATCAAACAATTTATTTCAAAATATGAATACCATTCAACACATGAATTTCTAAACAACGAATGAATATCAATTCAACTCATGAATGTTTTCAATAGTTTTTATATATAGATAAAAATGTGATTTTTATTATCGAACAATTTATTTCAAAATATGAATACCATTCAACACATGAATTTCTAAACAACGAATGAATATCAATTCAACACATGAATGTTTTCAATAGTTTTTATATATAAATAAAAATGTGATTTTTATTATCGAACAATTTATTTCAAAATATGAATACCATTCAACACATGAATTTCTAAACAACGAATGAATATCAATTCAACACATGAATGTTTTCAATAGTTTTTCTATATAGATAAAAATGTGATTTTTTATTATCGAACAATTTATTTCAAAATATGAATACCATTCAACACATGAATTTCTAAACAACGAATGAATATCAATTCAACACATGAATGTTTTCAATAGTTTTTCTATATAGATAAAAATGTGATTTTTTATTATCGAACAATTTATTTCAAAATATGAATACCATTCAACACATGAATTTCTAAACAACGAATGAATATCAATTCAACACATGAATGTTTTCAATAGTTTTTCTATATAGATAAAAATGTGATTTTTTATTATCGAACAATTTATTTCAAAATATGAATACCATTCAACACATGAATTTCTAAACAAAGAATGAATATCAATTCAACACATGAATGTTTTCAATAGTTTTTCTATATAGATAAAAATGTGATTTTTTATTATCGAACAATTTATTTCAAAATATGAATACCATTCAACACATGAATTTCTAAACAACGAATGAATATCAATTCAACACATGAATGTTTTCAATACAATGAATAAATATAGTTTAAGCATATGAAAATAATTCAAACACACAAATATTATTCAAAATTTCGCTAGCATAACGGCAGGGTAGTTACACCGGCACCGTCCCTAGTACGGCTCCTCGCTCTACCTTAAAACCTCGCGGTTTTTGACAATGGGGTTCATGCATCTAGTTCGCACGCAGGCGGCATGTATATATTTATTTCATTTCCACAAACTAATCCTAAGTGGTTTCAACCAAATATTTCACAACCACCAATGGGTATTTTTCAACCACTTTCAACCAATATCAATCACAAACAATCCCAAACAACCATTCGCTATCAATCAAATTTTCACAACAATTTCAACCAATAAATATCGTCCATGGTTTGTGGACGAGGGGCGTATATATATATATATATATATATATATATATATATATATATATATATATATATATATGTATATATATATATAGATATTATATATAGCAATTCACTTTCATTTTCAACCCATATAGAATATTTTTAAATCAGAAATCTCACCAATAGCTATCCAACTTCACGACTCTTCCTTTATAGAAATCTTCGCCTTTTGTCGCTTTTGCCCGTATTCTCTACATATGTAAAAATAGAATTTTTACTATGCTATTCAATATATAAAAATCGAATTTTGACTTCGCTATTCAATATATAAAAATATGATTTTTACTTCGACTTTCAACATATAAAAATATGATTTTTACTTTTGCTTTCAACATATAAAAATATGTTTTTTTTTTACTTTTGCTTTCAAATCTGATCTTTTTAAAGTTTACCTTTTCTTTTAACTTAAAATTAAAATTTGTTTAAATCCTTTATATAAAAAAACAGTTTTAAATCCTTATTAAAATTTCAGTTTTAAACCTAATTAAATTTCAGTTTTAAAATTATAAATAAATCAGTTTTATTCTTTTTTATAAAAAAACAGTTTTATTCTTTTTTTATAAAAAAACAGTTTAAACCTTTTTTTATAAAAAAACAGTTTAAACCTTTTTTATAAAAACAGTTTATATATAAAATAAAAATAAAATAAATAAAAATACAATACAATTTAAAACTTACAGAGGCGCGGGGGGGGGGGGGGGTTTCTGCCGTTCGTCGGAGGCTTCTCGAGGGCGGCGGCTTCGATTCGAACGGTGGTGGCGCTTCAAGGCTCGAACGGAGGAGGCGCTTCAAGGGGGAGGTGGCGATGCTTCGATCGATGTCCGGACGAGGGGGGGGCGTCGCGATTGATTGCTAGGGTTTTTTCTTTCTTTCTTTCTCCGCCGATTTACTTTTGAAAGGGGGGGGGGCAAGCAGGAGATAAGGAGGGAAGGGGGGATTAAAAAATATATATATATATATATATTTTTTATTTAATTATTTAATTTCGCAAATAGGTTGACTTTTACATATGACCTCGAAACGAGGCCCACCGTCTGTCGTCCATAGCGTTTAACCCCCATTCCGAACACAATGGGATATGTATCGCAAGCTGGTTTGATCGTTACAATCGGTTTCCTTGTGAATTTTCATTTAAATCATTATATTGAATTTTAAACGCACATTTCAAATTACCGGGGTCACATACTAACTAGAAAAATTCCCGAAAAATATTTTCTAGTTTCGTATGGACGATACGGTCCTAACAAAACTAGTTTCGTCGAATTCTGAGACCGTTTGGAAAATGGCCAATTTCCAGTTGATTAAAATCAACTGAAATCGGTCAAACGCGTTTTCCTTTGCCACGCTCACATATTGATTCGAAAAATTATGAAATTTGAAACCTAGCAATAACTTGACACTGCGGATCTAACAAAAGTGGTTTCGTCGAAATCCGAGGTCATTTGCAAAATGTCCATTTTTAAGGGCCTGAATTCCATAGCGACTATTCAGAATTTTCTACTGGACATACCTTTTGATTCCCGCTATCAAATTTCGATTGGTCAGATTCATTGGAAAGATATCATCAATTAGATTCCATTATTTTTGGTTTCACCAAAATCCGGATTGTTTTGCACCCGGTATATTCAATTGAAGTTTGAAATCGAATTATCGAACTACCGCGCCATTTCAATTCTATATATAATTATAATTAATTATATTCGTTTTCAATTGTCGATTCAAACTCAGTTTTCATCGCCATTGTTTTAAAATATTTATTTTAAATATTTAAAATCCATTATTTTAGCCAATTTAAAAATTTTAAATTGGTTCAGATTTTCTGGGTCGTTACAGGTTTCGCTCCGTTTGGTGGTGCCCTGAAGGCTCGGCGGCGCTCCAAAGTCGTTGACTTTGAGGACTCGTATCTCCCTCCACACTTGATGATAACTAGCAAACCTTAGATGGATTTAAAGAGGAGAGGAAGAGCTTTGAAATGAATCAAGAATCACTCGATTTCATTGTGAAACGTGGGAGAAATCGAAGAGAGAAGGTGGCGACATCATTTCCGTCGTGCGCAGTATTCATCGGGGAGAGAGAAGATGGTCACTGGCCAATGAGAGATTTTCTTTATATTTATATTTTTAAAATTTTGAAAATACCCCCTTTCCCACACGAACGCCAATTCAAACCCAACGACTGTCGCCCCTAGCGTTTTACCCTCATTCCGAACACAATGGGATATGTTTCGTAGGCCCATTCGACTGTTTCAGTCAGTTTTCCTTAAAATTAAAATATATAACATTCAATATTCAATTTGAACGTACATTTCAATTAGCCAGGGCCGCAAACTGATTCAAAAAATTCCAGAAAAATAAATCTAGCTATGTTTAGACGATACGGTCCCAACAAAACTAGTTTCGTCGAATTCTGAGACCGTTTGCAAAAAGGCCCATTTCTGGTCGATCCAATTTGACTGTAATTGACCAGAACACGTTTTCTTTTTCCAAGCTCACATACTAGCTTCCAAAATTATGAAATTTGAAACCTAGCAATAACTTCACATCTCGGATCCAACAAAAGTGGTTTCGTCGAATTCCGAGGTCATATGCAAAATGGCCAATTTCACGGGCTATATAAATTCCATAGCAACCTTTCTGAAAATTCATTTGGCCATAACTTTTGCTTTCCGTTATGAAAATTCAATTTTTCAGATTCGTTGGAAAGGTATTCACTAACAGATTTAAATATTTTTGGTTTCACTCAAATCCGTTTTGTTTTGCACCCGGTACAGTCCGACAAAGTTTGAATTCAATTTTTGAAACTGCAGTGCCATTTCAGGCCTTGTTTATTATTATTATTAATTATATTCGTTTTCGAACGTCGATTCAAACACACTTTTCATTGCCATTATTTAAAATATTTATTTAAAATATTTAAAATCCATTATTTTAGCCAATTTAAAAATTTTAAATTGGTTCAGATTTTCTGGGTCGTTACATAGTTTTGTTGCCCCCAAAACCACTGTAACCACCTCTACTAGGGTTGTATCCACGTCCACGTTCTCGTCCACGACCACGTCCTCTACTGCCTCTTCCACGACCTCTTTCGAAGTGGGCAAAAATAGCATTAACTTCTGGTAATTCATCTGAATCAGTTGGTCTTGAGGAGTAATTTTTAAGAAGCAATTCATTGTTTTTTCAGCAATCAACAAACTTTCAATGAGTTCATAATATTTTGTAAAATGACGCTCTCGATATTGTTGCTACAGGAGCACTTTCGAGGCATGAAATGTTGAGAAGGTCTTTTCCAACATTTACGCATCATTTAACTTTTTTCCACATAGTTTTAGTTTAGAATTAATTCTAAACATAACGGAATTATATTCCCTTACGGTTTTAAAGTCTTGAAACCTCTGGCTCAACCACTCTTGCCTTGTGTTTGGAAGTATGATCGTTTTTTGGTGGTCATAATGCTCCTTCAGGGAGTTCCATAACTGAAAAGGGTCTTTTTCAGTTAAATATTCCGATTTTAGATCATTGTGGATGTGGCGTCTTAAAAATATTAGAGCCTTTTCTTTGTCCTGCTGGGACATATTATTACCATCTTTAACGACATTCTCTAAGCATTGAGATTGCAAGTGGATCTCGGCATCCAGTATCCATGACAAATAATTGTCTCCAGAAACGTCCAATGCTTTAAATTCAAGTTTAGCAATGTTTGACATTTTGTGAACTACAAAAAAAAAATTGCGGATGCTTAATTAAACAAAATACACATATCAGTATACATGTTCTATAATTATGAAAACGAATTAACAAATTAACGAACATACAAAATAATGAAACTATAGTATTGTTATATTATAAAAAAATATGCAGATCTCGTAAAATAGAATAGGACCGTAGACATGCATGTAATAAATTAAATATATTACAACACGGAATCATAAAAAAATCCAAATCTGCAAGTCTTTCTCTATACATTTACAATGAACTTATACTAATAATGAAACAATACCAACCTTCAAGGAGCCATACATCTATTATGGCCACAGTAATACATATGTTGGCTAACAAGCAGCCTGCTTGTATTGGAAGATGAAAAGGCATATAAAAGTAAGCCATACATGGAAATGTAATTCTAAATATTTAAAGCATCTCATATGGCGAGATGAAACATTATAGTAAAGTAGTAAGATAAAATAAAAATAAGAATAAGTAATATATTATTACAAAGTTGAAGCTGTACAGCAAGCATTAGATTAAATAAGAAGCAACATGCAGTTTACATATATGCATACCTATTAGCAATGGCTTCTCTATTATAGAAGAGATAAAGTAGCAAATGAAGATGTTTTATGTATGGCGTTTGGGGTAAAAGATTCATATATAATATTATAAAAAGAAATTGAATGGATCTTCATAAAAAAAATATTCGATATACCATAATACCATGTCAAATATGAATAGGTGGATATCTAAAAACCACTAAGCTAAAAAATTGGAATACTCAGTAGTAAGAAAACAACCGACCTAATTATATATTATAATTATATATAGCACCGTGCTGATAACGTGTTATAAAATAAAATGGAATAGATAATAAAAGAAGCTATCAGATAGAACATAAAAGATAAGGGAGAGACCTTTTTATTTCTCCTGGTTCAGTGTACATATTTCTATTACATTGGCTCCTTTATATATAGGCTTGGGAGGTGATGTTATCCTTATTCCCGTAACGTGGGACTAAATAGAATATGACAAATGCATATTCACTTATATGTATTAACACACTTATTCATTTTCCTTGTCTCTCCATTTCAGTTTCTTCTACACTCGCCTCATACTTGACTTAGTTTTCCCCGTTAGAGCGATAAGGTTGTATCGTTCCAAAATCGACCACCCGAAGACCCACCGTTACTCAGTGGTGCTCAGCCTCTCCTTTCAACTGTGTTGAACATGGTGGTTCAAACATAGTATCACGAATCCTTTGCATCTGCTTCTTTGGGACACTGGCTTAACAGGTTATGGTCGTTTCAAGGTATCGTCTTTTCAACCCATGGCATGAGCTTTGCCTGACAACTATTAAAATTGGTATCTTTGGGTCTATTTCCTGTTTTAGTTTGTGTTCTGAGGTTGATGTGTAACAACCCGAAAATCTGGGCCAGTTTAAAAATTTTATTTTGGCAATTTTAGCGAATTTTGATTATTTAAAATGAATTATTTTAAATAAAAACGACAAGAAATTTATTTTGAATGGAATTTGAACGTATATATTATATACGTCGTCGTTAGAATATAAATAATTATATATAACTATAATTAGAATTGAAAATGGCGTGGTAGTTCGATAATTCGATTTCAAACTTCAATCGAATGTACCGGGTGCAAAACAATCCGGATTTTAGTGAAACCAAAAACATCAGGATCTAATTGAGAATATCTTTCCAACGAATCCGAAAAATAGAAATTTCATAGCGGGGATAAAAAGATATGCCCAGTTGAAAATTCTGAATAGTCGTTATGGAATTCAGGCCCTTAAAAATGGAAATTTTGCAAACGACCTCGGATTTCGACGAAACCACTTTTGTTGGGTCCGTGATGTCAAATTATTGCTAGATTCCAAATTTCATAATTTTTCGAGTCAATATGTGAGCGTGGCAAAGGGAAACGCGTTTGACCAGTTTCAGTTCATTTTAATCGACTGGAAAATGGCCATTTTTCAAACGGTCTCAGAATTCGACGAAACAAGTTTTTTTAGGACCGTATCGTCAATACGAAGCTAGAAAATATTTTTCTGGGATTTTTCGAGTTAGTATGTGACCCCGGTAATTTGAAATGTACATTTAAAATTCAATATAATGATTTAAATATAATTTTGACGAAAACTAATCGAAACAGCCGAACTGGCTTACGATACATATCCCATAGTGTTCGGAATTGGGGTAATTAGCTAGGGACAACAGTCGGTGGGCCTGATTCCGAGTTAGTATTAAAAAGTCAACTTTTCGAATTTTAAAAATAAATAAAATAATATAAATATAATATATCTCTTCTTCCCCGTTAACAAATCAGAACGAAATAGGATAGGAAAAAAAAAAGAAAGAAGAAAGGGGAGGCGGGATCGAGCGCCGCCGCCACCTGGTGGAGCGCCGCCGCACCCCAGACGCCGGCCCCCTTCTCCACGCGCCTCCCTCAGCCAAGCCCTCCTCCCAGTCGCGCCCTCTCTCTCCCCCTCCTCCGCCGTTAACTCCCAAATCCTAGACAGCACCAGACCGCCACCGCTCGCCGACCCCCCCTCGCACCGCCACCGCTCGCCGACCCCCCCTCGCACCGCCACCGCTCGCAGACCCCCCTCCTAATCGACGCGAGCCCTACCCAGACCCCCCCTCCTAATCGACGCGAGCCCCTACCCAGACCCCCCCTAGCCGACGCCCTCCCCTCAGCAACCGACCCCCTCTCTCCCTCTGACCTCCGACGGAGAGGCACAGCCCCCCTCGGCCATAACCTGTATGTTGTATTTTATTTTTTTATTTTTTATTTTATTTTTATTATTTAGTTAAATAGATTTTAGTAGGTAAATGAGGTCAGTTTTATAGACATTTTGTGAAGGGCAAGACGATATTTTTATCAATGGCAAGACGATATTTTTATCAGAAAAAATTAGATCTTTCTATATGAAAAGATTGGTTTTACATATATGAAGAGTGCATTTTTATGATGTAAAAAGTCGGATTTTTATAAGTGTAGCATAGTAAAAATTCGATTTTTCTATATTGAATAACATAGTAAAAATTCGATTTTTGTATATTGAATAGCATAGTAAAAATTCGTTTTTTCTATATTGAATAGCATAGTAAAAATTCGTTTTTTCTATATTGAACAGCATAGTAAAAATTCGTTTTTTCTATATTGAATAGCATAGTAAAAATTCGATTTTTCTATATTGAATAGCATAGTAAAAATTCGTTTTTTCTATATTGAATAGCGAAGTAAAAATTCGATTTTTCTATATTGAATAGCGAAGTAAAAATTCGATTTTTCTATATTGAATAGCGAAGTAAAAATTCGATTTTTCTATATTGAATAGCGAAGTAAAAATTCGATTTTTATATATTGAATAGCGAAGTAAAAATTCGATTTTTCTATATTGAATAGCGAAGTGAAAATTCGATTTTTCTATATTGAATAGCAAAGTAAAAATTCAATTTTTATATATCGAATAGCGAAGTAAAAATTCGATTTTTCTATATTGAATAGCGAAGTAAAAATTCGATTTTTATATATTGAATAGCGAAGTAAAAATTCGATTTTTATATATTGAATAGCGAAGTAAAAATGCGATTTTTACATATGTAGTGAATACGGGCAAAGAAAGTGACAAGAGGCAAGACGACGAAGATTTCTACCTAAGAAGAGTCATGGCGTTGGATTAGCAATTCTATGAGAATTTCCCACTTTTTAATTTATTTCTAGTTGAAATATATACTAGGATGCAGACGGTGTTTAGTAGCACCCGAGACCCGTCGTCCACAGACCACGGACGGCTCGTATGCCTGTTTGTTTGATTTTGATGTGTAGTTGATTGCGTGATGTGAAGTGAAATGAAATAAAATATTTTTATAGTTAGAAATATTTTATAGTTAAAAATAAAAATTTAACTTATATATGAAATGAAATAAAATAAACAAATCGGACGATTTGTTTATATACACACAATTGACTGATATTAATTGGGACGATAAATTTTACACATCGCCCAACTGCACAAATAAAATCTGTGTTTGATTGTTTGAAACCCCGCACGGGTATTGGGGTGATATTTGACGTACACTAATCCCAATAATTAGTTGTATGTCGATTGATTGATTGACAGACTGGTATAAGCGTTAAATATTTATATTTGATGCTTATACAGTGTAGAATGCACTTTGGATGATGGTTGATTATTCATCATTGTTATTGTATACATGTGTTGTAGAAAATCTATATAATTAACATTATATGGTAATTGATTGGGCCTCATTCCAGTTTTGAAATATAAAATATTTGAATAGAAATATTAGAAATAGAAATATTGAAATAGAAATATTTGAAATAGAATATTTGAAAATCGAAATATATGAAGCCGCATTGATAGATTGACGCCATTTTGACGTGAACGATATTCATATCGATTTTATTCAAATTGAAGTGAATATTAAAGTAAATTGAAATTCGAATTTAATTGAACTGAGTTGAAATTCGAAATAAACTGAAATGGTTTGAAATTCGAATAGAATTGAAATTGAATAGAAATGAATTTGAATTGAAATTGAATAGAAATGAATTTGAATTGAAATTGAATAGAAATGAATTTGAATTGAAATTGAGTTAATTTGAAATTCAAATTGAATTGAAAAACGAACTGAAATTGAATTAGAAATCAATTTGAATTAAAATCGATTTGAAATGAATTTAAAACGAATTTATATTGGAATATTCAATTTTGATTTGAAATTGAATATGAAGTTTAAACCGTTTTGGAAACGAATTTAAAACGATTTATAAAATACGTTTTAAAAGGAAATCGATGGAGTATATATTATATATATTATATAATGGCCGGAATAGAACGCGCCGTGCCGCAGCAGTTCGCAAATTTCGACCATTGACTTCGAACGGACATTGCGGGAGATCAGACCGTCGGATTCTCCTAAAACCAGAACCGTTGGGTTCGTATCGAAAAGAGATCTCTAACGAATATTAGTTAGAAATATAACGGTTGGATTTGGAATTATGTCCAAATCAAATTTGAAAAAGGTCGCTGTAAGTGCAGTTCGATGGCCGTTGATGGAAATCAACTGTACAGGCCTTGATAAAATTATTAAAAATAGTAATAATTTGTGTAAAATCATAAGAAATGATTTAGAAAGAATTGGGATGAAAAACTCCATATTTGAAAAGATAAAAATAGATTTTTATCGAAATGAACTAGTTTTGAACTAGAATAGTAATTTATTTATTTTTAAAATAAATAAAGTGAGTTTGAAATGGTTTTGAAAATAACTAGAATTTCCAATGATTGCATTGGAATGGATTTGAATCGAATTTGTCTTCGGAATATTTCGATGTTGGATTTCGTGATTATACAAATGTTGTTATGGAAATTTGAAAGATATAGATATATATATCGTTATTTCCCATACGATATCTGTTGGTCGTAGAATTTGATATTGAATATAAGCCGATATATTTTCTATTCAGAGCCTTGTATTTAATATCAAATGTGATTTGGGTTTGTCGTGAATGGTGTCTTCATTAACACTGTTCTTGAACCCAGTTGAGAAAAGATTAAATCTTTTTATTTAGATTTAATGAAGTGTACCAATTAAATAATATTTAATCGAAATTGAATTGAAATTGATTTTTGGGTTTATCGTGAACATTGTTTTAAATAACACTTATTCTTTAACCCGATGATTAATGAATGTGATTTTGGGCTTATTGTGGACCGGGTTTTAAATGACACTGATTCTTTAACCCAGTCACAGATTAAAACTAAGTGGAGTTTTAATGAATCCTTAATTAGATTGAAATGATCGAGGATGGAGTATCACCAGTTTTGCTCCAGAAGTTAGTTAAATCTTTAATTAGATTTGAACGTGAAATGGTAATTGAATTTACCGATAACACCGTGGTGTTAGATATGAAGTATTACCAGTTTTACTTCATGGGACGAATAGGTTGGGATTGAGAAATTAAAACAAATGATTACTTCGGTAAGGTTCGTTAATCCCGACTAGTTGAATCGAAATTCAAAAGTAGATTAGAGAAAAAAATTCAAGGAATTTACCTTGGACAAAATTAATGGGAACCTTTCCCTATGAATGTGAAATTTAGAAACTAACTGTCCGTTAGCTAAGCAGAATGGTTTTCTGGATATTGATCTGATGTTGGTTTCGGCCTTCGGGGTTAATATTTGGGAAAATATTCTCTTGATTAATTTACGGTTAGTGACTGATGAATTGGAATGAGGCGTATGTTGTGTTTGTGTAACATTTACTTAAAATATACGCGAGTTATTCGGAAAGACCGGGTTTATCCCATTCTGAATAACTGATACGACGATAAGTCGAAGATGAAGACGGTGGTTGAAGACCGGAAGTCTTCACATCGTTTGGGTGATTACTGATGATCTTATTTGGGCTGTACACCCAAGATGAGGGAATCAATCGGTGGTTGTCCAGATGTGCTTGGAGATCGATGGATATGCGAGGAAAGTGCCTCCGGTTTCGTTCAGACCCAGAACGGACTTGTAAAGGGACTGTGTGTCTGACATTGGATTTCGTTCTGTGTGACTGATATCGGTTGCATAGAGTGGTTTGCCTGTGTGGCATGCTAAGATGCAATTGATCGAGGCTTCTGTTGAAAAGCAAAGTCTTGTGGTTGATGATCAAAGCACTGCCTGCGTGGCATAACTTTGTGTAGCGTTGATTCGCGAGCCTCACACCCCGGTTGTGAACCAAAAACGGGAGACGGACCTCAGGGAGGGCATGCGTTTCTTTCTAGCTAGGGTGGTGTCAGTGACCTACCAGCCCTGACATTTATATACTTTTCACCTGTGTGGTTGTTGTTGTTGCGAGGCGCCTCAGTTTGATCGGATGATCCGGGTTCGATGGAGTCATTCGTTGGCTCATTTACGCCCCAAAGGGCGGGGAAACGTGGTGTTCAGGCATAATAATCCACATCGGTGGACCGGCCCTGACGATCTAAAGGGTTGATGCGTTCTGATCCTGAGGCTCGGGCTAGAGAGTCTCGAATCGGTTGAGGACTATCTTTTGCCTCGGTTCATAGATGGAAACCCAATTTCCAAATACGTGACTTTGCGATTTGATTGTATAACCTATATATGGCGACATAGTGGTATGGGGCATTCATGCTGCCTATGATTGATACTTATGATTTGAAGTTGTTTTATACACTATACACTTATAATAGTATCAAATGATTTCTTTTAAACGTATCAAGCATTCTTGGCTATTATAAGGTAAAAACCCTATCCCCCGGCTTGCGTTGCATTGTGTGATAGGACCTAGGTCTTATAATAGCTTCATTTTTCTTTATTTAGCATTGCGCTGTTGTTTCATGGACTGGTATTCTTAGGAGGAAACCCGTTCCGTGTTATACGGCGTGGTCCCTTGATTTACCTAACTTTAAAATAAAGATTAATAACTGTTTTTAGTTCTCACACCAGTCCCATGACTGACTTTGAGTTTATTGTTTTAACCTAAACTCTGGGTGCCCTTATTTTCGACACGGGCAGCTAGTAGTTTTGGTTTTGCATATTAATATTCACAGGATCCTGGTTTACAGCTGGAACGATATCCGGAAAGCTTTGTATCTGTATATCTCCTCTTGTTGTGTATTGTATTATTTTCCGCTGCTATGTATTTAAATGTAATTTAAATCTCTGATATTTCTGTGTAATGTATATTCATTTATACTCTGTATATTCTTGTAATCTGATGTATTGTTGTAATATACAATGAAATGTCCTTCCGTTTGCGTTCTGTTGTGGCTTGTTCTCGAACTATATGCTCTTTCCTTTACGGGGAAGTTACGGGTTTTCACATGATGTGATGATTGGTGTAACATACCGACTTTCGCGTACCCTTTGAGTTGACAATAACATCTCACGTTCAACCCACAATGCACAAAAAAACAGATAGTTATTAGAAAGAAATTAGAGGGTGAGATAATAAAAGAAAGAATTATTAGAATATAAGTAGAAGAGGAACTAACACAGTCTCACATCGCAGCAGAACAAAATATAATATAGAAATAAATCTTTACTGAGAGCTTGAAATAAAACTTACAATCATCAGATTACATCACACATCTGGACAGTTACAATAATTTGTCCTCATATACAATCACACAGCGGAATATATAATGTCATTGGTCTGGACTCTCCCATCTCGTCTCTTCATAACGACAAATAACCTGAACCTATACAGATCGGTCTAACCCGAGCATTACAAATACCGGGTCAGTCTAGTGAACTAGAGTGAGGAAAACACAATATGTTTAAAGGCATCACACAACTTGATTTTAACGTCAAAAATCTTTTCGAAAGAAAAGGATAATCATAAGACTGAAGCCACACATAAATATGGATGGTTTTTATCCTACGATAACCCAAAAAGTTTTTGAAAACAATATTATTCTGATATTATGATAGTGTCTAATTACAAGTAAATATCAATGTAGCAGAACGCTTGCATTGCACGCTCTACATATATAGTATACAATCAAAACCGCGTGCGCTTATTGGAGAATGGATTTCCTGGCAAGGTATGGGACCACCTTCCCGACAATGTACCTATGGAGATGAATACATTGGGATTCAACAAGAACATCTTGCAACCCAAGCTAAACATGACCGACCTCTCACTTTCTCTTGAGAATACCGAATATATCATTACCACGGTTGGGGGCCAACCAACTGAACCGATAGCATATGTACATAAATAAAAAGGGACAACCGAAGGCGTTTGAATTCTCTAGATCAGGTAATGATATACCATTTTGATGGGTGCGACCCACATAGCCATGTGACCTACCCGATTTTATGCCATTCTCGGTAGACGAGGCTTAAGGTCATAATTTATTTGTTTGTTTGTTTACTTTTATACTTTTAGAACTTCTGGCCATAGCTCACTTTGAGTGCCACATCGTCATACCCTCCAGAAAACACTAATTGATTTCCCCAAAAATACTCTAGTTGTTATGCTAAAGAAGTTTCTCTTCTACGCCACCAACATGGTACGTTTGAAGAAATCAACGTACGTGATCCTTTTGGTAATACTCTGTCAGACATCCATCCATACAAGTCATCCAGGAAGAGGATGAACCGAAGGCACCCTCCTACCACCTCATAGGAATCACCCTATAGATCAGTAGCGAGTAGTCCTTGCAATCCGTATATTCCAATCACGACAGAATCACTGCCAAATATATATCTCTAAGGATCAGCCAGAGGAATTCAACAGTAATTCCTCCGCTCATGAAGATTTACGGTCTTCAATTTCTCCATCTCAATTAACATCTTCCACCTATTTGTATTTATTGGTCAGAATGGTTTTCGAATATAAATTGAATCCCGGTCTTTCCGTACCAACACTCGTTGGGTATGATTTTGATAGTCGGTTATTTAACTATCCAAATAAATAATTAAAAATAAAACCAAATAGATCCATTGATTTACCACACAGCGTCACTTGGCCTTTAAAGATAATACATTGTTTGTAGTACCAAAAATAATATATTAGTTTTAATATATTAATATTCTCAAATCCTTTATTTTAATACTTCAGAAAATATCTTAAATCATATTCAATTTTCCTTCTATACTCATTTCAAAATATTACTAAAAACATTATTTATTATTAAACATTTGGAAATCAATCCAAATTTGTCGTTCTTAAAACATCCGTCACGAAATCTCCTTTTTGTTTCGTTATTTGAATACCATAATCGTCACTTATCCTTTTAGAATAATGCATTCTAAATCTCATGTCTTTGTTTTGAAAATATCGTTATATTTTCACAAAATCTCCTTTTATTATTTCTTTCCTATAGAAATATCATTTCATATTCTCAAGTCATTATTAAGTTCCTATACTTTGGAATTCCAATATATATACATTCCCAACTTCTTCAAATAACGTTACATTATTATTTCACAAAATAATCCACTTCTAATATTTCTGTCATTACAACTAATATCATCCTCCGATAATCCTGAAGTCATTCAAGTTGGGGTATTTTCATTACCTCTCAAACCTTGATCAACAATGTTCTTATCTTAAGATAAATACGAGTTGTAATTCAAAAACCCATATTCACTCTAATAACCGACTAATACCGATTCACTATTTTATTAAAAATACGATTTTATACAATTTTCTTACTTTTGAAACCTCCCTTATAAATATACTATTATTACTAAATTCATTGATTTAGTAAATGATAAATAAAACATCAATCTTTAAACATCAACCTCTTTAAAGTATTTATTCTATTATCTAGATTCTTATCATAAATTATGTTACCAAACATTTACCAAATCCAATTGCAAGAATATTGTTTGGCATACCTTTTAATTATTTCCTTTGGGAAAGTCTTATTTCAAATCCCATCCATTTCACTTAACTCCACCATTAGGTAACGTTAATTTAAAATTAACGCTTTAATTTCACATCTCTCTTTATAAACTCGTTTATACAACTATGGTTTAATATAAACCCTTTTCGTCTCGATTTCCTTCTCTTAATTAAAACATTTATTTTAAGCTTATTGCATTCACTTAAAACACTTTGTAAGTTCATTTACAAAATTTGGTTTAAATACAAACCATTTATAAGCTTCTTTAGAAATTCAATTTTGTTCCTTACCACTTCAATTACTTAAATGAACTTCATTTAAGAAATAACTCCTCAATTTGTTATAATTTACTTTATCGTAAACTGGAATAAATGTTACATTTATCCTCGTTCCTCCGCTTATTCATCTTATCAATATAAGAATTATTTTTATAAATCATTCAACAATTAAGATGAGGCACGTGCTTCGCATTTTTTTGGTACAAAAATGATATTTGTGGTTAAAACAATCAATATATGTGTGTGTTTCGCACATGATATATTTTTGATACAAAAATGGTATTTGTGGTTAAAACAATCAATATATGCGTGTGTTTCGCACACGGTATATTTTTGATACAAAAATGGTATTTGTGTTTAAAATAATCAATATATGCGTGTGCTTCGCACATGGTATATTTTTCTCTTTATAAACTTCTTTTTAAATAATATATTTAAAATTATATATTCAGTTATAAAATAAATTTTATAACATAATTCCCAATGATTCACCTACGGTAAATCAATCTTTATAAAATTACTATAATTTAGGCCATCTACTGTCAATTTTTCAACCAATATTTCTCATTGGTTAATATCAAGGGTTCAACAGTAATAAATAATCAATCCATAATCCAGTCAGGTTTTTAAACAACACATGTGATATAATATGAAAATAAACAATAAATTTGAGGAATCCGGTTGGATCCCACCAACCTGTTCTTCCCTGTATTCAATATGACAATCTGTAATTAACATGAATAATTAATTCAATTGGTAACAGTCAACGGACAACCATTCAAGCATCCAATTCAATTTTAAACATTTATGTTATTTTAAATGTAACCAACAAGGTAAGTTACCTCTATTGGAATTAATCGTTAAAAATAACGATTTGGTTTGATTAAATTAAACAAACATTTAATTCAAATCAGTCATATCAGTATATATGTAAACAACAATCAAATCATTCAACAACTAGCAAACAAGCACACAAATATTTAAACCCGGCTTATATAAATATAAGTGGGGTACTGAGTGAGCTTAACTGACCTTGGTTTTTATTTGTCGATTAAAACAGTTAATTTCAATAAAGTTAAACAATTGTTTAATTTTATTAAAAATCTCGGTAACTTCTAATGTTGACCAGACCAGCTCCATCTTGAATATCTGTCCATACAGTTCCAATGCTTTCGGTTTTGATCAATTCTGATAACAAACGGATATGTTATAAATGATATTAGTATACGTTTAAATTAAATAATTTAATTATATCTTAAGCGCAGTATAAATAACTAATGACTTGATTAATTAATAACCTAACCGGTTAATCATGTCTTCGCACAACAAACACTAACATCCTATTCTAATTCTATTTTCCTAGCATGTATATATACCCGTAATGTAATATATATGAACTAAATAAAACTGATTTTCATTGTTTCTGGCCTGATTGTACCTTTATCCCATACCATACAACCTGCCGCAACCCCTCCTTCACAGATTCGCTTGCATTCCCTTTTTTCTCATATGTCCTTTACTGCGTTACCCACTTTCCTTTTAATGTTTACCATTACCCTTTCTGGTCCTACATAGTACCCTTCATTTTCCAACACGTAGCCTCCTCCACATATAACCCGATTCCACTTGCTAACCCTAGCTACCCTCTCCTAAAAAACATCCCACTTTGCTCCATTTCTCCTCCACACGTCCATGCTGTTTCACGCATTCTTCTTCACCCTTTTTTTTAAAATACTAAATGGAATAAAATGCTGAGGTCTCCTTTCCTTGAAGCTGTTGCTCCCATTCTTGATTCTCCATCCTTTGATGTGGCACGCATCCTTCCAAAACCCATCCTTTTCCACCCCACTTTGAACAGGTTACCGAATCTTCCTCATGCACTTTCCTAGTTCGTTCCGTTATCTATTCTTTTCGTTACATACATATATATATCTTACTTCTCCAAACTTGATGTTGCTTTGAACTGCACATCCCCATGTTTCTTCTTTCACCTGCAGATACTCCTTCCAACTCGTCACTTTAACATCCCGTAATTTTATAACATTAGAATTCACAAATTAAAGTATCCTTAATTTTTAGAAGAAGAATTAAGTGAAATGGGTTGTGCTATTATGTTCGTTTCAAAATTTTGGGCCAAGACAGACATTTGGTTTGCACAATATGGATACCGTATGAAGATGTTATTAAGCCTTGAAGTTCGTATGCATATGAGAAATATATATATATAAATTAAATAAAAAAATATGCAAAAAAGTTAAAAACAATGAATCGGGAGGGGGAATAACCGAACCGGCCCATTTTTGAGGTTGACCCAAGCCCCGCTAGGTCGACTAGGGGTTGATTCAGGGTGTTTGGCTGTCAAACCGCGGGCCGATTCGCTCTAAGGCTGATGTGGCATCTTATTGGTTCTCATGGTTCAGGGTTAATCTAATGGTCCTAAAACACTCTCTACAACTATATAAGGACCCTAAACCTAAACCCTAATTCATTAACAAAGAGGAATGGTGCCTCCATGCTCCTAAAACCTAAAGTGACCTAGCCTCCTCCCTAATCAATTAATTCAAAAGAGAAGATAAAGATAAAAATCAAAGCCTACATCAACGGAAAGCTAAATCAACTCTAGAAAATCAGATCCCAGAATCGTTCTTCTCTTTCGTAAACCACGATTTGTGAGTACAGTTATTTTCAGATATGAAATTTAATTATGATCTTGACTTGGGTATAAATTTGAATTGGAGATCTATCTTATTCTTGTTTATCAGATCTGTTTTTCTGTGAAGATCCTTCTTATTCTTGTTTATCAGATCTGTTTTTCTGTGTAGATCTATCTTATTGTAACTATTCTGTATCTCCTCCTTCCTTCTGTTCTATAGCTAGGCTACTACGAGCCTGAGCCAAATCACATAAGAGATTGACACGCGAACGCTAGATTTGGGGAAAATATTGAGTGATGCATAATTGGACATAACAGATTTATGAATAAATTAAGAACACAACATAAGTTGTAATTTAAGATCTAGATTTAGGCATACTATATATGATGGTTTATGATTTGGAAGAAGGAGAATTAATGTATGACAACATATGACTTGTAATTTGGGAACATAATGCATGTTAAAATTCAAGATCTGATTTTGAGGACATAATACATGTTGTAATTTAAGAGCTAGATTTGGGGCATATTTTATATGACGATCTATGACTTGGAAGAAAAAGGATACGTGACTTAGGCCTGAAAAACCTATATTCAAAATAGGGATAACTATTAATGATAATACGCCTAATTCGGATTTTTGGATATTTGACATACGCGGTAATCAACGGCTATAAATTGGCATAATTCATATTGTATATCATGAATTGGGGCTTTTAGAGAATATTATGTATTGTGGAAAATCTAAGTAAATTTGGGCATATTTTATGTTGAGAATTATGACCATAATTTAGGCATGTAAAATGAGGCTTAGTTTATGATTAGGCAAGATATGTTATTAGAACTTTAGGATATGTTTAAATCTATTAAATTGCCCAATCTGTTAGATCTGTTGGAATTAAATACTGTGATTTGTGTATGTAATCTATAGGCTCGATCTAAAATTGAGCAAAACATGTTAATGGAACTTTGAATAATCTGCTGTAACTTGTAAAGAAGTTAATTTGTTGAATTGTCATAATTAATCTGATATTGGCATAATTTGTGAATAAAACTTTAGCTACAAATAAGAATGCTGAGACACGAGGTGAGACTCAGTTTGCGGTGGAAACCTGCCCGGACCCAACCGGCTTAACCAACAACCGCAAATTGTCAGTCTAATGTGAGAGGTCGTAGGCATAAGGATGCTTATACACGAGGTTAGGTCGGCTTGTGGCAGAAGTCTGCCTAGAACCGCCCGGCACATCCAACGGCCACAAGCTACCGACCTAATGTGAGAGGTCTGTGCATTAATATTTAATTAATGCAAATCTAAGATAAATATGATGCCTAAAACGTGTTGGGTGGACAGCGTTAAAACAACTGGACTGATGAATCTAATAACCCCATTTCGTGAATCTGTAGGCCCAATACAAAGTTAGGTAAAACAATCTGTAAGTCTGTTAATCTGTATATCTGATCCGTTAGTCTAAGAACTTGTTAATCTGTACATCTTATCTGTTAGTCTGAAAACCATTTAACATGTATGTCTGATCTGAAAACTAGTTAATCTGATTTTTGTACATCTGAAATATGTAAACAAGTTAATCTGAAATATGTTAGTCTGGAGGCACAGAGTTAGGAGGGATAATTACTTGTGTCATCTGTTGTTTTGGACCCATATTAGTCAATAACCCTTTCTGGTATCAAAACTATGACCCAACACTAAGAGGGGTCCGGGCATGCATACTGAAGTAATTGTAAGAGGTTCACTCTGATAATGGCGAGGGGTGTTGATGGCGCATTCCAACAGGGTCATGTGCGTGCATGGATCCGGTCTACTCTGAGCATGTAATACACCATTACATCTATAAATAGGTCTGTGTCTATAGGTTGCCATTTTAGGGAGTGATACACCCTTCTGTAGGGCCGACATAGGGTATTTATGTATTAAGGAGTCGATCACTTGGGATAGAATTTAGGGTACACTTAGTTCTGTCTGTTTCTGTTGGGGTACCGTCTATTTCTGTTTGGGGTGGTAACACCTGTCTGTTTCTGTGTGGTACCGTCTGTTGGGGTGGTAAAGGCCCATTACTAGGGCACACCTGACTCTAATATTCTATTTCCGTAGGGATTATTCTGTTTCTGTCTCTGATTTCGTTCCTGATTCTGTTTCTATACCGTCTGTCTCCGTTCGGGTGGTAAAGGCCCATTTCTAGCATCGTGTTTCTGAAGAGATCATTCTGTTTTCTGTTTAGACAATTGGACAACAACTAATTCTGTTATACTAGTATTAGTGCAGAGAAGTGAAAACTAAGTAAGGAGCTTAGCTTAGCCTATATCATTCTGTTTCTTCTGTTAACCTGCTACTCCTGTTACGACCATCTCTCATCTAGTTTTATTTACATGTCATGATACTGTTATTTGTTTATATGCTGAAAGTCACTGGACTCACCAGACATATGTCTGACCTAGTTTGTTTCGCCTCTTTTCTTCCGTTGCCCCCCCAGGTACTCAGGTTGGGAACCTAGGAGCTTGATTTAGAATTCTCTCTGCTTGAAGTGCTAGAAGTGATTTAAGTATTGCTTGGCTTTGATTCTACCTATTTATGGCATTTTTTGTCAGGGATTATAGATTTAAGATTACGTACTCTGAAGGCTTTTGTACAAGACTAATATTTATGTACTTGAATTCCGATATTGTGGTTTTGAAACATGTAGCCAAACTTACTTCTGTGTCTGCTGTAATAAGGTTATAAAATTTTCAAGTACTACTTTATGTATATGTCTTGTAATATTCTATTCTGTTTACTTATAATGCTTCATGGAAGTTAATGCATTCCCTCTGTGAGTGACATTAACGGACATGGGGTGTTACAGTCACCCATAAAGTAAACCGCTACTTTATTTCCAACCCATCGTTCGCCATCCGATGTCGAAGCACCGCCACCCCACATCACGGATCCGCCACCCCCGAGCTGCTTCTGCCATAGTCTCCAGAAACACGGTTAGATAGCACTTCTCCTATGTATTGATGAATGCAACATCACTGTTCCCCCTTTCCGATACCCTCCTGTTCATCTGATACTAGCTGATTCTCTCTTCTTTTTCACATGAGCTTCAGCATGTGGCGCCATAGCCGAATATTTCTTCCATTGCTTCTATCGGTGGGTTTCCACGTTTCCCATCCCAAATTGCAACATAAATATACTGGCCTATGATCCTTGATTTAGAGCTTGCAAATTTAGTCGGTGATAGAAAGTTTAGATTTTTTTTCCATTTTGTATGCAGGGAAGTTTTTAAGTTTTCTGCCGATTGCATTATTTAGCTAGAAAGAAACAAGAGTAGGAAATAATAGGCATCCAATATATATGCATGAAGAAAACAAAGGAGATAAAGAACAATGTCTCAATCATTGGGTACACGTCAGTATATGTATGCAGAGAAGGAAATATAGGGTAGCTTGCGATGATAAGGACTTTACCATCACTAAGAGTTTGTTGACCCCATTTTAACTGGGTTCACCATGACACAACTAACGGTGTTAGTGGTGTGGGGCTTTGATTGCTCCCTGAATCCCACCTATCAAATCTCATCCACACACCACTAACACCGTTAGTGGTGTCATGGTGACCCAGTTAAATGGGGTCAATAAACTAGCTCTCCTTTACCATGGTGTTTGTAAACGGTTAATATCGAATGGCAAGAGTACAGTTCTCTCTTGTGAAGTCTTCGTATGTGCATAGATTTAGGGTGTACTTTTGGTATGGGATGTAGATAGTTATAGGGGAGCTGTGTGCTACTTTTGTACTGCTAGGATGTGCGTTGGTCTAATGTATACCATACAGTTGGGATTATAGGGTAAATTCTATTTCTTAATGTTTAAGTATACACATGTTAGGCTTTACACATATATATGTTTGCGCAAGCCAAATGAAAAGATCTGAGCAGTTTGAATTAGATTAAAATGCATAAATATTTTACCTATATTACACTGTCGACGTTTTAATTTCATGTGGCCATATGCGAAGTTCAAAACTAACGAAATTAGACATACTGTTATTTGATAACATTCTGGATTCAATGGAATTAATTTCATTGGAAACAGGCTCCGTTTGCACAACGTCGATATTTTAATTTATCAGTTCATATTTAAATTTCGTCTTTCGACAAAATTACTCCAATTGGCTTGAAAATTTTTTGTGGTTAAAACAATCAATATATGCGTGTTTTTCGCACACGATATGTTTTTGATACAAAAATGGTGTTTGTAGTTAATACAATCAATATATGCGTGTGTTAACTAGAATAAATGTTACATTTATCCTTGTTCCTCTGCTTATTCATCTTATCAATATAAGAATTATTTTTATAAATCATTCAACAATTAAGATGAGGCACGTGCTTCGACAATTTTTAGACAAAAATGATATTTGTGGTTAAAACAATCAATATATGCGTGTGTTTCGCACACGATATATTTTTGATACAAAAATGGTATTTGTAGTTAATACAATCAATATATGCGTGTGTTTCACACATGGTATATTTTTGATACAAAAATGGTATTTGTGATTAAAACAACCAATATATGCGTGTGCCCTTCTTTTTATAAACTTCATTTTAAATAATATATCTAAATATCTATATTCAGTTATAAAATAAATTTTATAACTTCATTTCCAATGATTCACCAAACAGTAGATCAATCTTTATAAAACGATTATAATTTAGTCCATCTACTGTCAATTTCTCAACCAATATTTCTCATTGGCTAATATCAAGGGTTCAACAGTAATCAATAATCAATCCATCATCCAGTCAGGTAATTAAACAGTACATGTGATATAACATGAAAATAAACAATAAATTTGAGGACTCTGGTTGGATCCCTCCAACCTGTTCTTCCCTGTATTCAATAAGACAGTCTATAATAAACATGAATAATTAATTCAACTGGTAACGGTCAACTGACAACCATTCAAGCATCCAATTCAATTTTAAACGTTTATGTTATTATAAACATAACCAACAAGGTAAGTTACCTCTATTGGATTTAATCGTTAATATAACGATTTGGTTTGATTAAATTAACAAACGTTTAATTTAAATCAGTCATATCACTATATATGTAAGCAACCATCAAATCATTCAACAACTGGCAAACAAGCACAAAAATATTTAAACCCAACTTATATAAATATAAGTGGGGTACTGAGTGAGTTTAACTCACCTTGGTTTTTATTTTTCGAATAAAATAGTTCATTTCAATAAAATTAAACATTTTTTTAATTTTATTAAAAATCTCGGCAGCTTCTAATGTTGACCAGACCAGCTCCATCTTGAATATCCGTCCATACAGTTCCAATGCTTTCGGTTTGATCAATTCTGATAACAAACATATATGTTATAAATGATATTAGTATACATTTAAATTAAATAATTTAATTATATCTTAAGCGCAGTATAAATAACTAATGACTTGATTAGTTAATAACCTAACCGATTAACCATGGCTTAGCACAACAAACATTAACATCCTATTCTAATTCTATTTTCCTATCATGTATATATACCCGTAACGTAATATATATGAAGTAAATAAAACTGATTTTCATTGTTTTGGGCCTAATTATACCTTTTATCCCATACCACACTACCTGCTGCAACCCCTCCTTTACAGATTCTCTTGCGTTCCCTTTTTTCTCATATGTTTTTTGCTGTGTTATCCACTTTCCTTCTAACGTTCACCATTACCCTTTCCAGTCCTACACAGTACCCTTTAATTTTCAACACGTAACCTCCTCCCTATATAACTCGATTCCACTTGCTAACGCAAGCTACCCTCTCCTAAAAAACATCCCACTTTGCTCCATTTCTTCCGCATGCATCCATGTTGTTTCACGCATTCTTCTTCAACTTTTTTTTAATACTAAATGGCATAAAACGCTGAGGTCTCCTTTCCATAAAGCCATTGCTCCCATTCTTGATTCTCCATCCTTTGTTGTGGCATGCATCCTTCCAAAACCAATCCTTTTCCACCCCACTTTGAATAGATTATCGAATCTACCTCAAGCACTTTCTCACTTCATTCCATTATATATTCTTTTCGTTATATATATATATATATATATATATATATATATATATATACCTTACTTCTCCAAACTTGATGTTGCTTTGAACCGCACATCCTCATGTTTCTTCTTTCACCTGCAGATACTCCTTCCAACCCGTCACCCATAAAGCAAACCATTACTTCATTTTCAACCCATCGTTCGCCATCCGATGCTGAAGCACCGCCACCCCACATCACAGATCCACCACCCCTGAGCTGCTTCTCCCATAGTCGCCAGAAATACGGTTAGACAGCACTGCTGCTATGCATTGATGAATGTAACATCATAATTCCCCCTTTCGATGCCCTCCTGTTCATCTGATATTAGCTGATTCTCTCTTCTTTTACACGTGAGATTCAGCATGTGGCGCCATAGTCGAATATTTCTTCAATTGCACCTTTCGTTGGGTTTCCACGTTTCCTATCCCAAGTCATAACTTAAGTATGCTGGCCTGTGATCCTTGATTTAGAGCTTGCAAATTTAGTTGGCGAGAGAAAGTTTAGATTTTTTTCCCATTTTGTTTGCAGGAAAGTTTTTAAGTTTTCTATTGATTGCATTATTTTGCTGGAAAGAAACAAGAGTAGGAAATAATAGACATCCTACATATATGCGTGAAGTAAATATAGGAGATAAAGAATAATGTCTCATTGGATACACGTCAGTCTAGGTATGCAGAGGAGGAAACATAGGGTAGCTTGCAATGATAAGGACTTTACCATGGTGTTTGTACCCTCTCAATATCGAATGGCAGGAGTACAGTTCTCTTATGTGAAGTCTTCGTACGTGCATAGATTTAGGGTGTACTTTTCATATGGGATGTAGAGAGTTATAGGGGAGCTGTGTGTTACATTTGTACTGCTAGCATGTGCGTTGGTCTAATGTTACCATATAGTTGGGATTATATGGTAAGTTCTATTTCTTAATGTTTAAGTATATACAAGTTAGGCTTTACACATATATATGTTTGCGCAAGCCAAACAAAAAGATCTAAGCAATTTGAATTAGATTAAAATGCATAAATATTATACCCATATTACAATGTCGACGTTTTAATTTAGTGTGGCCATACGCGAACTTCAAAACTAATAAAACTAGACGTAATGTTATTTCTTAACATTCTGGATTCAATGGAATTGATTTCATTGGAAACAGGCTCCGTTTACACAACATCAATATTTTAATTTATCGGTTCATATTTAAATTTTGTCTATCGACAAAATAACTCCAATTGGCTTCAAACTGGAAATATAGAAATAATTAGCTATACGTATTCCCATAAAATTTGTTTCATCGAAAACGAAGGTTGTTTGAAAAATAATTATTTTAACGCTTATATAACATCGATATAATATTATA
This sequence comes from Allium sativum, assembly GCA_030737875.1. Lineage (NCBI taxonomy): Eukaryota > Viridiplantae > Streptophyta > Magnoliopsida > Asparagales > Amaryllidaceae > Allium > Allium sativum. Next base: position 343,264 of record JASFAX010000104.1, read on the forward strand.
AATTAAATCCAAAACAATTTAATTAAATAATAATAAATTATTATTAACAAATATATCCAAATAAAATAATATCTCACTTCAAATTAAACCAATATAGGATTACAACTTGATATTAATAGTTCCAAGTTAACAATATCAAAATATATGGAAATTCCTTTTAAATAAATTAAATAAACATTATAATTTATAAACGATTTCCATAACGACTATTTTAAAATTTGATTTGCACATAACTAACAATCTATAACACGAAATCCGGATTTTCCTTTTTCATATGAAAGTTATAATCAACAAAATTCCATCTTTCTTGTTTCATAGAAATCCGACTTATATCGGATCCGGTATATTCAATTGAAGTTCAAAACTCAATATCGTGAATTAACGCGCCATTTCGAGCTTGATTTATATTATACATAAATTTAACGTTCAAACTCGTTTTAAACAATGAATTCAATATCAAAATCCGTTAATATTCCAAATAAAATATTAAAAATAATTAAATATATTAAATATTTGACTACAAGAAATACGGGACATTACTATTGGTATCTGCGTTACTGCCTCCTTTTTTTTGACTTGGTTAGTTTAGTTGAAATCAGTTTTTTAGGTTTTCCCGCTGATGTTCCGTTATCGGTGGTTGATCTTGGTTTTGGACGTCTTGTTGCTTTCTTTGTGGTGAAGTGCAGAGGTTTCCCAACTTCCCGGTAAAAGTCTTGTGCTTCAGGGTTGTATGGTGTATGTGCTTGCTGCATTTATTCTTGTCAATGACCCCCATTGTAACGATTTGGATTTCGCCCGGACCTAATCGACCGCAAAGTCAACCAGGACCATTCAAAAACCCGAATATGCTAACTTTGGGCATACAACACATTAGAGCAAATAACAGAAGACTTTGATAAACATTATAATAATGTTACATCAGAGTATAGAATATATCAGAGTACATTGATAAATAATAATACAGCAGAAGATAATTTACAATAAATGTAATACACAACAACGGAAATAAATAAACTGATACAGCGGAAGACTATCAATGCTCTGGACACAGATTTAAGCTTCGATCCAGAATCCTGCTCAATATATCTGCAAAATAAGCTACTTGACTGCCCGTGTGGAAAAGAGGGCACCCGAGTTTGCAAGGTGAAACAAAATACGGGTCAGTCATGAGACTAGTATGAGAATTTTTTACTTAACTTAACTAGTAATAAGGCCAATCACAGGACCGCGCCGCTAACACAGAACGGGTTTACTCCATTGGATTGCTAGTGCATAATTTAAATAAAGTAAATCGTTAAACAACGCAATGATTTTTAGAAAAATGAAACCAATATAAGACTCAAGTCCCATCACACAATGCAAACCAGAGGATAGAGTTTTACCTTATAATGGTCAAAAATGCTTGATACGATAAAACAGATTTGATATTATTATTAGTGTATATATGTTTCAAAAAAAATTCAGTCATAATGTATCAATCATAGACAGCATAGCTACCATATACCATGTCACCATACTAGTTTTACAACCAAAACCGCATGGTGTCGTATTGGAAGTTAGATTGTCATCATGAGTCAAGGCTAGGAACGATCTCCTTACCTATTCGAGACACTCTAGCAAATGTCTTAGGATCCCCAGCAGTTAACCCTTGAATCCTATAGGGTTGGTCCACAAATATGTTAGTGGATTAGTTATGCCTGAACACACGCTTCCCGGTCCTATTGAATCTATAAATTGATCGCTATTGACCAATATAAAAAAGGCCTCAAAATCCATCATCCACATTAATAAAAATGTCAGAGCTTGTAAACGCTGACACCACTTCTAGCTAGAAAGAAACGTGTGCACTCCCTGCGTTCCTTCGTCCCGTTTTTTGACTCATAAGGGGGTGTGAGGCTCGCGAAGTAACGCTATACACAAAGCTACACCTAAACAGGCCGTGCTTTGATCATCAACCAGAAGGCCCTGCTTTTCAACAAAAGCCTTGATCATTTGCATCTTGGCATGTCACATTGACAGTCCATGCTATGCAATCGATAACTACCAATGTATAACCTATGAGCTCTAGCGTCTCAAAGAAGGATGTTATGCAAGAGAATAAATTCTCCGCCACCAAACATATATGTATTGAATAGAAATCAATTTACATAGAATGAAATCCAATGTCAGACACACATCCATTTACAAGTCCGTTCTGGGTCTGAACGAAACCGGAGGCACCTTATTCCTCGTCTCGTATGTCCAATACGAAAGAGAGGTGCTCGCTTATCTGAACATTCAACAAGTACATCCGGACAACTACCACTGTAACCCTTTCCTAGGACCAAATCAGTCCAGGTCATCAGTAGTCATCCATTCGATGTGAAGATCGTCGGTCTTCAATCACCATCTTCAATGTCTTCGACTTTAAATCTTCGTATAATTATTTTAAATGAGATTGAACTCGGTCTTTTCAAATAATTCCCGAATATATACAATTTAAAATCATTTCATATCGTTAATATTATTTTATAACGATTTCTCGCTATTTTTATTTACATAAAAATAGCCCAATTTAATTTAACGATGCTTCGAGTCAATAGGCGGCCCTGACGTTGTTTTTATCAAAATTTGATTTACACATATATCGAAATCTGACCGTTAGATTTTAAAATTTATATCGTTAGAATAATCTTCCCAAAGCGGACCTAACGGTTCCAGTCTTAGGAAAATCTGACGGTCGGATCTTTCGGTATAATCGTTTAAAGTTATGATTCCGAAACGCGAACTACCGCACGCGATTCGTTTAATTTTAATTTATATATATATATATATATATATATATATATAATTATATATAAATATAAATCATTCGATGGTTCCACTAATGTATTTAACACGCCAAATAAAAGAATGTTTTATTGGCATAACACAACTAAATGTTTATAATGTCAAATAAATATGTATTTCATTTACATGACATCTTTGCTAATGACAAATAAAAAGATAATTTTTATTTTCATTATTTGTATGCAATTTCTATTTTATACTTAAACAAATAAAAAGAAATATTTTTATTTGTTTATGGTTTCAATGTGTGACACGACGCACATAAATGTTTATTTTAATTTGCATACAAACTCTAATATATATTCTAACAATAAATATGTCTTTTTAATTTATACACAGATTCTAATGAGTATTTTTGCAATAGAAATGTTTCTTTAATATATACACAAATTCTAATGTGTATATTGTCAATGAAAATGATTCTATAATTTGCATACAAATTCTATTTCAACAATATGCATAAAAGTGATACATTCATTTTTGTTGATAAAACTAGTTCAACAAAATGATTAAAAAATGATTTATTCATTTTGTTGACAATTATATTTCAACAAAATGATTACAAGTGATAGTTTTTTTTGTGAACAACTCTAGTTTAACAAAATGAATAAAAAGTGACAATTTCATATTGTTAACAATTCTAATTTAACAAAATGAATATTAATGATATTTCATATTGTTAACAATTCTAATTTAACAAAATGAATATTTTTGTTGTAACACAAATCTATTTACCAAAAATGCTATTTGTGTTTTGACACAAACCTATTTAACAAAATGCTTTTTGTGTTGACACAATCCAATTTAACAAAATGCTATTTGTGTTTTGACATAAACCTATTTAACAAAATGCTGTTTTGACAAAAGTGTATATTTTGGCAAAAATATATGTTTTGATTCGACTAATCTATTTCAACAAAACAATAAAGATAATGACTTTGTTTTGTCGATAAATCTATTTCAACAAAACAATAAAGATGATGACTTTGTTTTGTCGACAAATCTATCTCAACAAAACAAATAAAAGTGATAGATTTGTTTTGTCGACAATTCTAATTCAACAAAACGAATAAAAGTGATATGTTTGTTTTGTTGACAATTCTAATTCAACAAAACTAATAAAAGTGATATGTTTATTTGTTTTCATTTTTCTATTCAACCTAACAATTAAAAATGATAATTTTATTTGTTTACAATTTTTATTTGTTTACAATTTCTATTTCTACTTAACAAATAAAAATGATAGTTTTATTTGTTTACAATTTCTACTTAACAAATAAAAATGATTATTTTATTTTTTTACAATTTCTATTTTATGAAAAGCGATATTATTGTTTTAACACAATTCTATTTGACAAAAATGTAATTTTTGTTCTAACTCAATTCTAATTTATAAAAATGTAAATTTTGTTTTAACCATTATATTTTGACAAAAATGCCAATTTTGTTTCAACTATTACATTTTGAAAAAAGTGGAAAATTTGGTTTCAATTTTTATAATTTGACAAAAGTGGCAAATTGGATTTCAACTAATGTGTTTTGACAAAAATGTATATTTTGTTCAACAATTCTAATTTGACGAAAATGAATGTTTTTCTTTCAACTACACTCATTGACAAAAATGAATGTTCTTGTTCAACTAAACTATATTAACAAAAATGAATATTTTTGTCTAACTAAACCATATTGACAAAAATGAATATTTTTGTTTAACCAAACCATATTGACAAAAATGAATATTTTTAATGATCATTCTCTACATTCAATAAAAATGTAAATTTTCAATGTTGAACTTTTCTATTTCAAATAATGATCATTTCTCATTATTTCTTACATAAAATAAAAATGTAAATTTTTATTGTTAAACTTTTCTATTTCAACAAGACACATAAAAATGATTCTTCTGTTATGTTGACTATTCTAATTCAACAACATGACACTTTTATATTTGACATTTCTAATTGAACAAAAATGACATGTTTATTTTGTCCATTCTAATTCAACAAAAATAACACATTTATTTTGTCAATCCTAATTTAACATAAATGATATTTTATTTTGTCAATTTTGATTTAACATAAATGACATGATTTATTTTGTCAACTTTAATTCAGCATAAATGACATGATTTATTTTGTCAATTTTAATTCAGCATAAATGACATTTTATATTCCAACTAAAAGATGACATTTTATACTCTAACTAAAAATGACATTTTATAATCTAACTAAAAATGACATTTTATATTCTAACTAAAAAATGACATTTTATATTCTAACAAAAAATGACATTTTATATTGAAACGTAACACTATCTAAATAAATGGACATTTCTATTTCACATAACATTTCTAATAAGAGGATATTTTAATCTAACATAACATTTTTAGTAAAATGATATTTTTTATCTAACATAACATGTTTCTAACATAAATGACCTTTTTATTTACACAACATGTTTCTAACCAAAATGATATTTATGATTTCATACAAATCTATTTTAAATAAAATGACATCTATGTTTTCATACAAATCTAATTTAACCAAAATGATGTCTATGATTTATTACAAACCTATTCTAGCCAAAATGATATCTATGATTTCATACAAATCTAATTTAACCAAAATGATATTTTTAGATGACAATTCAAATTCACATAAAAAGGATATTTTTATATGACATGACAAAGCTTAAATTCTTAGCTCACATAAATACAATTCAACAAATCACCACAACCAGAATCAGTCAATCAGTCTCAGTTATATACGGCGCATATATTTAATATCACAATCAATATATATATATTCTTGATAAATATATTTTAATTTTAAATTTTTAAATCGAGAAATCTCACCTTTATCAGATTAAATTGCTGAATACGATGATTTTAATTAAATTAAACAAAGATGTAACGACCCGGAAATCAGAACCAATTAAATTTTTTTAATTTGGCTATTTTAATAAATTTTGAATATTTAAAATAAATTATTTTAAATAATAACGACCAAAAATTTGTTTTGATCGAAGTTATAGTGAATATATTTATTTTAGTTATAAAACAAGGCCTAAAATGGCGCGGCTGTTTAAAAATTAGAATTCGAACTTTGACTGACTGTACTGGATGCAAAATAAAATGGATTTTAGTGAATCCAAAAATATTTAAATCTGTTTCTGAATATCTTTCTAACGAATCTGAAAAATTAAAGTCTCATAGCGGGAATCAAAAGTTATGGCCAAATGAATTTTCAGAAAGGTCGATATGGAGTTAATATAGCCCTTGAAAATAGACATTTTGCAAACGACCTCCGTTTTTTATGAAACCACTTTTGTTGGATCCGGGATGTCGAATTATTGCTAGGTTTCAAATTGCATAATTTTTGAAGTTAATATGTGAGAGTGGTAAAGGAAAATGTGTTTGGTAAATTTCAATCAATTTGGATCGAACAGAAGATGGCCATTTTTCAAACGGTCTCCAAATTCGACAAAATCAGTTTTTTTAGGACCGTATCTCCCAAACATAGCTAGATTTATTTTTCTGAAATTTTTGGGATCGGCATGTGGCCCCGGCAAATTGAAATGTACATTCAAATCCATATTTGAATGTTTTACATTTTAATTTGAAGAATAGCTGACTGAAACAGTTGAATGGGCCTACGAAACATATTACATTGTGTTTGGAATGGGGGTATTTAGCTAGGGGCGACAGTCGTTGGGTTTGAGTTGGAGTTCGTATGAGAAAACCCTAATTTTCAAATTTATATAAATAACGGCCAATTGGAAAGTTTCTTTTATAATTTTATTTTCTCAAAATAATTTTCTCTCTCCCTGATACTCTAGGTCATGACGGCGGAAAACATCTCAGCCTTCTCTTCTCAAATCCGATCAATCCATGCAATAAAATCACAGGCTCTAGTTAGGAAATTTGTAGATCTTCCCATTCTCTTCAAATCCATATAAGGTTTGAGATTTTTCATTGAGTGTTGTGAGATAATCACCCTTGTGTAGTTCGGATCTTCGAAGACCTGCCGCTGCTCCGATCCGCCACCGCACCTGACCGCCCTACCCTCGTTCTGTGCGCCCTTCCGAGTACTTCAAGGTAGCCCAAACTGATTTTAGTCTCGAGCAGCGGTTTAGGTAAAAATCCGTGACCTTGTTTTGAAGATCGAGATGAGGTAACGACTGTTTATTTTCTAAAGGATTATAGCACTTTAAAGCGCTATGAATTGTGATTTCACTGCAAAAATCATATCTTTTTGCTGTGTTGTCAAAATCCAGTGAAACAAGAGACATTGGACTCGTGTGGTCGTCCTCTACATTCTAGAAGAGACCGGAATTTTTTCTGAGCTTCCTACAATTTTTGGAGGAGTGGAACCCAAAGTGAGATTTCTGAATTATAAACGATACGGAATGGCGATGTATAAATTATATAACCGATGTATAAGTTATATAAGCGTTGTGCACCTCATGTATAAGCATTGTATAAATTATATGTGCGATGTATAAGTTATATATGCGTTGTAAAAATCATAATTTTGTTGAATGGAATTGAAATGATATTGAAATGAAATCGAAATATATATATATATATATATACACACACACAATCGCCTCGTCCACAGACCTTTGACGATATATATTGATTGTGATTGTTTGGATTTTGGTTGACGTGAAATTTGGTTGATAAATGCGAATGGTTAATAATGATTGTTTGTGGTTGAAACAAAATTGGAATGATTTGTGGAAAAATCCATTGGGATATGAAAATGATGAAAATATTTAGACTATAAGGATAAGCCCCTTAGGGAACGCTGCGAGGCGTAAGGTAGTGCGAGGAGCCATACTCGGGACGGTGCCTGTTTTTAACCCCCTACCATTATGCTGTCGAAATTTTCTGAAATATTTATGTGTTTGATTTATATTCATGTATTGAAATATATTCATGTGATAGAAAATATTCATGTTTGAAATAAATTGTTTGAAAGATATAAATCACGTTTTTATTATGTATATGAAGTATATAAAATATACATGTTTGAAATAAATTGTTTTAACAATAAAAATCACATTTTTATAATATATATATATATATATGAGTCGCTAAAAATATTCATGTTTGAAATAAATTGTTTCAACAATAAAAATCACATTTTTATAATATATATGAATCGCTAAAAACATTCATGTTGGAAATAGATTGTTTTAACAATAAAAATCACATTTTTATCATCTATATGAAGTATATAAAATAATCGTGTTTGAAATAAATTGTTCTAACAATAATAATCACTTTTTTATTATATATATTAAGTACTAAAGATAGTCATGTGTTGAAATAGATATTTTTTGGATAAAAATATTATTTTTATCACATATATGAAATGAAATGGTGTGGAAATCGAAGAACGGATTATATTTATATATATATATATATATATATATATATAAATATAATTAAAATAAATCGAATAACGAAGCTGCAGTTCATATTTTGAAACCGTGATTTTAACTAATTATTGCGGGAGATCCGACCGTCGGATTTTCCCGAAACCGTTGGGTCCGCTTTGGAAATATCTTTCCAACGACACCAAATTTGTAAAGATCCAATGGTTAGATTGTATGGAATGTTTAATTCGAGTATGAATAAAAACAGCGCTAGAATGTATTATATTTATATATATATATAATTAAAATAAATTGAATAACGTTGCTGCTATTCATATTTTGAAATCGTAACTTCAAACGATTGTACCTGGAAATCCGACCGTCGGATTTTCTCAAAATTCAAACCATTGGGTTCGATTTGAAAAGATCTTTCTAATGATATAAATTTTTTAAAGATACAACGGTTAGATTTTCAAATATGGGTCAATCAAATCTAAAGAAAAACAACGCCATAGCTGCGTTATGGCCTGAAGCATCATTTGAATAAATTGGCTATTTTTAAATAATTAAAAATAGTGATAAATCATTATAAAATATTGTAAATGATATGGAATGGAAATAAAATGAATTTACTCGATTTATTGGATATTTGTTGGTTAAATGTGTTTGACATGAAAATTACATTAATGAACTGAATTATGGATCTCAAATAATTTAACCATGGAAATGAATTGATTTGAATTCTAAATATACATGAACTATTTGAAAAGGCCAGGTTAAATATTATTTCAAATAATTAATCGAAGATTAGAGATCAACGATGAAGACGGTGGTTGAAGACCAGAGGTCTTCACATCGTTTGGATGATTGCAGATGTCTTGATTGGGAGGCATCCCGAGACAACGTAATAAAAAGTGGTCGTCTAGACGTACTTGGATATCGGCCGGATGTGCGAGGGCCTCTCTCCTGTATTGGACATGCGGGAAAAGAATAAGGTGCCTCCGGTTTCGTTCAAACCCAGAACGGACTTGTAAATGGATGTGTGTCCGACGTTGTAGATTGACAACGTGGCATGCTGAGATGCATTGATCAAGGCTTTTGTTGAAAAGTAGAGCCTTGTTGTTGATGATCAAAGCAGGGCTTTAAATAGCTAGCTTTGTGGTTGGCAATGATTCACGAGCCTCACACCCTGGTATGAACCAGAAACGGGAGAGGACTTCAGGGAGGACATGCATTTCCTTCTAGCTAGGAGTGGTGTTTTGGGTTTTACACAACCGAGCATTTTATTTATGTGGATGATGGATAGCGAGGCACCTCGGTTATTACAGTCTCTGCGGAGCCGATGGATGGGTCTTTATACAAACCAGATTTACGCCCCATAGGGCGGGGAAACGTAGTGTTCAGGCATTTTAATCCACTCCGTGTGGACCGGCCCTGACGATCTAAAGGATTGACAGAGTACTTGCCTGAGACATGGGCTAGATTGTCTCGAAGCTTTAAGGACGATCCCTTGCCTTGATTCATGACAGAAATCCAATTTCCAAATACGACATCGTGCGGTTTTGATTGTAAACCTATATATGGCGACACGATATATGGTACCCATGCCGTCTATGATTGATACTTATGATGGATTTTTTTTTGAAACATATGAACACTAGTAATAATATTAAATGCTTTTGTTTTACTCGTATCAAGCACATTTTGGCCATTATAAGGTAAAACTTTATCCTCTAGTTTGCGTTGCATTGTGTTATGGGAACTGAGTCTTATAATGACTTCATTTTTGTAAAAAGCATTGCGATGTTTAAATGATTTACTTGTTTTAAGAACTGGCAATCCAATGGAGTAAACCCGTTCCGTGTTAGCGGCGTGGTCCTGTGATTGGCTTATTATTAAAATAAGTTAAGTAGATTTCTCATACCAGTCCCATGACCGACTCGTAGTTTGTTTCACTTGCAAACTCGGGTGCCCTATTTTCGACATGGGCAGCCTAGTATTCTGGTTTTTAGCAGTTCTTTCTGGATAGCTATGGAGCTGAAGATGGATTCTATCATTTCTTTATTTTTATGCTATTCAGCTCGTGTTGTACATATTATGTTTTGATTCCGCTTTAGACATTTTATGTAAAGCTGAACTGTATTTTGTACTAAGTATGATCCTGTATACTGTGTAACTTTGATGATTATATTTATCAAGTGTTTTTATTGTACATGATTTGGTGTATTTATATATTTCTATTCTGCTGTCATTTATTTATGTGTTATATTCCAAAGATTACCCTTTCCACTGTGGAACAGGGTTTTGGGGTTGTCACAGTGTGGTATCAGAGCTTTGGTTAAGCTTAGTTCTGGAATATAAAATATTAATGAACTCGTCAGAAATAGAATCAGAAGTATTCTATGATAAATCACTCATTTCAGATAGGATCAATAACATACTAGAATGAGTAAACCAGAATGAAATACACCCCGATAGACACATTTACATTCAAGTATATGTCTCTATGCTTTAAAATACCTTTTCTGTTGGCCTAACACTTTGTCTGTTATTTGCAGACATTAAAAAAATGAATGGAAGAAGTAGAAGAGGTTGGTCAGAACAAGATATTGAAGCTCTATTAATTAAGTATTGAAATCTGGGTGGAGTACCGTTCTCAGGCAATGAATCTATTATTCAAACACCAGCATGGATGCGCTCTGCTGAGAAAATTTTTGAAGGTTCAAAGCTGAGAGATGATCAGAAAAGGTTACTGGCATCATAGGCACTCAAAGACAAAGCTTTAATCTGGTGGTAAACTTTCAGTAAGGATAATCCAGAAGGTAATATTACCTAGGATAGATTCAAAGAAATTTTGAATGAAAGATTTGTTTCTACAGAAGCAACTGAGCGGTTAAGTGATGAATTCTACTATCTAATACAAGGAGACACGACCATTTCGGAGTATCATAAAATATTCAGTGAACTTTCTCGTATTGCCCCACATCTAATTCAATATCCTAAGAAGAAGAATCTGAGGTTTATTAATGGGCTCCAAAGAAAGTACCAAAGTAAGGAAACTGCACATGTACAACAATCTTTTTCTAAAATGATATACATGACTTATCAGTATGAAGTTCTAGATAAGCAAGGTCTTTTGAGAGACAAAAAGGAATGTAGTTCTAACAACAAAAGAAAATTTGAAACTGAAAGCTCGGAGACAAATACCCAGCCTAAGGCAAGTATGACGTCTGGGGCCAGAAAGAATCCTAGAGTCAATCGAAAAAGGGTTATATCTGAGAAAGAACCAGCAACGATCGCCATATGCAATAACTTCCATAAGCAAGGGAATTTGCAGGGAAATTGCAGATCTTTAAAGAAACGAATAAAGAGTGGATTCAAACCCACCAAGAAGAAAAGGAACCCACATGGTGAGAGGAAATGCCATAAGTGCCACGAAGTAGGTCATGTTGCAAGGGAATGCAGGCTATCAAAGAAATCGGAAAAGGTACATGTAAATGAAGTGGCAGAAACTCCCGGACCCTCAGCTAGTCAGGGAAGGCCAGATATTTTGGAAGGCATGCTTACTGTTAAAGATATTCCAGTTAAGGTACTTGTAATGACCCAAATTTCCATACTCTTTGAGTCGACTAATAACACCACACGTCCAACCCAAAGTGCACAGGAATACGAATCATTATTAGAAAGAAGTTAGAGGGTGGGGAATAGAAAGAAAGAAATATTAGAATAGAAGAAACGAAGATCACAAACTCACAGCGGAACGAATAAAATATATTTTGATGACATAAAATTTGAAATACAAATCAGTAACTTTTTATACATACCATCATCAGAGCACAACGGTTATCTCTGGAACAGTTATAAATACATGTTTCCAGATACATAAACAATACACAACGGAAATATGATAGTCTATAGCTATCAGATGAAGCCTCCTACTTCGAGCTCCTCCAAGTAAATCTGAAAAATCGCATATACCTGACTGCCCGTACAAATTTGGGCACCCAAGAGTTTAGGGAAAACAAATAAAATAAACTCTGGGTCTGTAACAACCCGGAAATTCTAAGCCAGTTTAAAATTTTTGTTTTGGCAACTTCGACGAATTTTGAACATTTAAAATAGATTATTTTAAATAATATCGATGAGAAATTTATTTTGAATATAATTAGAACGTATATAGTTATATACGTCGTCGATAGAATATAAATAATTATATATAATTATAAATAGAATTGAAAATGGCGCGGTAGTTCGATAATTCGATTTCAAACTTCAATTGAATGTACCGGGTGCAAAATAAACCGGATTTTAGCGAAACCGAAAATAATAGGATCTATTTGGGAATATCTTTCCAACGAATCCAAAAAATTAAAATTTCATAGCGGGAATCAAAAGATTTGTCCAGTTGAAAATTTTGAATAGTCGCTATGGAATTCAGGCCCTTAAAAATGGAAATTTTGCAAACGACCTCGGATTTCGACGAAACCACTTTTGTTGGATCCTTGATGTCAAGTTATTACTAGATTCCAATTTTCATAATTTTTGAATTCAATATGTGAGCGTGGCAAAGGAAAACGCGTTTGACCAATTTTAATTGATTTTAATCGACTGGAAAATGGACATTTTTCCAACGGTCTCAGAATTTGACGACACTAGTTTTGTTAGGACCGTATCGTCAATACGAATCTAGAAAATATTTTTTGGAATTTTTAGAGGCTGTATGTGGCCTCGGTAAATTGAAATGTGCGTTTAAATTGAATATATAAAGATTTATATTTTTAAATCCAATGGAAACTGATTCAAACAGTCAAATTGACCTGCGATACATATCCCATTGTGTTCGGAATGGGGGTATTACGCTAGGGGCGGCAGTCGTTGGGTCTCGATTGGGGTTCAATAGAAAAGTTAACTTTTTGAATTTTAAAGTTGAAATTAAATTAAAATATATATATACTCTCCACTCTCTTTCTCTCTCTTCATTTCAGAATCCATTATAAAAATAAAAAAAATAAAAAACCCGTGCCCTAAATGCCTACCGCCTTTGCCCTCCGTCGCGGGCCCCTCCAGTGGCACTGCCGCCGTCCATCGCCTTCCCCCCTCCTCCGCAACTCCTCCTCTTCCCTGTTCCTCTCCTTCCTCCTGTGCGACATCGAGTGTAACAACCCGAAAATCTGGGCCAGTTTTAAATTTTTTATTTTGGTAATTTTAGTGAATTTTGAACATTTAAAATAGGTTATTTTAAATAATATTGACGAGAAATTTATTTTGAATAGAATTAGAACGTTTATATTTATATACGTCGTCGTTAGAATATAAATAATTATATATAATTATAAATAGAGTTGAAAATGGCGCGGTAGTTCAATAATTCGATTTCAAACTTCAATTGAACATACCGGGTGCAAAACAAACGGATTTTAGCGAAACCAAAAATATTAGAATCTAATTGAGAATATCTTTCCAACGAATCCGAAAAATTGAAATTTCATAGTGGGAATCAAAAGATATTTCCAGTTGAAAATTCTGAATAGTCGCTATGGAATTCAGGCCCTTAAAAATGGGAATTTTGCAAACGACCTCACATTTCGGCGAAACCACTTTTGTTGGATCCGGGATGTCAAGTTATTGCAAGATTCCAAATTCCATAATTTTTCGAATCAATATGTGAGCATGGCAAAGGAAAACGCATTTGACCAGTTTCAGTTGATTTTAATCGACTGGAAAATGACCATTTTTCCAATGGTCTCAGAATTCGACGAAACTAGTTTTGTTTGGACCGTATCGTCAATACGAAGCAAGAAAATATTTTTCTGGAATTTTTCTAGTTAGTATGTGACCCCGGTAATATGAAATGTACGTTTAAAATCCAATATAGTGATTTGAATGTAAATTTGACAAAAACTGGTCGAAACGATCGAATCAGCTTGCGATACATATCCCATTGTGTTCGGAATGGGGGTAATTAGCTAGGAACGACAGGCGGTAGGTCTCGGTTGGAGGTCGAAATAAAAAGTTGCTTTTTGGGGATTAAATTAATTAAATAAATAATATAAAGGGAAGTCAAACCCGCTTATCCATCGTTCACAGTCAAAACCAAAGCCCCCCCTTTCCTTTCTTCCACCGTTCGATTTCAGGAAAAGAAAAGAAAAACCGCGAGACCTCCTCCGTCGTTCACCCTACACCACCGCCTCTTCGTCGATGGCACCACCGGAGGTCGGCCTCCCAGCGCCGCCTCCTCCCCCTCGTTTCCCCCTTCAGACGATACCCGAACCCCCCCACTCCCCAAATCGAGAACAGCACCTCCCCTGAAGCCCACAGCCGCCGCCGACCCTTCCCCTGGCCACCGGACCTCCGACGAGCTCGCCCTCCGACCCCCATCTGCTCCACCGCCCCTCCTCCATCAATAAACGCCGCCTGTAAGTTTTTCCCTTGTTGTTTTATTTAATTATGTATAAAAAAAATGGCGTTTTCATTTAAATAACCTTGCTATAAAAAGTGATTGTAGAAAATAAATAGTATGGATTTGTTTTTAGATTTTTGTGCTTAATAATATAGGGATGAAGATTTGATTTTTCTGCATGAACAAGATTTGATTTTTATTTTAAAGAAAGGTATAAATTTTATTACAAAGAAAAATACGATTTTTTAGTAATGAAAAGTTAGGATTTTTACCCTAGAAAAGCAATGATTGTTGATAAGGAAAAGTTATGATTTTTAATGTGAAGGTAGCGAAGTAAAAATAGGATTTTTATATATTTAATAGCGAAGTAAAAATAGGATTTTTATATATTGAATAGCGAAGTAAAAATAGGATTTTTATATATTGAATAGCGAATTAAAAATAGGATTTTTATATATTGAATAGCGAAGTAAAAATAGAATTTTTATCTATATAGTAGCGTTGTAAAAATAGAATTTTTATCCATATAGTAGCGTTGTAAAAATAGAATTTTTATCTATATAGGAGTGAAGTAAAAATTCGATTTTTATATATTGAATAGTGAAGTAAAAATATAATTTTTATCTATATAGTAGCGATGTAAAAATAGAATTTTTATCTATATAGTAGCGTTGTAAAAATAGAATTTCTATCTATATAGTAGCGATGTAAAAATAGAATTTTTATCTATATAGGAGCGAAGTAAAAATTCGATTTTTATACATTGAATAGCGAAGTAAAAATTCGATTTTTATATATGTAGTGGCTACGGGCAACGAAAATGACAAAAGGCGAGAACGACGAAGATTTCTACACAAGAAGAGTCGTGGCGTTTGGATTAGCTATTGGTGAGAACTTCTCACTCTAAATTTCTTTTCTAGTTATATATATATACTAGGATGCAGACGGTGCTTAGTAGCACCCGACACCCGTCGTCCACAGACCATGGACGGCTTGTTTGTTTGATTGATGTGTTGTGAAAATTGATTGTGTTATGGAATGATTGAATAATAAAATATTCTTGTGTTGAAAGGAAATAAAATATTTATATAATTAAAAATATTTTATCGTTAAAAATATAATTTTTAACGCGAAAGTGAATAAATAAATATTTATAAACAAATCGGCCGATTTGTTTATATACACTTATTTGACTGATATTGATTGGGTCGATAAATTTTACACATCGCCCAAATGCACAAATAATATTCAGTGTTTGTTGATTTGAAACCCCACACGGGTGTTGGGATGATATTTGAGTACACTAATCCCAATTATTATTTTTGTATGTCGATCGATTGGTCGACAGGCTGTGTAAGCGTTGATTATTTATATTTGATGCTTATGCAGTTGTGTGGTGCACCTTGGATGATGGTTGATTGTTGATCGTTGCTATTATATACATGTGTTGTATGGAATCCATATAATTAACGTTATATGGTGATTGATTGGGCCTCATTCCAATTGGGAAAATAATGAATATTATAAAAGAAAATTCATGTGTTGAATATAAAATAGTCATGTGTTGACGATGTTCATGAGTTGAAACTATTGACGTGTTGAGTGAAATATTTTATTCAATAAAATTTACATCTTTATCATATTTACAATTAGAATCTACTTCACGGTGGAGTCTAATTAAAAAAATCAAACGATAAATACCATAATTTTATAAAATAGTTTACATAACAAAAATAGTGATGTGTTGACAGTACTCATGTGTTGAGATTAGTCGTGTGTTGAATAGAATAAATATTCATTTGTTGAATAAAATAACGAATTTATTGAAATATATAAAGCCGTGTTGACTAGAGTTGCGCTATTTTGATGCGAACGATATTTATATCGATTTTATTTGTTTTATAATGAATATTGAAAAGTGATTTCAAAATTTAATATTTTGAAATGAAATTCAAATAAAATTAGATTAAAAATCAAATTGAAATTTTATTGAATCAATTTGAAATGAATTCGAATCGAATAGAAAATGAATTCGATTCGAATTGAATAGAAAGTGAATTTGAATTGGAATTGAATAGAAATGAATTCAAATTAAATTAAGTTGAAACTGAATTAAAAACGAATTGAAATCGTTTTGAATGAAATTTTAAAACGAACTGAAATTGAATTGAAATCAATTTGAAATGAATTCGAATTGAATTAAATAGAAGGTAAATTCAAATTGAATTGAATTGAAACGAAATAGAATTTGAATTGAATTGAAACGAATTTGAATTCGAATTAAGTAAAATTGAAAAGAATTCGAATTGAATTGAAATCAAATCGATTTGAAATTGAAGATGAAGTTGAAATTGTTTTTGAAACGAATTTAGATCTATTTATAAAATACGTTTTAAAAGGAAATTGACGAAATATATAATATATATATATATATTATATATAATGGCCTGAATAGAACGAGCCGCGCCGCGGCAGTTCGTGAATTTCGACCATTGACTTCGAATTGACGTTGTGAGAGATCCGACCGTCGGATCCTCCTAAAACCGGAACCGTTGGGTTCGTATCGAAAAGAGCTTTCCAATGAATATTAGAAATTTGAAATCTAACGGTTAGATTTGGAATTATGTCCAAATCAAATTTATAAAAGGTCGTTGTAAGTGCAGTTCGATGGCCGTTGATGGAAATCGACTGTATGGGCCTTGATAAAATTATTAAAAATATTAATAATTTGTGTAAAATCATAATATGTGAATTGGAAAGAACTGAGATGAAAAACTCCACATTTGAAATGATAAAAATAGATTTTTGTCGAAATGAACTAGTTTTGAACTAGAATTAAAATCAGTTTATTTTTGAAATAAATAAATTGAATTTGAAAGTGATTTTAAAAATAATCAATATTCCCAATACGTGAATCGGACTGGAGTTGAATCGAAATTATCTTCGGAATATTTCGATATTGGATTTCGTGACTATACAGATATTGTTAAGGGAATATGAAAGATATATTTTATACCGTTATTCCCCATACGATATTTGTTGGTTTCGGGATTTGATATTGAATATAAGCAGATATATTTTCTATTCAGAGCCTAGTATTTAATATCAAATGTGATTTGGGTTTGTCGTGAATGGTGTCTTCATTAACATTGTTCTTAAGCCCAATAGAGAAAAAGATTAAATATTTATATTTATATTTAATGAAGTGTATCAATTAAATAATATTTAATTGGAATTAAATTTGAATTGGTTTTTGGGTTTATCGTGAGCGGTGTTTTGAATAACACCTGTTCTTCAACCCGATTAACAATAAAATGTGATTTTTGGTTTATCGTGAACCGTGTTTTAGATGACATTGATTCTTTAACCCAGTTAAAGGCAGGATATTGATTTTTGAAAAGATTAAAACTAAGTGGAGTTTTAATGAATCTTTAATTATATTAAAAAGTGAATTGATAATTTAAATTATCAAATCTGAAAGGTGATCGAGAATGGAGTACCGCCAGTTTTGCTCCAAAGCGATAGTTAAATCTTTAATTAGATTTGAACGTGAAATGGTAATTAATTTTACCAATAGCACCGTAGTGTTAGATATGGAGTATTACCAGTTTTCTCCTGCGGATAAATAGGTTGGGATTGGGAAATAAAATAAATAATTACTTCGGTGTGATTCGCTAATCCTGACTAGTTTAAAATGATATCCAAAGGGAGATTAAAGAATAAATTTATAAGAATTTATCTTGGATAAAATTAATGGGAACCTTTCCCTAAGAATGTGATTTTGTGAATAAAAGATTATTCTGAATTGGAATGAGGCGTTTGTTGTGTTTGTGTAACATTTGTTTATCATACACGTGGGTTATTCAGAAAGGCCGGGTTTATACCCATTCTGAATAACCGATTGGACGAGATTTCGAAGATGAAGACGGTGGTTGAAGACCGGAAGTCTTCACATCATTTTTCTTTATTTAGCATTGCGCTGTTTGTTTTATGCACTGGTATTCTTAGGAGGAAACCCGTTCCGTGTTATACGGCGTGGTCCCTTGATTTACCTAACTTTAAAAATAAAGATTAATAACTGCTTTAGTTCTCACACCAGTCACATGACTGACCTGGAGTTTATTGTTTTAACCTAAACTCTGGGTACCCCTATTTTCCACACGGGCAGCTAGTAATTTTGGTTTTGCAGATTTATATTCACAGGGTCCTGATTTACAGTTGGAACGATGCTCGGAAAGCTCTGTATCCGTGTATCACTTTCAGTTGTGCTTTTGTATTATTTTCCGCTGCGATGTATTTAAATGTAATTTAAATCTCTGATATTTGTCAAATGTAATTTATTCATTTATACTCTGTATATTCTTGTATCTGATGGAATTGTTGTAATAACAATGAAATGTTCTTCCGTCTGCGTCCTTTTGTGTGTTGTTCTCAAAGTATCCGCGCTTTCCTTCACGGGGAAGTTACGGGTTCTTACAGTTGGTATCGGAGCTTTGGTTTACAGAGCTCGAGAACAAGGCACATTAGAACATTACGAAAGAATTCATCAGATATTGGATTAGTAATATCCGATTAGAATAACTCGTTAGAGATAGGATCAGTAGTATCCTAGAACGGGTGTGAAGAGTATATTTTTCAAACGAAAACAATTTTGTTTTGTAAATTTAAATCGTTTTATACGTATTTGAATATTATTTATTTTGAATATGGACAATCGGGTATATAAAGATTTCGCGTATACGCGTCATGAACGTATAGTCGAAGTTTTAATATACTGGATAGATATAGAATCACATTATAGACACCCGGGGATAATTCTGATGATGTGGCCACATCATCAGTATTTATATTCGTGTTTCGAAGGTGTGATATCTATATATTTCCATTAGGCTGGTGTGAGAACCAAAACTTGTATAGTTAGAACACATTGTTGTGATTTGGCATCAAAAACATGATTTTCTGTATATGTATCAAATTATGAATTTGAAACTCTAATTCACTAATTGATTGATGTTTGTGTTGTTTGTTTATTTGTTTGATAGTTTTGAACCATTTAGCCTAAATTGAATCAAATATTGAATTGTATTGAAAATTGGTCGCATTTGCTTGCATATACATATACTTACATTGAACAGGTCATAGCAAGGAGGCTAGAGCAGAGAATAAAATTTGTTTGCCCGACAAATAGGTACATGTTTACTACATAATTTACTGTTTTGTTTGGGTGATGATGATTTTATGAGCCTATTGGCTAGCCGCTTGGCTTTTTCTTTTTCTTTTTGAGATTAGAAGGACCGGGGAAGCTATTTGAAATTCCCCGATGCTCCCGGTGTAGGGGAGGTTATGGCGAAATTTTTCGAAAATTTAGGGTGTTAGCCAAATTTTTGAGAATTTGAAAATTCTCAAAAACTGAAAAGTTGGAGAATGGAAGCCAGACCGAATGTAGAGTTAATTAATCAAACCACTTTCGACTTTGTTCCTTTTCGGGGACGAAAAGTTTTAAGTGGGGGAGATTGTAATAACCCGGAAAATCTGGGCCAGTTTAAAATTTTTATTTTGGCAATTTTAGTGAATTTTGAACGTTTAAAATAGATTATTTTAAATAATATCGACGAGAAATTTATTTTGAATATAATTCGAACGTATATTTATATACGTCGTCGTTAGAATATAAATATTTATATATAATTATAAATAGAATTGAAAATGGCGCGGTAGTTCGATAATTGATTTCAAACTTCAATTGAATTTACCGGGTGCAAAACAATCCGTATTTTAGTGAAACCAAAAATAATAGGATCTAATTGTGAATATCTTTCCAACGAATCCGACAAATCAAGATTTCATAGCGGGAATCAAAAGATATGTCCAGTTGAAAATTCTGAATAGTCGGTATGGAATTCAGACCCTTAAAAATAGACATTTTGCAAATGACCTCGGATTTCGACGAAACCACTTTTGTTGGATCCGCGATGTCTAATTATTGCTAGGTTCCAAATTTCATAATTTTTCGAATCAATATGTGAGCGTAGCAAAGGAAAACGCGTTTGACCGGTTTCAGTTGATTTTAATCGACTGGAAATTGACCATTTTCCCAACGGTCTCAGAATTCGACGAAACTAGTTTTGTTAGGACCGTATCGTCAATACGAAGCTAGAAAATATTTTTCTGGAATTTTTAGAGTTCGTATGTGGCTCCGGTAAATTGAAATGCGCGTTCAAATTCAATATATGAAGTTATATTTTGATTTGAGTGAAAACTGATTGAAACAGCCGAACTGGCTTACGATACATGTAACAACCCGGAATTTTGGGGCCAATTTAAAATTTTTATTTTTAGAATTTTAATGGGTTTTTAATATATTTAAAAATAATTTATTTTAAATAATAACGACAGAGAAAAAAAAACTGTTTTTAATCAAAGTTAGAATTTTTATATTTATAAATTTATATTACGAGCCTGAAATGGCACGGTAATTTCAGAATTCGATTTTAAACTTTGTATAATAATGTGAATTTGAACAATGTTGGTATAAATATTAAAATTAATGTTTTGTGTCATAGGTTGTTAAAATATGAACTTAACTTGATTATTTAGAATTGATTCTAAATGGCTATATATGTGATAATGACAGTGTTTGATAATCTATTTAAAATGGAATGTGAAATTTATTGAATTAATAATATAAAATGGATTAACTAAATTTGAGATTTATTTTGTACTGATGATTTTAATCAATGGAATATGAATAATATAAATCATTTTATTATGTAATGAATTGTAATGAGTTTATATTTGTTGTAAATTGAAATAACTTGCATTGATTGTAATGATAACTAAGTTTGGGTATATATTATTAAAGATAGAGATGTGGACTTTAATATTTAATTATATGAATTAAATGGCGTCAATGAATTTGTAATTAAAAACTTTAATGATATAAACTTTTGAGAAATTTACAGTGAAAACTTAATTGAATGGTTAAGTATTGAAATTCAATCTATTGTGTAAATTGTGACTTGTTTTGATTCCAAATAAATTTGTGATTTGTCTAAATTGATTGATGGTGAAACTTGGAATTGATATAATATATTCAATGAAAGTGGTTGTGTATGTATTTATAACTATAATAAAAATGGAATTTGGTAAATAATGAATAATTGAAGTAACAATATATGAAATGGATAAACTAATTTTGAACTCCATTTATATACTGAAAATTTAGATTTGTGAATACAAGTAATATAAATCATTTTGGGTATATAATGAATCTCAACGTGTTATAAATGTTATAATCTCCATTGATTGTAGATATTGCTATAAATATGGTTAGTATGTATTTATTGAGAATTGGATATATATAATTTAACTTTAATGTTTTAATTATGTAATTCTATGATGAAAACTTAATTGAATTATTCAGGTAACGAAATTCAAGTTGTCATTACAATAATGACTTACATTGATCGCAATTAAAATATCGAGTTAGTCATTTTGATAAAATTTGGAAGTAGAAATTTAATATTAAATTACTTGTGTGAAATTGACTTGATTCATTTATAATTGTAATTCAAATTGAAAATCTATGATAATAATATAAAAATGGAAATTTTAATGTAAATGAAGAATTGATTTATTAAGTTATTAAGACTTAAAATAAATAAATTATTTTAAAGTTTATCGTTCAATTGAAATTTTGTTGAATAATTAAATGTGAATATTTATCATATAAGGAAAACGATTCATGTAAATAAAACAACTTATAGGATAGACTTGAACTCAAACTTATAACCTTTGGAACTAAATTCAAAATAAGTATAGAATTAAGAATGAAAACGAAAAATGGAATGCTTTAATGGATAATTAAACCTTTGAAATTGATTGCCTAAATACATGTTTAATTTTGTTCATACCCTAATACTTTCTTTCCCTATTTTGAATTTGGACATTGATAGTAACGTTCAGAATTTTATTAAAGATGAATTAGAAAGAATGAATGTATTACCATTTAATTAGCCATTAAAATTCCTTTCTATAAATGGTCTAGAAGCGGTAATCTAATTTTTTCTCATTCCTCATATTCCTTACTGTCCAAAACAAGTCGTCCTCTCTTATCTCTCCTTGTGCCTTTCCCCTTTTATAAAAACCGTTCCCTCCCCTTTCTTTTTATCACTTTCCCCTTTACTTTTTTTTCTCTCAATCAAACGTTTTCCCCAAATCCATCCTCACTGAAAATTAAATCTTGCAAATCAAATGGCGGCCTCCAAAATATTTTTGCTCTTCCCTTCCACCATTCGTTGTAACCGCAACAACCACCCGAGCCACCGCAGTCAATTCCCAGCCGCCACCCTCCATTCCCTGTCGAAAGGTTTGGCCTTTGCTCCTGAAGAAGAAAGAAGGGCAGCATTCTGATCGTAAAAACCAGATTTTCATTGCTGGACTGAAAAAGAACCATTTTGAACTGTTTGGAATTTGGACCATAATCTACAACGAATGTGAGATTCCTATTTTTAAAATTAAAATTATTTATTTATTTATTTTATTGTACCCACTCAGCATGAAATTTATGTTGTATATATTCTTTTGGACGTTGATTGTGCTGTGACTGTAATGTGTGATTGATTGTGATTTGTAATGCTGTGATGACATGATATAGCTTGTCTGTTTAGATCTGTACTTCTTGATGTATTCCCAATAAAATTCTCATCGTTATTATTATTATTTTTTTTATTTTTTTTATTTCTTACATAAAAATAAAAACATTAAATTTGTATTTTGGTTATTCTTGTTACAAATCAAAAGCAGTTTCTACCATAATTTTGTCTACAAAAGAAACACAAATTTTTACCTTCATTTTGTAAACTAGATAAAATGAATAATTTAACTTTTTCTTTTTGTAAACAAAATAAAATGACAAATTTTATTTTTATGTTGGTAAACAAAATAAAGTACCAATTTATTTCATATTTTATGTTTATTTTGTAAACATAGTAAAAAGGATTATTTGATGGGTATTTTGTAAACATAGTAAAAAAAAAAGAATTATTTTCATGTTATTTTGTGTACATAAGAAAAGACGAATTTTTGTAAACAAAAAGAATTATTTCTACATAATAAAAAGAATTGTTTTTACATAATAAAAGACAAATCTTTGTTGACATAAAAAGACTATTTTAACATATGATTTTGTTTACAAAACAAAAGGACATTTTTTTTTAAATTTGTTTGGTAAACAAAAAGACATTTTTACTTAATTTGTTTATTAAGACCAAAAGGCATTTTTACTCAATTTTGTTGTTAAAACAAAAGACATAATTTTTAACACAATTTGTTAACAAGATAAAAGGAAAAAGTTTTCATAAATTTGGTTAATCAAATAAAAGACCATTTTAACATTAATTTTGATTAACAGTTAAAAGGACAATTTTCAACATTGTTTTGTTTACATAAAATAAAAGGACAATTTTGAATATTATTTTGTTAACATAGGTTTTAACATAGATTTTGTTAGTAAAACAAAAAGACAAAGATTTGTTTACATAATGAGAAGACAAAGTTTTTATACAAATTTGTTTACAAAATAAATGACAAAATTTTTACCTTGATATTTATTCTCATCGTATTTTCTTAAATAAAAATTAGAATATTTATTCTTGCTTTGTTTATCTTGTTTACAAGCAAAATAAAAGATAATTTTAACATGAAATTTGATTGTAAAACAAAAGGCAAGTTTTTGTTTACATAAAACAAAAGAGCAATATTTTGTCAAAATTTGTTAATAAAAAAAAAGGGACAAAGTTAACATTGTTTTGTTAATATATAAAGGATAAACTTTTATGCCATTGTGTAAACATAGGAACAGGATAAATTTTCATGTTGATTTTGTTAACAAAGAAAAGAAACAATCTTTACGTTAATTTTGTTAACATAGTAAAAGAACAAATTTTGCGCTCATTTTATTTGCAAAGTAAAGGAACAAGTTTAGTGCTCATTTTGTTAACTGAAATATAAAAGAGAAAATTTTGGTGTTTATTCTGTTTACAAATTAAAGAACAAAGTGTTACATTTATTTTGTGAATATAATAAAAGGGCAAGTTTAATCTTTATTTTACTCATAAAATAAAATGCAAGTTTTTAAATCTTTATTTTCATTAACAAATAAAAATAAAGATGAGACCTTTATTGTGATTCATCAAAAGTACACCAAATCAGATATTATGTTGTTTATGTTAAATTAGTTGAAATGACACCAAACATTGTTGTGTTAAATTTTAGTTGTAATAACACCAATACATTGTTATGTTAAATTTTTGTTGTAATGACACAAAACCATCGTGTGTTAATTTATTTGTGATGACACAAAAACATCGTTGAGCTAATTTTAGTTGTAATGACATAAATTACACCGTCATGTTTGTATAGTAGGAATGAATCAAAGATTGACATATAAATATATTTAGAAATGCTGATACTATGAAGGATATTCACATAAGCTATAGGAAATATTTATTTCAATGTATAAGAAATAAAAGGACATTTATATTTATTTCAATGTATAGGAAATAAACTAAAAAGTTATATTTTCCTATTGTAAAGAATAGAATAAAAAGTTATTTTTTTTTTTTGTAAAGTAAAATAAAGGAAAACATTTATTTACACTTAGGTAAATAAATAAGAAATATGATGCTTAAACACGAGGTTGGATTGAGTTGTGATGTAAACCTGCCCGGACCCGCCCGGCTGTCCAGTAGTCACAACAATACCTATCCAATGTGGGAGGTTTAAGCATATGTAAATTACTATAAATATTAAGTATAAATAAAAAAAACATAGAAATAGGAATACACATATATTTACATTAGATAAATAAGAGATTAAATA
Source organism: Allium sativum (assembly GCA_030737875.1). Taxonomy (NCBI): domain Eukaryota; kingdom Viridiplantae; phylum Streptophyta; class Magnoliopsida; order Asparagales; family Amaryllidaceae; genus Allium; species Allium sativum. The sequence goes on from JASFAX010000104.1 coordinate 368,756, forward strand.
AATTACATTTTTATATGTAATTAAAGAATATGTTTTTACACTGAAAAGAAATTACATTTATATGTAATTAAGATTATAAGAACTAAATTACATTTTTATGTAATTAAGATTATAAGGGAGAAAATTATATTTTATGTAATAAAAAAAATAATAATAATAATTATTATGTGCATAAGTATTTATTTACATTTTCTTATGTAAATAAAAAGAATTAAAAGAATAATTATATGAATAGGATTTATTTACATTTTCTTATGTAAATAAAAAGAACCAATTTGTAAATAGTAATTATTTACATTTTCTTATGTATATAATAAAAAGGAAAGGTTAGAAAAGAATTAACATAAGATATTCTTTTTATGTTAAAAAGGAATATTAGAAAAGAGTTAAAGAAATACAATTATTTATATTTACTATGTAAATAGGATTTACAAAGGAAATTGAAATTATTTATTTACAAATAGTGTAAATAAATATGAATAAGAAATTAGATACATTTATTTACAATTAATGTAAATTACATTAGGTAAATAAGTAAGAAATGATAAGGATATATTTATTTACATTTAGGTAAATAAATAGGGTAAGAAAAAGAATGTAATTTATTTACATTTAGGGTAAATAAATTAAAACATAGAAAGAATATAATTTATTTACATTTAGGTAAATAAAACAAAATATAGGAAAAAGTATAATTTATTTACATTTAGTGTAAACAAAACAGAGTTATTAAAAGTGATATTTTTATCGTCATTTTAGATGCGATAAAAAGAATAGACTTTTGAAATTGGAATAGTCAAACGATTTATATTTATATATATAAATATAAATTATAAATTAAACGGAATGCGCGCGGCAGTTCGCGTATCGGCAATCGTAACTTTAAACAGTTATACAGAGGAATCCGACCGTCGGAATTTCCCAAAACTGGAGCCGTTTGGACCGCTTTGGGAAGATCTTTCCAATGACATAAATTTCATCAAAATCCAACGGTTAGATATGCATAAGTCAAATTTGGTTGAAAACAGCGCCAGGGTCGCCCATTGACCCGAAGCGTCGTTAAATTTATTCGAGCTATTTTTTATATAAATAAAAATAGCGATAGGTCGTTATCAAATATTAATAACGATAGGAAATGTTTTCAAATTATTATATATATATATATATATGCGAGAATCATTTGAGAAGACCGAGTTCAATCTCATTTCAAATGATTATACGACGTTTTAAATCTAAGAGTTGAAGACGGCGATTGAAGACCGACGATCTTCACATCGAATGGGTAACTAGTGTTGAGGTCCTTGATTGATTTGCTCCCAAGACGGGGCTAAGATGGTAGTTATCCGGACGTAGTGTTGATTTGTACGGATTTGACTTTCGTCCAGACCCAGGGCATAAGTTTATAAATGGAATGTATGTCTGACGTTGTAGTCCTTTATACTACATTCGTTGATCTCTGTTAATACATATCTGCTTGGTGATTAACACCCTTCTCTGAGACATATGAGCTTAGAGGTTATATATTGGCAGAAATCAATGGTATAGTATGGACTGACAATGTGGCATACTAAGATGCATTGATCAAGGCTTTTGTTGAAAAGCAGGGCCTTGTGGTTGATGATCAAAGCATAGTCTGTTTAGGCATAGCTTTGTGTATATCGTGACTTCGCGAGCCTCACACCCCGGTATGAGTCAAAAACGGGATATGGACCGTAGGGAGTGCACACGTTTCTTTCTAGCTAGAGTGGTGTCAGTGACCTACCAGCCCTGACATTTTACTTATGTGGATGATGGATTTTGAGGCGCCTCGTTATTTTTATAGGCCGTTGGTGGTCATACTATAGGTCCAAAGGGACCGGGAAACGTGTGTTCAGGCATAACCAATCCACTGCCCATAGGCAGGGACCGGCCCTACCGCTTCCAAGGGTTCACTGCGGGGAATCCTGAGGCATTTGCTAGAGTGTCTCGAATCGGAGAGGATCTTGCCCCTAGCCTCGACTCATGATGGAATCCAAATTTCCAATACGCCCTTGCGGTTTTGATTGTAGAACTAGTATTGGCGACATGCTATATGGTAACCATGCCGTCTAGGATTGATACTTATGATTCAAATCTTGTTATTAAAACATATATACACTAATAATAATATCAAATCCGTTTTATACGTATCAAGCATCTTTTGACCATTATAAGGTAAAACCCTATCCTCTGGTGTGCGTTGCATTGTGTGATGGGACCTGGGTCTTATAATGGTTTCATTTTTCCAAAAAGACATTGCGTTATTTCTCGATTTACTTTGGTTTATGCACTGGCAATCCATAGGAGTAAACCCGTTCCGCGAAAGTGGCGTGGTCCTTGGATTTGTCTTATTAGATATATTAGTTTAGAATTCTCACACCAGTCCCATGACTGACCTGTAGTTTGTTCACTGGCAAACTCGGGTGCCCTCTTTTCCACACGGGCAGTCGACTAGCTTTTTTGCAGATATCTTTCTCTTTAGCAGGATCCTGGATCGAAGCCTAAAGCTGTGTCCAGAGCTTAGAAGTCTTCCGCTGTTTAATGTATTAAATCTGTTGTAATTTATCTTCCGCTGTAATTTTATTTCAATGTACTCTGATATATTCTGTACTCTGATGTAACATTATTATAATGAAATAAAAGTCTGCTGTTGTTGTTCTGATGTTTTGTATTCCCAAAGTTAAAGTATTCGAAGATTTCCAACCTTTGGGTCAGACCTGTGTGGTTTATGGTCGATTCAAAGAGCGGGAATTTCCGGGTCTTTACAAGTGGTATCAGAGCTCTGGTTAGCTCAAATCTTTGGGATACAACTCGTTAGAACTAAACAAAGACTCATCAGAGATTGGATTAGTAATATCCAATAAGAATACTCATTAGAGATAGGACCAGCAGTGTCCTAGAATGAGAAAACTCATTAGAGATAGGGTTAGTAATGCCCTAGAATGAGTTCAGAGTGATAAGTTTATAATTAACGTATTTTAATTATATATAATCTATTTTTGAAAATATGATTTTAAATATATAAAAGTATTTATATATTTGATAAGTTAGTCAACAAATAAAATTAATAAAAGAAAATTAAAATTTGGTTAAATAATTAAACAACATTTAGCTACGTTCCTTTTCGAGGACGAAAAGATTTTAAGTGGGGGATATTGTAACAACCCGGAATTTTGGGGCCAATTTAAAATTTTTATTTTTAGAATTTTAATGGGTTTTTAATATATTTAAAAATAATTTATTTTAAATAATAACGACAGAGAAAAAAAAAACTGTTTTTAATCAAAGTTAGAATTTTTATATTTATAAATTTATATTACGAGCCTGAAATGGCACGGTAATTTCAGAATTCGATTTTAAACTTTGTATAATAATGTGAATTTGAACAATGTTGGTATAAATATTAAAATTAATGTTTTGTGTCATAGGTTGTTAAAATATGAACTTAACTTGATTATTTAGAATTGATTCTAAATGGCTATACATGTGATAATGACAGTGTTTGATAATCTATTTAAAATGGAATGTGAAATTTATTGAATTAATAATATAAAATGGATTAACTAAATTTGAGATTTATTTTGTACTGATGATTTTAATCAATGGAATATGAATAATATAAATCATTTTATTATGTAATGAATTGTAATGAGTTTATATTTGTTGTAAATTGAAATAACTTGCATTGATTGTAATGATAACTAAGTTTGGGTATATATTATTAAAGATAGAGATGTGGACTTTAATATTTAATTATATGAATTAAATGGCGTCAATGAATTTGTAATTAAAAACTTTAATGATATAAACTTTTGAGAAATTTACAGTGAAAACTTAATTGAATGGTTAAGTATTGAAATTCAATCTATTATGTAAATTGTGACTTGTTTTGATTCCAAATAAATTTGTGATTTGTCTAAATTGATTGATGGTGAAACTTGGAATTGATATAATATATTCAATGAAAGTGGTTGTGTATGTATTTATAACTATAATAAAAATGGAATTTGGTAAATAATGAATAATTGAAGTAACAATATATGAAATGGATAAACTAATTTTGAACTCCATTTATATACTGAAAATTTAGATTTGTGAATACAAGTAATATAAATCATTTTGGGTATATAATGAATCTCAACGTGTTATAAATGTTATAATCTCCATTGATTGTAGATATTGCTATAAATATGGTTAGTATGTATTTATTGAGAATTGGATATATATAATTTAACTTTAATGTTTTAATTATGTAATTCTATGATGAAAACTTAATTGAATTATTCAGGTAACGAAATTCAAGTTGTCATTACAATAATGACTTACATTGATCGCAATTAAAATATCGAGTTAGTCATTTTGATAAAATTTGGAAGTAGAAATTTAATATTAAATTACTTGTGTGAAATTGACTTGATTCATTTATAATTGTAATTCAAATTGAAAATCTATGATAATAATATAAAAATGGAAATTTTAATGTAAATGAAGAATTGATTTATTAAGTTATTAAGACTTAAAATAAATAAATTATTTTAAAGTTTATCGTTCAATTGAAATTTTGTTGAATAATTAAATGTGAATATTTATCATATAAGGAAAACGATTCATGTAAATAAAACAACTTATAGGATAGACTTGAACTCAAACTTATAACCTTTGGAACTAAATTCAAAATAAGTATAGAATTAAGAATGAAAACGAAAAATGGAATGCTTTAATGGATAATTAAACCTTTGAAATTGATTGCCTAAATACATGTTTAATTTTGTTCATACCCTAATACTTTCTTTCCCTATTTTGAATTTGGACATTGATAGTAACGTTCAGAATTTTATTAAAGATGAATTAGAAAGAATGAATGTATTACCATTTAATTAGCCATTAAAATTCCTTTCTATAAATGGTCTAGAAGCGGTAATCTAATTTTTTCTCATTCCTCATATTCCTTACTGTCCAAAACAAGTCGTCCTCTCTTATCTCTCCTTGTGCCTTTCCCCTTTTATAAAAACCGTTCCCTCCCCTTTCTTTTTATCACTTTCCCCTTTACTTTTTTTTCTCTCAATCAAACGTTTTCCCCAAATCCATCCTCACTGAAAATTAAATCTTGCAAATCAAATGGCGGCCTCCAAAATATTTTTGCTCTTCCCTTCCACCATTCGTTGTAACCGCAACAACCACCCGAGCCACCGCAGTCAATTCCCAGCCGCCACCCTCCATTCCCCGTCGAAAGGTTTGGCCTTTGCTCCTGAAGAAGAAAGAAGGGCAGCATTCTGATCGTAAAAACCAGATTTTCATTGCTGGACTGAAAAAGAACCATTTTGAACTGTTTGGAATTTGGACCATAATCTACAACGAATGTGAGATTCCTATTTTTAAAATTAAAATTATTTATTTATTTATTTTATTGTACCCACTCAGCATGAAATTTATGTTGTATATATTCTTTTGGACGTTGATTGTGCTGTGACTGTAATGTGTGATTGATTGTGATTTGTAATGCTGTGATGACATGATATAGCTTGTCTGTTTAGATCTGTACTTCTTGATGTATTCCCAATAAAATTCTCATCGTTATTATTATTATTTTTTTTATTTTTTTTATTTCTTACATAAAAATAAAAACATTAAATTTGTATTTTGGTTATTCTTGTTACAAATCAAAAGCAGTTTCTACCATAATTTTGTCTACAAAAGAAACACAAATTTTTACCTTCATTTTGTAAACTAGATAAAATGAATAATTTTACTTTTCTTTTTGTAAACAAAATAAAATGACAAATTTTATTTTTATGTTGGTAAACAAAATAAAGTACCAATTTATTTCATATTTTATGTTTATTTTGTAAACATAGTAAAAAGGATTATTTGATGGGTATTTTGTAAACATAGTAAAAAAAAAAAGAATTATTTTCATGTTATTTTGTGTACATAAGAAAAGACGAATTTTTGTAAACAAAAAGAATTATTTCTACATAATAAAAAGAATTGTTTTTACATAATAAAAGACAAATCTTTGTTGACATAAAAAGACTATTTTAACATATGATTTTGTTTACAAAACAAAAGGACATTTTTTTTTAAATTTGTTTGGTAAACAAAAAGACATTTTTACTTAATTTGTTTATTAAGACCAAAAGGCATTTTTACTCAATTTTGTTGTTAAAACAAAAGACATAATTTTTAACACAATTTGTTAACAAGATAAAAGGACAAAGTTTTCATAAATTTGGTTAATCAAATAAAAGACCATTTTAACATTAATTTTGATTAACAGTTAAAAGGACAATTTTCAACATTGTTTTGTTTACATAAAATAAAAGGACAATTTTTAATATTATTTTGTTAACATAGGTTTTAACATAGATTTTGTTAGTAAAACAAAAAGACAAAGATTTGTTTACATAATGAGAAGACAAAGTTTTTATACAAATTTGTTTACAAAATAAATGACAAAATTTTTACCTTGATTTTTATTCTCATGGTATTTTCTTAAATAAAAATTAGAATATTTATTCTTGCTTTGTTTATCTTGTTTACAAGCAAAATAAAAGATAATTTTAACATGAAATTTGATTATAAAACAAAAGGCAAGTTTTTGTTTACATAAAACAAAAGAGCAATATTTTGTCAAAATTTGTTAATAAAAAAAAAGGGACAAAGTTAACATTGTTTTGTTAATATATAAAGGATAAACTTTTATGCCATTGTGTAAACATAGGAACAGGATAAATTTTCATGTTGATTTTGTTAACAAAGAAAAGAAACAATCTTTACGTTAATTTTGTTAACATAGTAAAAGAACAAATTTTGCGCTCATTTTATTTGCAAAGTAAAGGAACAAGTTTAGTGCTCATTTTGTTAACAGAAATATAAAAGAGAAAATTTTGGTGTTTATTCTGTTTACAAATTAAAGAACAAAGTGTTACATTTATTTTGTGAATATAATAAAAGGGCAAGTTTAATCTTTATTTTACTCATAAAATAAAATGCAAGTTTTTAAATCTTTATTTTCATTAACAAATAAAAATAAAGATGAGACCTTTATTGTGATTCATCAAAAGTACACCAAATCAGATATTATGTTGTTTATGTTAAATTAGTTGAAATGACACCAAACATTGTTGTGTTAAATTTTAGTTGTAATAACACCAATACATTGTTATGTTAAATTTTTGTTGTAATGACACAAAACCATCGTGTGTTAATTTATTTGTGATGACACAAAAACATCGTTGAGCTAATTTTAGTTGTAATGACATAAATTACACCGTCATGTTTGTATAGTAGGAATGAATCAAAGATTGACATATAAATATATTTAGAAATGCTGATACTATGAAGGATATTCACATAAGCTATAGGAAATATTTATTTCAATGTATAAGAAATAAAAGGACATTTATATTTATTTCAATGTATAGGAAATAAACTAAAAAGTTATATTTTCCTATTGTAAAGAATAGAATAAAAAGTTATTTTTTTTTTGTAAAGTAAAATAAAGGAAAACATTTATTTACACTTAGGTAAATAAATAAGAAATATGATGCTTAAACACGAGGTTGGATTGAGTTGTGATGTAAACCTGCCCGGACCCGCCCGGCTGTCCAGTAGTCACAACAATACCTATCCAATGTGGGAGGTTTAAGCATATGTAAATTACTATAAATATTAAGTATAAATAAAAAAAACATAGAAATAGGAATACACATATATTTACATTAGATAAATAAGAGATTAAATAAATTACATTTTTATATGTAATTAAAGAATATGTTTTTACACTGAAAAGAAATTACATTTATATGTAATTAAGATTATAAGAACTAAATTACATTTTTATGTAATTAAGATTATAAGGGAGAAAATTATATTTTATGTAATAAAAAAAATAATAATAATAATTATTATGTGCATAAGTATTTATTTACATTTTCTTATGTAAATAAAAAGAATTAAAAGAATAATTATATGAATAGGATTTATTTACATTTTCTTATGTAAATAAAAAGAACCAATTTGTAAATAGTAATTATTTACATTTTCTTATGTATATAATAAAAAGGAAAGGTTAGAAAAGAATTAACATAAGATATTCTTTTTATGTTAAAAAGGAATATTAGAAAAGAGTTAAAGAAATACAATTATTTATATTTACTATGTAAATAGGATTTACAAAGGAAATTGAAATTATTTATTTACAAATAGTGTAAATAAATATGAATAAGAAATTAGATACATTTATTTACAATTAATGTAAATTACATTAGGTAAATAAGTAAGAAATGATAAGGATATATTTATTTACATTTAGGTAAATAAATAGGGTAAGAAAAAGAATGTAATTTATTTACATTTAGGGTAAATAAATTAAAACATAGAAAGAATATAATTTATTTACATTTAGGTAAATAAAACAAAATATAGGAAAAAGTATAATTTATTTACATTTAGTGTAAACAAAACAGAGTTATTAAAAGTGATATTTTTATCGTCATTTTAGATGCGATAAAAAGAATAGACTTTTGAAATTGGAATAGTCAAACGATTTATATTTATATATATAAATATAAATTATAAATTAAACGGAATGCGCGCGACAGTTCGCGTATCGGCAATCGTAACTTTAAACAGTTATACAGAGGAATCCGACCGTCGGAATTTCCCAAAACTGGAGCCGTTTGGACCGCTTTGGGAAGATCTTTCCAATGACATAAATTTCATCAAAATCCAACGGTTAGATATGCATAAGTCAAATTTGGTTGAAAACAGCGCCAGGGTCGCCCATTGACCCGAAGCGTCGTTAAATTTATTCGAGCTATTTTTTATATAAATAAAAATAGCGATAGGTCGTTATCAAATATTAATAACGATAGGAAATGTTTTCAAATTATTATATATATATATATATATATATATATGCGAGAATCATTTGAGAAGACCGAGTTCAATCTCATTTCAAATGATTATACGACGTTTTAAATCTAAGAGTTGAAGACGGCGATTGAAGACCGACGATCTTCACATCGAATGGGTAACTAGTGTTGAGGTCCTTGATTGATTTGCTCCCAAGACGGGGCTAAGATGGTAGTTATCCGGACGTAGTGTTGATTTGTACGGATTTGACTTTCGTCCAGACCCAGGGCATAAGTTTATAAATGGAATGTATGTCTGACGTTGTAGTCCTTTATACTACATTCGTTGATCTCTGTTAATACATATCTGCTTGGTGATTAACACCCTTCTCTGAGACATATGATCTTAGAGGTTATATATTGGCAGAAATCAATGGTATAGTATGGACTGACAATGTGGCATACTAAGATGCATTGATCAAGGCTTTTGTTGAAAAGCAGGGCCTTGTGGTTGATGATCAAAGCATAGTCTGTTTAGGCATAGCTTTGTGTATATCGTGACTTCGCGAGCCTCACACCCCGGTATGAGTCAAAAACGGGATATGGACCGTAGGGAGTGCACACGTTTCTTTCTAGCTAGAGTGGTGTCAGTGACCTACCAGCCCTGACATTTTACTTATGTGGATGATGGATTTTGAGGCGCCTCGTTATTTTTATAGGCCGTTGGTGGTCATACTATAGGTCCAAAGGGACCGGGAAACGTGTGTTCAGGCATAACCAATCCACTGCCCATAGGCAGGGACCGGCCCTACCGCTTCCAAGGGTTCACTGCGGGGAATCCTGAGGCATTTGCTAGAGTGTCTCGAATCCGAGAGGATCTTGCCCCTAGCCTCGACTCATGATGGAATCCAAATTTCCAATACGCCCTTGCGGTTTTGATTGTAGAACTAGTATTGGCGACATGCTATATGGTAACCATGCCGTCTAGGATTGATACTTATGATTCAAATCTTGTTATTAAAACATATATACACTAATAATAATATCAAATCCGTTTTATACGTATCAAGCATCTTTTGACCATTATAAGGTAAAACCCTATCCTCTGGTGTGCGTTGCATTGTGTGATGGGACCTGGGTCTTATAATGGTTTCATTTTTCCAAAAAGACATTGCGTTATTTCTCGATTTACTTTGGTTTATGCACTGGCAATCCATAGGAGTAAACCCGTTCCGCGAAAGTGGCGTGGTCCTTGGATTTGTCTTATTAGATATATTAGTTTAGAATTCTCACACCAGTCCCATGACTGACCTGTAGTTTGTTCACTGGCAAACTCGGGTGCCCTCTTTTCCACACGGGCAGTCGAATAGCTTTTTTGCAGATATCTTTCTCTTTAGCAGGATCCTGGATCGAAGCCTAAAGCTGTGTCCAGAGCTTAGAAGTCTTCCGCTGTTTAATGTATTAAATCTGTTGTAATTTATCTTCCGCTGTAATTTTATTTCAATGTACTCTGATATATTCTGTACTCTGATGTAACATTATTATAATGAAATAAAAGTCTGCTGTTGTTGTTCTGATGTTTTGTATTCCCAAAGTTAAAGTATTCGAAGATTTCCAACCTTTGGGTCAGACCTGTGTGGTTTATGGTCGATTCAAAGAGCGGGAATTTCCGGGTCTTTACAATACATATCCCATTGTGTTCGGAATAGGGGAAATTAGCTAGGGATGACAGTCGGTGGGTTCGGTTTCGAGTTCGAAATAAAAAGTTGCTCTTTGAAATTAAAATTAATTAAATAAATATATAAAACCTCTCTGACTCACTCTCCCCCTCATTCAACACAAAATAAAAAATAAAAAAAATAAAAAGAAAAAGAAAAATGGAGCCCCCCCCCCCCGTCGCCCCTTTAATCTGCCTCCTACCCACCTCCAGGCCTGCGCCGCCGCTGGTGATCTCGCCCCTGCCGCCGTGTGGAAGCCGCCATCTCCCCGACGTCCTCTCCTCCTTCCTCTCGAGCAACCGCGACGCCCCATACCCAAAACCGCCCAGATCCGCCGCTGATCCCTACCCACCGTCGCGCCTCAGGCTTCGCACCCCTGACCTAGAACTGACCACCCATGGCCTACTGCGCCGCTTCCTTGCCCCACCGCAGTCCTCCAGGCGAACCATTCTTCCCCTCCGACCAACTCTTCTTACTCCGGCCTTCGAGCAGGAAGCAACAGTAAGCTTCTGTTTATTTTTACTTTTCTGTTATACAAAAGAAATCTGTTACTCTTTATTTTATAAAATCTAAAATATGATTTTATAGTATAGGAAAGTATGATTTTTCTTTTATATTAGAAAAAGATTAGATTTTAAGAAGATAAAAAGAAGTGATCTTTATATATGTGAAAGTGAAATAAAATATGATCTTTATGTTGAGAGAGAAGATTAAAAAGATAATTTTTATTATAGTAGAAGATTAAAAAGATAATTTTTATTATAATAGAAGATTAAAAAGATAATTTTTATTATAGTAGAAGATTAAAAATGTGATTTTTATAGCGATGAATTAAAAATTCGATTTTTACATATGTAGTGGCTACGGGCGACTAAGGTGAAAAGAGGCAGAACGAAGAAGATTTCTATAAAAGAAGAGTCGTGGTATTGGATAGCTATCGGTGAGAACTTCACACTCAAATTCTCTTTTTCTAGTTATATATATATACTAGGATGCAGACGGTGCTTAGTAGCACCCGACACCCGTCATCCACAGACCATGGATGGCTTGTTTGTTAAATTGATTGGTTGTGTAGTTAGTTAGTCTAATTGGTTTGAATTGAATTGTTCGGTGAAATGGAATGGATTTGATTGATGAGTGAATGGCGTGGGCCTTCACTAGACCGGGGATAAGGCTAGGCCTCGTCCCGTTTCTAGTATCGTGCCGTTATGCCGCCGAAATTTTCTAAAATATGTTAGAAAAATAAAAATATCATTTTTATTGTGTAAATGAACTGAATAGAAATTCAAGTGTTGAAATAAATATTTTTGATGTTAAAAATATAATTTTTAACGTGAAAGTGAATAAATAAATATTTATAAACAAATCGGCCGATTTGTTTATTTACACTGATTTGACTAATATTGATTGGGTCGATAAATTTTACACATCGCCCAACTGCACAAACAAAAATATGTGTTTGTTGATTTGAAGCCCCACACGGGTGTTGGGATGATATTTGGCGTACACTAATCCCAATTATTTAATTATTTTCGATCGATTGGTCGACAGACTGTGTAAGCGTCGATTATTTATATTTGATGCTTATGCGGTTGTGTGGTGCACTTTGGTTGATGGTTGATTATTTTTCAAAGCTATTATATACATGTGTTGTATGGAATCCATATAATTAATGTTATATGGTGATTGATTGGGCCTCATTCCAATCGGGAAAATAATGAATATTATAAAGGAAAATTCATGTGTTGACTCTATTCATGTGTTGAGTGGAATATTTTAATAATCAAATTCACATCTTTATCATATTTACAATTAGAATCTACTTCTCAGTAGGAGTCTAATTAAAAATCAAAGGATAGATACCATAGTTTTATAAAATATTTTACATAACAACAATAGTGAAGTGTTGACAACACTCATGTGTTGATATTAGTCGTGTGTTGAAAGAAATATAGATTCATGTGTTGAATGGGATAAATATTCATTTGTTGAATAGAATAAAGAAGTTGTGAAAAATATAAAGCCGTGTTGATTAGTTTTGCGCCATTTTGACGTGAACGATAATTATATCAATTTTATTCAAATTGAAATAAATATTATAGCAAATTCGAATTGAAAAGAAAACGAATTTGAATTGAATATAAAAGGACTTCGAATGGAATTGAATATAAAACAAATTCAAGTTGAATTGAAAACGAACTGAAATTTAATTGAATTCGAATCGAAATTAAATTGAAATCAATTTGAATTGAAACGAATTTGAATTTGAATTGAATTGAAACGAATTTGAATTCGAATTAAATAAAATGGAAATGAATTCGAGTTGAATTGAAATCCAATCGATTTGAAATTGAATGTAGAAGTTGAATTGTTTTAGAAACGAATTTAAAACGATTTATAAAATTCGTTTTAAATAGAAATCGACGAAATATATATTATATATATTATATATATAATATAATGGCCTGAATAGAACGCGCCGCGCCGCGACAGTTCGTGAATTTCGACCATTTATTTCAAACGGACATTACGGGAGATCCGACCGTCGGATTCTCCTAAAACCGGAACCGTTGGGTTCGTATCGATAAGAGCTTTCCAATGAATATTAGAAATTTGAAATCTAACGGTTGGATTTGGAATTATGTCCAAATCAAATTCGAAAAAGGTCGTTGTAAGTGCAGTTCGATGGCCGTTGGGGGAAATCGACTGTACGGGCCTTGATAAAATTATTAAAAATATCGATAATTTGTGTAAAATTATAATATGTGAATTGGAAAGAATTGGGCTGGAAATTCCACATTTGAATAGATAAAAATAGATTTTTATCGAAATGAACCAGTTGTGAACTAGAATTAAAATCAATTTATTTTTGAAATAAATAAATTGAATTTGAAAGTGATTTTAAAAATAATCAGTATTCCCAATACGTGAATTGGACTGGAGTTGAATCGAAATTATCTTCGGAATATTTCGATGTTGGATTTCGTGACTATACAGATATTGTTATGGGAATTTGAAAGATATATTTTATATCGTTATTTCCAATACGATATTCGTTGGTTTCAGAATTTGATATTGAATATAAGCCGGTATATTTTCTATTCAGAGCCTTGTATTTAATATCAAATGTGATTTGGGTTTATCGTGAATCGTGTTTTAGATGACATTGGTTCTTTAACCCAGTGAAAGGCAAGAAGTTGATTTTTGAAAAGATTAAAACTAAGTGGAGTTTTAATGAATCCTTAATTAGATTAAAAATGTGAATTGATAATTTAAATTATCAAATCTGAAAGGTGATCGAGAATGGAGTACCACCAGTTTTGCTCCAAAGCGATAGTTAAATCTTTAATTAGATTTGAACGTGAAATGGTAATTAATTTTACCGATAACACCGTGGTGTTAGATGTGGAGTGTTGCCAGTTTTCTCCATGGGATATATAGGTTGGGATTGGGAAATAAAATAAATAATTACTTCGGTGTGGTTCGTTAATCCCGACTAGTTTGAAATGATATCCAAATGAAGATTATAGGATAAATTTGGAAGAATTTATCTTGGATAAAATTAATGGGAACCTTTCCCTAAGAATGTGATTTTGTGAATAAAAGAATATTCTGAATTGGAATGAGGCGTTTGTTGGGTTTGTGTAACATTCGTTTATTATATACGTGGGTTATTCAGAAGGCCGGGTTTATACCCATTCTGAATAACCGATTCGACGAGATGTCGAAGATGAAGACGGTGGTTGAAGACCGGAAGTCTTCAGATCGTTTGGGTGATTACTGATGATCTTGATTGGGCTGTACACCCAAGATGAGGGAAACAGTTGGTGATCGTCCAGACGTACTTGGAGATGGATGGATATGCGAGGAAAGTGCCTCCGGTTTCGTTCAGACCCAGAACGAAGTTGTAAATGGATTGTGTGTCTGACATTGGATTTTATTCTGTGTTGATTGATCTCTATTAAATATACATCTGTTTGGCGGCGGAGAATTTATTCTCTTGCTTAACGCCCTTCTCTGAGACGTACGAGCTCAAAGGTTGTATATCGATGGACATCAGTCGCATGGAGTGAATTGCCAGTGTGGCACGCGTAAGTGGAAATTGATCAGGGCTTCTGTTGAAAAGCAAAGTCTTGTGGTTGATGATCAAAGCACGGCCTGTGTGGCATAGCTTTGTGTATAACGTGAATTCGCGAGCCTCACACCTCGGTATGAGTCAAAAACGGGATACGGACCCAAGGAGTGCACGACGTTTCTTTCTAGCTATGGTGGTGTCAGTGACCTACCAGCCCTGACATTTATATACTTTTCACCTGTGTGGTTGTTGGATACGAGGCGTCTCGGATATAGGTCTGTAAGGACCGGGAAACGTGTGTTCAGGAATTGCCAATCCTCAAAAGTAAGAGAGGACCGGCCTTGGAGGTTCCAAAGGATCATAGTGGGGTCCTCAGGCATTTGCTAGAGTGTCTCGAACGCGGAGAGGAGCTTGCCCCTTGCCTCGACTCATGACGGAAATCCAATTTCCAATACGTGATAGTGCGGTTTTATTTGTAGAACCTAGTATGGCGACATAGTGGTATGTGTCATTAATGCCGCCTATGATTGATATTCATGATTGAAATTGTTTTGACACTATACACTTATAGTAATATCAAAATAATGTGTTTTAAACGTATCAAGCATGCTTTGGCTGTTATAAGGTAAAAACCCTATCCTCCGGCTTGCGTTGCATTGTGTGATGGGACCTGGGTCTTATAACAGCTTCATTTTTCTTTATTTAGCATTGCGCTGTTTGTTTTATGCACTGGTATTCTTGGGAGGAAACCCGTTCCGTGTTATACGGCGTGGTCCCTTGATTTACCTAACTTTAAAAATAAAGATTAATAACTGCTTTAGTTCTCACACCAGTCACATGACTGACCTGGAGTTTATTGTTTTAACCTAAACTCTGGGTGCCCCTATTTTCCACACGGGCAGCTAGTAGTTTTGGTTTTGCAGATTTATATTCACAGTGTCCTGATTTACAGCTGGAACGATGCTCGGAAAGCTCTGTATCCGTGTATCACTTTCAGTTGTGCTTTTGTATTATTTTCCGCTGCGATGTATTTAAATGTAATTTAAATCTCTGATATTTGTCAAATGTAATTTATTCATTTATACTCTGTATATTCTTGTATCTGATGGAATTGTTGTAATAACAATGAAATGTTCTTCCGTCTGCGTCCTTTTGTGTGTTGTTCTCAAAGTATCCTCGATTTCCTTCACGGGGAAGTTACATGTTCTTACACTCGTTGACCAATTCTTTTCATTTTAACAACAGCGTTACAATCGCTGTTTCCAAATATTTGATTTATAAAACATTTCTTTTTACAACAGCGTTACAATCGCTGTTTAGAATTATAGAACACTTATTATAACAATAGTGTTAAGACCGCTGTTAAAATAGTTATTATAATGGCAGCGTTAAAATTGCTATTTAGATTTACCAAAACATTTATTATAACGGCAGCGTTTAAAATCGCTATAAAATTATTTGGTTTATAAAAATACAACTTGTATTTATTTATTTCAATAAATAAATTAATAAGTAAATAAATAATTATTAGATTTGATTCAAACGGAAAGTAAAACTACTTCCCAAATTTCGATATAATCGAATTCAAATAAATAACTTCCTCTCGAATAATCTATATTCGTTTTGTGTTCCTAACTTCGGATTTTATCTACCATTTTGTAACAACCCGAAAATCTGGGCCAGTTTAAAATTTTTATTTTGGCAATTTTAGCGAATTTTGATTATTTAAAATGAATTATTTTAAATAATATCGACGAGAAATTTATTTTGAATATATTTAGAACGTATATATTATATAAGTCGTCGTTAGAAAATAAATATTTATATATAATTATAAAAGGAATTGAAAATGGCGCGGTAGTTCGATAATTCGATTTCAAACTTCAATTGAATGTACCGGGTGCAAAACAATCCGGATTTTAGTGAAACCAAAAATAATAGGATCTAATTGATAATACCTTTCCAACGAATCTGAAAAATCAAAATTTCATAGCGGGAATCAAAAGATATGTCCAGTTGAAAATTCTGAATAGTCGCTATGGAATTCAGGCCCTTAAAAATGGACATTTTGCAAATGACCTCGGATTTCGACGAAACCAGTTTTGTTGGGTCCGTGGTGTCAAACTATTGCTAGATTTCAAATTTCATAATTTTTCGAATCAATAGGTGAGCGTGGCAAAAGAAAACGCGTTTGACCAGTTTCAGTTGATTTTAATCGACTGGAAATTGGCCATTTTTCTAACGGTCTCAGAATTCGACGAAACTAGTTTTGTTAGGACCGTATCGTCAATACGAAGCTAGAAATTTTTTTTCGAGAATTTTTAGAGTTAGTATGTGACCCCCGGTAATTTGAAATGTACGTTTAAAATTCAATATAATGATTTAAATGTAAATTCAGCGAAAACTGATTGTAACAGCCGAATCAGCCTACGATACATATCCCATTGTGTTCGGAATGGGGGTAATTAGCTATGGACGACAGGCGGTGGGCCCCGTTTTGAGGTCGAAAATAAAAGTTGCTTTTTGGGTGGAAAATTAAATTAATTAAATAATTAAAAAAACCTTTCTCTCTTTATACTTCTGGCCCCCCCCCCTTCGAAATCAAAAATGACAGAACAAAAAAAAAACCCGATCTCTAAATCGCCTCCCCCCCCCTCTTCTTCGTCGACGGCGCCGCCACCAGGGGGGACCGCCGCCCTTCTCCCCTCTGCTCCGCCAACCTCCTCCTACCTCGAGACGACCTCCTCTTCTCCTCCTTAAATCGCGACGCAACCCCCCCCCCCCCCCCCCCCGTCGCTTTCACCCACCGCAGATACCCCCACCGCCCCTCGCCTTGCCTTCTCTTCCCCTCTCCGTTCGAGCTCCGCAGCCAAGCGACGCACCGCCACCGTCCATGCCACCTTCGATGCAGCCAACTCCAGCCACCGCGAGGATCGAGACCCGCCTGCGTCAGTCCCTGCTCCGACGAGCACTGCTCCAGCACCCCCGCGCAGCGCTTCCGCCTCTTCTTTGCTCGATCCGAAGTATGTGTTCCAATTTGAATTCATTTGCAGTTTTTTTATTATTATATGATGAAAAAAAAATCTGATTTTTATGTGTTAATTAGTGAAATAAAAAAATTAGATTTTCTTTATACTGAATAGCAAAGGAAAGTTAGGATTTTTAATCAAAGAAAGAACGGATTTTTAACTATATAAAGAAGGGATTTTTATGAAGACAACATAAAAAAAAACGAGATTTTTATTTAGGTAGCGATATAAAGGTGTAATCTTTATATAGAAAACAACGAAGTAAAAATTCGATTTTTATATATTGAAAAGCAAAGTAAAAATGCGATTTTTATATATGAAAAGGTATGATTTTGATTGTTTGAAAGGCGATAACTTTAGAAGTTAAAAGGCGAAACCTTTATATTTTAAAAGGAGTGAACTTTATATTTTAAAAAGGTGAAAACTTTAGAATTTAAAAGGCTAGAACTTTAGAAGTTAAAAGGCGAAACCTTTATATTTTAAAAGGAGTGAACTTTATATTTTAAAAAGGTGAAAACTTTAGAATTTAAAAGGCGAGAACTTTAGAAGTTAAAAGGCGAAACCTTTATATTTTAAAAGGCGTGAACTTTATATTTTAAAAGGGTGAAAACTTTAGAATTTAAAAGGCAAGAACTTTAGAAGTTAAAAGGCGAAACCTTTATATTTTAAAAGGAGTGAACTTTATATTTAAAAGGGCGGAAACTATATATTTTATATCGTTGTAAAAATATAATCTTTGTCTATTTTAAAAGCGTGTTAAAAATATAATCTTTTATATATATAGCGTTGAAATAAAAATGTGATTTTTAATGCATACCGTATGAAACAGAGTGCGATGGGACCAAGTGGAAGCACGGTGAAGATGTCCTACATAAGGAGTGCCGTGGAGTTAAGATAGCAATTCGGTGAGAATTTCTCACCTTTCAATTTCTTTTCTAATTATATATTTATACTAGGATGCAGACGGTGCTTAGTAGCACCCGACACAATCGTCCACAGACCATGGACTTGTTTGTTTGGTTGCATAAATTAATTAGATGATTTGATTTGAAATTGATTTGTTTGGAGAAATGAATGGATTGATTGATGTGTGAATGGCGTGGGCCTTCACTAGACCGGGGATAAGGTTAGGCCTTGTCCCGTTTCTAGTATCGTGCCGTTATGCCGCCGAAATTTTCTAAAATAAGTTAGAAAAATAAAAATATCATTTTATTTAAAGAATGAACTGGATAGAAATTCAAGTGTTGAAATAAAATATTTTATCGTTAAAAATATAATTTTTAACGTGAAGTGAATAAAATAAAATATTCATTTACAAACCGGACGGTTTGTTTATGTACACTGATTTGACTGATATTGATTGGGTTGATAAATTTTACACATCGCCCAACTGCACAAATAAAATCTGTGTTTGATTGTTTGAAACCCCACACGGGTGTTGGGATGAAACTTGAAGTTCACTCATTCTGATTGATTAAATATGTCGATCGATTGATTGACAGGCTGCTATAAGCGTTAAATGTCTATATTTGATGCTTATACAGTGTAGTGCACTTTGGTTGATGGTTGATTATTTTTCAATGCTATTATATACATGTGTTGTATGAAAATCCATATAATTAACATTATATGGTGATTGATTGGGCCTCATTCCAATTTAGAAAATAAAGAATATTATAAAATAACGGTTCATGTGTTGACAGTACTCATCCATTGAGATTGGTCATGTGTTGAACGAAATATTTTGATAATAAAATTTACATCTTTATCAATATAAAATAAAGGTTCATGTGTTGACAGTACTCATCCGTTGAGATTGGTCATGTGTTGAACGAAATATTTTGATAATAAAATTTACATCTTTATCAATATAAAATAAAGGTTCATGTGTTGACAGTACTCATCCATTGAGATTGGTCATGTGTTGAACGAA
This sequence comes from Allium sativum, assembly GCA_030737875.1. NCBI lineage: Eukaryota > Viridiplantae > Streptophyta > Magnoliopsida > Asparagales > Amaryllidaceae > Allium > Allium sativum. The sequence goes on from JASFAX010000104.1 coordinate 388,384, forward strand.
ATATTTTGATAATAACAACTATTTTGAAAAAGGAAATATTTGAAATAGAATAATTGAAAATAGAAATTTATGAAGCCGTGTTGATTAGATTGACGCCATTTTGACGAGAACGATATTTATATCGATTTTATTCATTTCGAAATGAATTGAATATATAACGATTTCGAAATAAATTGAATTGAAAACGATTTCGAAATGAATTGAATTGAAAACGATTTCGAAATAAATTGAATTGAAAACGATTTCGAAATAAATTGAATTGAAAACGATTTCGAAATAAATTGAATTGAAAACGATTTCGAAATGAATTGAATTGAAAACGATTTCGAAATAAATTGAATTGAAAACGATTTCGAAATGAATTGAATTGAAAACGATTTCGAAATGAATTGAATTGAAAACGATTTCGAAATGAATTGAATTGAAAACGATTTCGAAATGAATTGAATTGAAAACGATTTCGAAATGAATTGAATTGAAAACGATTTCGAAATGAATTGAATTGAAAACGATTTCGAAATGAATTGAATATAAAACGATTTCGAAATGAATTGAATTGAAAACGATTTCGAAATGAATTGAATTGAAAACGAATTCAAATTGAATTGAAAGAGAATTGAAATGAATTCAAATTGAATTGAAATTTGAATTGAATAGAAATGAATTTTAAAACGAATTTATAAAGAAGAATTCAATTTTGATTTGAATTGAAAAGGAAGTTGAAATTGCTTTTGAAACGAATTTAAAACTATTCATATAATTCGTTTTAAATAGAAATCGACGAAATATATATTATATATATTATATAATGGCCTGAATAGTACGCGCCGCGCCGCGGCAGTTCGCGAATTTCGACCATTTATTTCAAACGGACATTACGGGAGATCCGACCGTCGGATTCTCCTAAAACCGGAACCGTTGGGTTCGTATCGAAAAGATCTTTCTAACAAATATTAGAAATTAGAAATCTAAAGGTTGGATTTGGAATTATGTCCAAATCAAATTTGAAAAAGGTCGCTGTAAGTGCAGTTCGATGACCATTGATGGAAATCGACTGTACGGGCCTTGATAAAATTATTAAAAATAGTAGTAATTTGTGTAAAATCATAAGAAATGATTTTGGAAAAATTGGGATGAAAAAATCCATAATTGAAAAGATAAAAATAGATTTTTATCGAAATAAACTAGTTTTGAACTAGAATTATAATTCTATTTATTTTTAAATAAATAAATTGAATATTGAAATGGTTTTGAAAATAACCAGAATTTCCAATGATTGCATTGGAGTGGATTTGAATCGAATTTGTCTTCGGAATATTTCGGTGTTGGAATTCGTGATTATACAGGTGTTGTTATGGAAATTTGAAAGATATTTATATATCGTTATTTCCAATACGATATCTGTTGGTCGTAGAATTTGATATTGAATATAAGCCGGGATATTTTCTATTCAGAGCCTTGTATTTAATATCAAATGTGATTTGGGCTTGTCGTGAATGGTGTCTTCATTAACACTGTTCTTAAGCCCAGTTGAGAAAAGATTAAATCTTTTTATTTAGATTTAATGAAGTGTACCGATTAAATAATGTTTAATTGGAATTGAATTGATATTGATTTTTGGGTTTATCGTGAACAGTGTTTTTAAACAACACTCGTTCTTTAACCCGATAATTAATGAATGTGATTTTGGGTTTATCGTCAACTGTGTTTTTAAATGACACTGATTCTTTAACCCAGTTAAAGATTAAAACTAAGTGGAGTTTTAATGAATCTTTAATTAGATTGAAAAGATCGAAAATGGAGTACCACCAGTTTTGCTCCACGCGATAGTTAAATCTTTAATTAGATTTGAACGTGAAATGGTAATTGAATTTACCGATAACACCGTGGTGTTAGATATGAAGTATTACCAGTTTTACTTCATGGGATGAATAGGTTGGGATTGGGAAATTAAAACCAATGATTACTACGGTAAGGTTCGCTAATTCCGACTAGTTTGAATTGATATTCAAAAATAGATTAAAGAATAAATTCAAGAAATTTATCTTGGATAAAATTAATGGGAACCTTTCCCTATGAATGTGAAATTTAGAAACTAACTGTCGGTTAGCTAAGCAGAATGGTTTTCTGGATATTGATCTGATGTTGGTTTCGGCCTTCGGGGTTAATATTTGGGGAATTATTCTCTTGATTAATTTACGGTTAGTGACTGATGAATTGGAATGAGGCGTATGTTGCGTTTGTGTAACAATTATTTAAATATACGCGAGTTATTCGGAAAGACCGGGTTTATCCCATTCTGAATAACTGAAACGACGATAAGTCGAAGATGAAGACGGTGGTCGAAGACCAGAAGTCTTCACGTCGTTTGGGTGATTACTGATGATCTTGATTGGGCTGTACACCCAAGAAGATGGAAACAGTTGGTGATCGTCCAGACGTGCTTGGAGATTGATGGATATGCGGGGTACTAGGTGCCCCCGGTTTCGTTCAGACCCAGAACGGACTTGTAAATGGACTGTGTGTCTGACATCGGATTTCATTCTGTGTGACTGATATCGGTTGCATAGGATGGTTTGCCTGTGTGGCATGCTAAGATGAAAATGATCAAGGCTTCTGTTGAAAAGCAAAGTCTTGTGGTTGGTGATCAAAGCACGGCCTTTGTGGCGTAGCTTTGTGTAGCGTTGATTCGCGAGCCTCACACCCCGGTATGAACCAGAAACGGGAGAAAGGACCTCAGGGAGGGCCTACGTTTCCTCCTAGCTAAAAGTGGCGTCAGTGGTTTTACACGCCCTGACGAGTTTGACTTATGTGGTTGTTGCTGTTGCGAGGCGCCTCGGTTAGATCGGACGATCCGGGTCCGATGGAGTCACTTTTTGGCTCGCTTACGCCCCAAAGGGCGGCGAAACGTAGTGCTCAGGCATTTTAATCCACTCCATGTGGACCGGCCCTGTCGCTCCAAGGGTCGATGCGTTCTGATCCTGAGACTCGGGCTAGGCAGTCTCGAATTCGGTAAGGACTATCTTTTGCCTTGGTTCATGACGGAAATCCAATTTCCAAATACGTGATCTTGCGGTTTTAGTTGTAATCCTATATATGGCGACATAGTGGGATGGGGCGCTTACGCCGTCTATGATTGATACTTATGATTTGAAGTTGTTTTATACACTATGCACTTATAATAGTATCAAACGATTTGTTTTAACCGTATCAAGCATTCTTTGGCTGTTATAAGGGAAAACCCTATCCTCGGCTGCGTTGCATTGTGTGATGGGACCTGGGTCTTATAACAGCTTCATTTTTCTTTATTTAGCATTGCGCTGTTTGTTTTATGCACTGGTATTCTTGGGAGGAAACCCGTTCCATGTTATACGGCGTGGTCCCTTGATTTACCTAACTTTAAAATAAAGATTAACTGTTTTATTTCTCACACCAGTCACATGACTGACCTGGAGTTTATTGTTTTTACCTAAACTCTGGGTGCCCCTATTTTTGACACGGGCAGCTAGTAGTTTTGGTTTTGCAGATTTATATTCACAGGATCCTGGTTTACAGCTGGAACGATATCCGGAAAGCTTTGTATCCGTATATCTCCTCCTAGTTGTGTATTGTATTATTTTCCGCTGCAATGTATTTAAATGTAATTTAAATCTCTGATATTTCTGTGTAATATTCATTTATACTCTGTATATCCTTGTAATCTGATGCATTGTTGTAATATACAATGAAATGTTCTTTTGTATGCGTTCTGTTGTGGCTTGTTCTCGAACTATCCGACACTTTCCTTTACGGGGAAGTTACGGGTTTTCACACATTTCAGGTTAATTCAAATTACAAATTCACTTTTGAATTCATCCTTTTCAAATCATTATCAAATTCCTTTAAAACCATGTCACTCTGCGAAACGTTATCATAGTTTATTTCATATTCCAAATTTTGGAATAAAACTCATTGTTTTCATTTTTAAAACGATTATCCAATTTCCTTTTCCATCCAAGTTCCGATTTGGCTTTATTTCAAATCTAAATTTCCTTTATCGATATTTCATTTGCAAAATATTTCCTTTAAACCATTATTCACTCTAATCGTGAATATAATCCCTTTATATATAATTTGATTTCATACTGGTAAACTTCTCTTAAATCCAAACTCTATTTATAACCTTTATTCAGAATTATTCATTACTAATCTCATTTTGTTATAACCACTTATAATTCCCTACATAATTTCCTTTATAATTACCAAGTTCGAATTTTATTTCTAATATTGGTTTAAAAACCCATTTCCACCCTTATGTAAATTCAATTTGAAATTTTATTTTCAGTTTATCCGATGATAAATAGTTCGCTTATGTTACAAACTCATTTATAAACAATTTCATGTTTATTCATTTAAACAGATTTCTACTTTCAATTTTATTTGAAACTAAATTTCTATTTTTGAAAAATAAATTTCTTTTTGAATCCCGAACTTCTTTTCTGTAAGGACCCGTAACTTCCTCGTGAAGGAAAGCGCGGATACTTTGAGAACAACACACAAAAGGACGCAGACGGAAGAACATTTCATTGTATATTACAATAATTCCATCAGATACAAGAATATACAGAGTGTAAATGAATAAATTACATTCGATAAATATCAGAGATTACAATAAATTACATAGCAGCGGAAAAATATGCAAAACACAACTAGAAGTGATACACGGATACAGAGCTTTCCGAGCATCGTTCCAGCTGTAAATCAGGACCCTGTGAATATAAATCTGCAAAACGAAAACTACTAGCTGCCCGTGCGGAAAATAGGGGCACCCAGAGTTTAGGTTAAAATAATAAACTCCAGGTCAGTCATGTGACTGGTGTGAGAACTAAAGCAGTTATTAATCTTTATTTTTAAGTTAGGTAAATCAAGGGACCACGCCATATAACACGGAACGGGTTTCCTCTCAAGAATACCAGTGCATAAAACAAACAGTGCAATGCTAAATAAAGAAAAATGAAGCTGTTATAAGACCCAGGTCCCATCAGACAATGCAACGCAAGCCGGAGGATAGAGTTTTTACCTTATAACAGCCAAAGCATGCTTGATACGTTTAAAACACATTATTTTGATATTACTATAAGTGTAAAGTGTCAAAACAGTTTCAATCATAAATATAAATCATAGGCGGCATGAATGTCCCATACCACTATGTCGCCATACTAGTTCTACAATTAAAACCGCAATATCACGTATTGGAAATTGGATTCCGTCATGAGCCGAGGCAAGGGGCAAGCTCCTCTCCGCGTTCGAGACACTCTAGCAAATGTCCCAGGACCGCACTATGATCCTTGGATCATCAGGGTCGGTCCTCTCTTACTTTTGAGGATTGGCAATTCCTGAACACACGTTTCCCGGTCCTTACAGATCTATATCCGAGGCGCCTCGCATTCCAACAACCACACAGGTGAAAAGTATATAAATGTCAGGGCTGGTAGGTCACTGACACCACCCTAGCTAGAAAGAAACGTCGTGCTCTCCCTGCAGTCACTATCCCGTTTTTGACTCATACCGAGGTGTGAGGCTCGTGAATTCACGTTATGCACAAAGCTACGCCACACAGGCCGTGCTTTGATCATCAACCACAAGACTTTGCTTTTCAACAGAAGCCTTGATCAATTGCCACTTACGCGTGCCACACTGGCAATTCACTCCATGCGACTGATGTCCATCGATATACAACCTCTGAGCTCGTACGTCTCATAGAAGGGCGTTAAGCAAGAGAATAAATTCTCCGCCGCCAAACAGATGTATATTTAATAGAGATCAATCAAAACAGAATAAAATCCAATGTCAGACACACAATCCATTTACAAGTTCGTTCTAGGTCTGAACGAAACCGGAGGCACTTTCCTCGCATATCCATCGATCTCCAGGTACGTCAGGACGATCACCAACTGTTTCCCTCACCTTCGGTATACAGCCCAATCGAGATCATCAGTAATCACCCAAACGATGTGAAGACTTCCGGTCTTCACCCACCGTCTTCATCTTCGACATCTCGTCGAATCGGTTATTCAGAATGGGTTTAACCCGGCCTTTCTGAATAACCCACTTATATAATAAACGAATGTTACACAAACACAAGAAACGCCTCATTCCAATTCAGAATATTCTTTTATTCACAAAATCACATTTTTAGGGAAAGGTTCCCATTAATTTTATCCAAGATAAATTCTTCTAAATTTATTCTTTAATCTTCCTTTGGATATCATTTCAAACTAGTCGGGATTAGCGAACCACACCGAAGTAATTATTTATTTTATTTCCCAATCCCAACCCATATATCCCATGGAGAAAACTGGTAATACTCCATATCTAACACCACGGTGCTATCGGTAAAATTAATTACCATTTCACGTTCAAATCTAATTAAAGATTTAACTATCGCTTTGGAGCAAAACTGGTGGTACTCCATTCTCGATCACCTTTCAGATTTGATAATTTAAATTATCAATTCATATTTTAATCTAATTAAAGATTCATTAAATCTCCACTTAGTTTCAATCTTTTCAAAAATAAATATCATGCATTTAACTGGGTTAAAGAACCAATGTCATATAAAACACGATTCACGATAAACCCAAATCACATTTGATATTAAATACAAGGCTCTGAATAGAAAATATACAGGCTTATATTCAATATCAAATTCTGAAACCAACAAGTATCGTATTGGAAATAACGATATAAAATATCTTTCAAATCCCCACAACAATATTTGATAGTCACGAAATCCAACATCGAAATATTCCGAAGATAATTTCGATTCAACTCCAGTCCAATTCACGTATTGGGAATATTGATTATTTTTAAAATCACTTTCAAATTCAATTTATTTATTTCAAAAATAAATTGATTTTAATTCTAGTTCAAAACTAGTTCATTTCGATAAAAATCTATTTTTATCTTTTCAAATATGGAATTTTTCAGCCCAAGTTTTCCTAAATCATTTCTTATGATTTTACACAAATTATAGATATTTTTAATAATTTTATCAAGGCCCGTATAGTCGATTTCCATCAACGGCCATCGAACTGCACTTACAACGACCTTTTCCAAATTTGATTTGGACATAATTCCAAATCCAACCGTTAGATTTCAAATTTCTAATATTCATTGGAAAGCTCTTTTCGATACGAACCCAACGGTTCCAATTTTAGGAGAATCCGACGGTCGGATCTCCCGCAACGTCAATTCGAAGTCAATGGTCGAAATTCAAGAACTGCCGCGGCGCGGCGTGTTCTATTCAGGCCATTATATATATATAATATATATATATATAATATATATATATATTATATATATTTCGTCGATTTCCTTTTAAAACGTATTTTATAAATCGTTTTAAATTCGTTTTCAAAATCATTTCAGCACTATTTCTAATTCCAAATCGATTTGATTTCAATTCGAATTCATTTCAATTTTATTTAATTCGAATTCAAATTCGTTTCAATTCAATTCAAATTCTAATTCGTTTCAATTCAATTCAATTTAAATTTACCTTCTATTCAATTCGAATTCAAATTCATTTCAAATTGATTCAATAAAATTTCAATTTGAATTTCAATCTAATTCAATTTGAATTTCATTTCAAAATATTAAATTTTGAAATCACTTTTCAATATTCATTATAAAACGAATAAAATCGATATAAATATCATTCGCGTCAAAATAACGCATCTCTAATCAACACGGCTTTATATATTTCAATAAATTCGTTATTCTATTCAACAAATGAATATTTATTCTATTTAACACATGAATCTATGTTTCTTTCAACACACGACTAATCTCAACACATGAGTACTGCCAACAAATCACTATTTTTGTTATGTAAAATATTTTATAAAACTAAGGAATCTATCGTTTGATTTTAATTAGACTCCACCGTAAAGTAGATTCTAATTGTAAATATGATAAAGATGTAATTTTTATTATTTAAAATATTTTACTCAACACACGAATATTTTCAACACATGAACATCGTCAACACATGACTATTTTCATAATCAACACATGGATTTTCTTTTATAATATTTATTATTTTCCCGATTGGAATGAGGCCCAATCAATCACCATATAATGTTAATTATATGGATTTTCATACATCACACGTATATAATAGCATTGAAAAATAATCAACCATCAACCAAAGTGCACTACACTGTATAAGCATCAAATATAGATATATAACGCTTATAACAGCCTGTCAATCAATCGATCGACATATTTAATCAATCAGGATGAGTGAACTTCAAATTTCATCCCAACACCCGTGTGGGGTTTCAAACAATCAAACACAGATTTTATTTGTGCAGTTGGGTGATGTGTAAAATTTATCCTCCCAATCAATGCCATTCAAATAGGTGTACACAAACAAACCGTCCGGTTTGTAAATGAATATTTATTTATTCACATTCACGTTAAAAATTATATTTTTAACGATAAAATATTTTATTTTAACACATGGATTTTTATTCAGTTCATTTATCAAATAAAATGATATTTTTATTTTTCTAATTTATTTTAGAAAATTTCGGCGGCATAACGACACGATACTAGAAACGGGACGAGGCCTAGCCTTATCCCCGGTCTAGTGAAGGCCCACGCCATTCACACATCAATCAAATTCATTCATTTCACCAAACAATTCAATTCAAACCAAATAATCTAACCAACTACACAACCAAACAATTTAACAAACAAGCCATCCATGGTCTGTGGATGACGGGTGTCAGGTGCTACTAAACACCGTCTGCATCCTAGTATGTATATATATATAACTAGAAAAAGAGAATTTAGAGTGAGAAGTTCTCACCGATAGCTATCCAACTTCACGACACTTCATATATAGAAATCTTCGTCGTTCTCGCCTCTTATCACTTTCGTCGCCCGTAGCCACTACATATATAAAAATCATATTTTTATATTGTTGCTATGTATATATAAAAAAAATCGAATTTTTACTTTGCTATTCAATATATAAAAATCGAAATCGAATTTTTACTATGCTATTCAATATATAAAAATCAAATTTTTACTATGCTATTCAACATATAAAAATCGAATTTTTACTATACTATTCAATATATAAAAATCAATTTTTTACTATGCTATTCAATATATAAAAATCGAATTTATACTATGCTATTCAATATATAAAAATCGAATTTTTACAATACTATTCAATATATAAAAATCGAATTTTTACTATACTATTCAATATATAAAAATCGAATTTTTACTATGCTATTCAATATATAAAAATCGAATTTTTACTATACTATTCAATATATAAAAATCGAATTTTTACTATGCTATTCAATATATAAAAATCGAATTTTATAATCACGCTATATGGATAAAAATTCTATTTTTACAACGATGTTATATAGACAAAAATTCTATTTTTACAACGCTATTCTCCATATAAAGACTCCGCCTTTTCAACTATAAAGATTTTACCTTTTCATATTTAAAAATATCGTCTTTGTATAAAAATCAAATTTCTTTCTACTTTAAATATCAATCCTTTTTCCGCTAACTTCATATCAGTAAAAATCTCATTTTTAAAACTGAATTTAAACCAGGTTTTTATATTTAAATTAACTTAACTAAAATGAACAAATTCAAAGAAGAAATAAATTAAAATAAATAAAAGGAAGACATACAGTCGTTCAAAAGGGGAGGGAGTTGCTCGCGGGGCTTGCTGGTGGTTCGTCGGAGGTCGGCTGGGCTGTCGGAGGTCGGGTTTTGGGCCAAGGGGGGTGCGGATGGGGGGGGGGGGGTGTCGCGATTTCTGAAACGGGGGGGGGGGGGGGGGCTGTCGCATCGCGAGGGCAGGGGGGTCGATTGCGTCGCGCTTCGATGGACGGGGGGGTGTTCGCACGGCGGTCGGCGCCGCTGGGGGGGCCCGCGGTTATCGATTGATGAGGGGGGCGCCTGGCAGCGGGGTGGCGCGCTGCTCGGAGGAGCGGCGGTGCTCCTCCCCGCTCTTCTCCTTCTCCTTTTTTTTATAAATCGATTTCTGAAAATAAACGGGGGGGGGGGGGGTGGTCGGCTGATAAAAGGAAGAGAGAGGGAGGGTTTGACTTTCTCCTTTTATTTTATTATTTGATTTCAAAAAGCCATTTTTTTCATATGACCTCTAAACGAGGCCCACCGCCTGTCGTCCATAGCTAATTACCCCCATTCCGAACACAATGGGATATGTATCGCAAGCTGATTCGATCGTTACAATCAGTTTTCGTTAAAATTAACATATAACTCTATATATTGAATTTGAACGCGCATTTCAATTTACTAGGGTAACATATTAACTTGAAAAAAATTCCAAAAAAATATTCTCTAGCTTCGTATTGACGATACGGTCCTAACAAAACTAGTTTCATCGAATTCTGAGACCGTTGGAAAAATGGCCATTTTCCAGTCGATTAAAATCAACTGAAACTGGTCAAACGCATTTTCCTATGCCACGCTCACATATTGATTCGAAAAATTATGAATTTTGGAATCTAGTAATAATTTAACATCACGGATCCAACAAAAGTGGTTTCGTCGAAATCCGAGGTCGTTTGCAAAATTCCCCTTTTTAAGGGACTGAATTTCATAGCGACTATTCAGAATTTTCAACTGGACATATCTTTTGATTCCCGCTATGAAATTTTGATTTCCCGGATTCGTTGGAAAGATATCATCAATTAGATCCTATCATTTTTGGTTTCACTAAAATCCGGTTTGTTTTGCACCCGGTACATCCGATTGATTTTTGAAATCGAATTATCGAACTACCGCGCCATTTTCAATTCTATTTATAATTATATATAATTATTTATATTCTAACGATGACGTATATAATATATATGTCAAATTATATTCAAAATAAATTTATGGTCGTTTTTATTTAAAATAATCTATTTTAAAATATTCAAAATTCGCTAAAATTGCCAAAATAAAAATTTTAAACTGGCTTGGATTTTCGGATTGTTACAATCTCCCCCACTTAAAACTTTTCGTCCCCGAAAAGGAACAAAGTCGAAAGTGGTTTGATTAATCAATTCTACGTTCGATCTGGCTTCCATTCTCCAACTTTTTAGTTTCTGAGAATTTTCAAATTCTTCAAAAATTTGGCTAACACCTGGAATTTTCGAAAAATTTCGCCATAACCTCCTCTGCACCGGGAGCAACGGGAAAATTCCGAAATTTCCATATAGGCCTTCTGATCTCAAAAAGAAAAAGAAAAAGCCAAGCGGCTAGCCAATAGGCTCATAAAATCATCATCACCCAAATAAAACAGTAAATTATAGTAAACATGTACCTATTTGTCGGGCAAACAAATTTTATTCTTCGGCTCTAGCCTCCTTGCTATGACCTGTTCAATGTAAGTACATGTATATGCAAGCAAATGCGACCAATTTCAATAATATTCAATATTTGATTCAATTAGGCATAATGGTTCAAAATTATCAAACAAACAAACAACAAAAACATCAATCAATTAGTGAATTTACGTTTCAAATTCATAAATTTTGATATATATACAAAAATAATGTTTTTGATGCCAATTCACAACAATGTGTTCTAGCTATATTAGTTTTGGTTCTCACACCAGTCTAATGGAAATATATAGATATCACACCTTCGAAACACGAACATAAATTTTGGTGATGGAGCTCCATCATCAAAATCATCTCCGAGCGACTAGAGTGTGATTCTATATCTTTCCGATATATTAAAACTTCGAATATACGTTCATGACGCGTATATGCAAAATCTTTATATATTGGATTGTCCAAATTCAACATAAATAATTATTCAAATACGTATAAAATGGTTTAAATTTTCAAAACAAAATTTGTTTTCCTTTGGAAAAATATACTCTTCACACTCGTTCTAGGATAATACTGATCCCATCTCTAACGAGTCATTCTAATTGGATATTACTAATCCAATATTTGATGAATTCTTTCGTATGGTTCTAATGTGTCTTGTTCTCGAGCTCTGTAAACCTAAGCTCTGATACCACTGTAAGGACCCGTAACTTCCTCGTGAAGGAAAGCGCGGATACTTTGAGAACAACACACAAAAGGACGCAGACGGAAGAACATTTCATTGTATATTACAATAATTCCATCAGATACAAGAATATACAGAGTATAAATGAATAAATTACATTCGATAAATATCAGAGATTACAATAAATTACATAGCAGCGGAAAAATATGCAAAACACAACTAGAAGTGATACACGGATATAGAGCTTTCCGAGCATCGTTCCAACTGTAAATCGGGACCATGTGAATATAAATCTGCAAAACGAAAACAACTAGCTGCCCGTGCGGAAAATAGGGGCACGCAGAGTTTAGGTTAAAACAATAAACTCCAGGTCAGTCATGTGACTGGTGTGAGAATTAAAGCAGTTATTAATCTTTATTTTTAAAGTTAGGTAAATCAAGGGACCACGCCGTATAACACGGAACGGGTTTCCTCCCAAGAATACCAGTGCATAAAACAAACAGCGCAATGCTAAATAAAGAAAAATGAAGCTGTTATAAGACTCAGGTCCCATCACACAGTGCAACGCAAGCCGGAGGACAGGGTTTTTACCTTATAACAGCCAAAGCATGCTTGATACGTTTAAAACACATTATTTTGATATTACTATAAGTGTAAAGTGTCAAAAAAGTTTCAATCATAAATATAAATCATAGGCGGCATGAATGTCCTATACCATTATGTCGCCATACTAGTTCTACAATTAAAACCGCAATATCACGTATTGGAAATTGGATTCCGTCATGAGCCGAGGCAAGGGGCAAGCTCCTCTCCACGTTCGAGACACTCTAGCAAATGTCCCAGGACCCCACTATGATCCTTGGATCTTCAGGGCCGGTCCTATCTTAATTTGAGGATTGGCAATTCCTGAACACACGTTTCCCAGTCCTTACAGACCTATATCCGAGGCGCCTCGCATTCCAACAACCACACAGGTGAAAAGTATATAAATGTCAGGGCTGGTAGGTCACTGACACCACCCTAGCTAGAAAGAAACGTCGTGCTCTCCCTGCAGTCACTATCCCGTTTTTGACTCATACCGAGGTGTGAGGCTCGCGAATTCACGTTATACACAAAGCTACGCCACACAGGCCGTGCTTTGATCATCAACCACAAGACTTTGCTTTTCAACAGAAGCCTTGATCAATTACCACTTATGCGTGCCACACTGGCAATTCACTCCATGCGACTGATGTCCATCGATATACAACCTCTGAGCTCGTACGTCGCAGAGAAGGGCGTTAAGCAAGAGAATAAATTGTCCGCCGCCAAACAGATGTATATTTAATATAGATCAATCAACACAGAATAAAATCCAATGTCAGACACACAATCCATTTACAAGTTCATTCTGGGTCTGAACGAAACCGGAGGCACTTTCCTCGCATATCCATCGATCTCCAGGTACGTCTGGACGATTACCAACTATTTCCTTCATCTTGGGTGTACAGCCCAATCTAGATCATCAGTAATCACCCAAACGATATGAAGACTTCCGGTCATCAACCACCATCTTCATCTTCGACATCTCGTCGAATCGGTTATTCAGAATGGGTTTAACCCGGCCTTTCTGAATAACCCACGTATATAATAAATGAATGTTACACAAACACAACAGACGCCTCATTCCAATTCAGAATATTCTTTTATTCACAAAATCACATTTTTAGGGAAAGGTTCCCATTAATTTTATCCAAGATAAACTCTTCTAAATTTATTCTTTAATCTTCCTTTGGATATCATTTCAAACTAGTCGGGATTAGCGAACCACACCGAAGTAATTATTTATTTTATTTCCCAATCCCAACCCATATATCCCATGGAGGAAACTGGTAATACTCCATATCTAACACCACGGTGCTATCGGTAAAATTAATTACCATTTCACGTTCAAATCTAATTAAAGATTTAACTATCGCTTTGGAGCAAAACTGGTGGTACTCCATTCTCGATCACCTTTCAGATTTGATAATTTAAATTATCAATTCATATTTTAATCTAATTAAAGATTCATTAAATCTCCACTTAGTTTCAATCTTTTCAAAAATAAATATCCGACATTTAACTGGGTTAAAGAACCAATGTCATCTAAAACACGATTCACGATAAACCCAAATCACATTTGATATTAAATACAAGGCTCTGAATAGAAAATATACCGGCTTATATTCAATATCAAATTCTGAAACCGACAAGTATCATATTGGAAATAACGATATAAAATATCTTTCAAATCCCCACAACAATATTTGATAGTCACGAAATCCAACATCGAAATATTCCGAAGATAATTTCGATTCAACTCCAGTCCAATTCACGTATTGGGAAAATTGATTATTTTTAAAATCACTTTCAAATTCAATTTATTTATTTCAAAAATAAATTGATTTTAATTCTAGTTCAAAACTAGTTCATTTCGATAAAAATCTATTTTTATCTTTTCAAATATGGAATTTTTCAGCCCAATTTTCCCCAAATCATTTCTTATGATTTTACACAAAATATAGATATTTTTAATAATTTTATCAAGGCCCTTACAGTCGATTTCCATCAACGGCCATCGAACTGCACTTACAGCGACCTTTTCCAAATTTGATTTGGACATAATTCCAAATCCAACCGTTAGATTTCAAATTTCTAATATTCATTGGAAAGCTCTTTTCGATACGAACCCAACGGTTCCAGTTTTAGGAGAATCCGACGGTCGGATCTCCCGCAACGTCAATTCGAAGTCAATGGTCGAAATTCACGAACTGCCGCGGCGCGGCGTGTTCAATTCAGGCCATTATATATATAATATATATATATTATAAATATTTCGTCGATTTCCTTTTAAAACGTATTTTATAAATCGTTTTAAATTCGTTTTCAAAATCATTTCAGCACTATTTCTAATTCCAAATCGATTTGATTTCAATTCGAATTCATTTCAATTTTATTTAATTCGAATTCAAATTCGTTTCAATTCAATTCAAATTCTAATTCGTTTCAATTCAATTCAATTTAAATTTACCTTCTATTCAATTCGAATTCAAATTCATTTCAAATTGATTCAATAAAATTTCAATTTGAATTTTAATCTAATTCAATTTGAATTTCATTTCAAAATATTAAATTTTGAAATCACTTTTCAATATTCATTATAAAACGAATAAAATCGATATAAATATCATTCGCGTCAAAATAACGCATCTCTAATCAACACGGCTTTATATATTTCAATAAATTCGTTATTCTATTCAACAAATGAATATTTATTCTATTTAACACATGAATCTATGTTTCTTTCAACACACGACTAATCTCAACACATGAGTACTGCCAACAAATCACTATTTTTGTTATGTAAAATATTTTATAAAACTAAGGAATCTATCGTTTGATTTTAATTAGACTCCACCGTAAAGTAGATTCTAATTGTAAATATGATAAAGATGTAATTTTTATTATTTAAAATATTTTACTCAACACACGAATATTTTCAACACATGAACATCGTCAACACATGACTATTTTCATATTCAACACATGGATTTTCTTTTATAATATTTATTATTTTCCCGATTGGAATGAGGCCCAATCAATCACCATATAATGTTAATTATATGGATTTTCATACATCACACGTATATAATAGCATTGAAAAATAATCAACCATCAACCAAAGTGCACTACACTGTATAAGCATCAAATATAGATATCTAACGCTTATAACAGCCTGTCAATCAATCGATCGACATATTTAATCAATCAGGATGAGTGAACTTCAAATTTCATCCAAACACCCGTGTGGGGTTTCAAACAATCAAACAAAGATTTTATTTGTGTAGTTGGGCGATGTGTAAAATTTATTGTCCCAATCAATGTCATTCAAATAGGTGTACACAAACAAACCTTCTGGTTTGTAAATGAATATTTATTTATTCACATTCACGTTAAAAATTGTATTTTTAACGATAAAATATTTTATTTTAACACATGGATTTTTATTCAGCTCATTTATCAAATAAAATGATATTTTTATTTTTCTAATTTATTTTATAAAATTTCGGCGGGATAACGGCACGATACTAGAAACGGGACGAGGCCTAGCCTTATCCCCGGTCTAGTGAAGGCCCACTCCATTCACACATCAATCAAATTCATTCATTTCACCAAACAATTCAATTCAAACCAAATAATCTAACCAACTACACAACCAAACAATTTAACAAACAAGCCATCCATGGTCTGCGGATGACGGGTGTCGGGTGCTACTAAACACCGTCTGCATCCTAGTATATATATAACTAGAAAAAGAGAATTTAGAGTGAGAAGTTCTCACCAATAGCTATCCAACTTCACGACACTTCATTTATAGAAATCTTCGTCGTTCTCGCCTCTTATCACTTTCGTCGCCCGTAGCCACTACATATATAAATATCATATTTTTATATTGTTGCTATGTATATATAAAAAAAAATCGAATTTTTACTTTGTTATTCAATATATAAAAATCGAAATCGAATTTTTACTATGCTATTCAATATATAAAAATTGAATTTTTACTATGCTATTAAATATATAAAAATCGAATTTTTACTATGCTATTCAATATATAAAAATCGAATTTTTACTATACTATTCAATATATAAAAATCGAATTTTTACTATACTATTCAATATATAAAAATCGAATTTTTACTATACTATTCAATATATAAAAATCGAATTTTTACTATGCTATTCAATATATAAAAATCGAATTTTTATAATCACGCTATAGGGATAAAAATTCTATTTTTACAACGATGTTATATAGATAAAAATTCTATTTTTACAACGCTATTCTCCATATAAAGACTCCGCCTTTTCAACTATAAAGATTTTACCTTTTCGTATTTAAAAATATCGTATTTGTTTAAAAATCAAATTCCTTTCTACTTTAAATATCAATCCTTTTTCCGCTAACTTCATATCAGTAAAAATCTCATTTTTAAAACTGAATTTAAACCAGGTTTTTATATTTAAATTAACTTAACTAAAATGAATAATTTCAAAGAAGAAATAAATTAAAATAAATAAAAGGAAGACTTACAGTTGTTCAAAAGGGGAGGGAGTTGCTCGCGGGGCTTGCTGGTGGTTCGTCGGAGGTCGGCTGGGCTGTCGGGGTTTGGGCCATGGGGGGTGCGGATGGGGGGGTTGTCGCGATTTCTTAAACCAGGGGGGGCTGTCGCGTCGCGAGGGGGGGTCGATTGTGTCGCGCTTCGATGGACGGTGAGGGGGGGGGGTCTTCGCACGGCGGTCGGCGCCGCTGGGGGGGCTCGCGGTTATCGATTGATGAGGGGGGCGCCTGGCAGCGGGGTGGCGCGCTGCTCGGAGGAGCGGCGGCGCTCCTCCCCGCTCTTCTCCTTTTCCTTTTTTTTTATAAATCGATTTCTGAAAATAAACGGGGTGGGGGGGGGGGGGTGGGGGGTCAGCTGATAAAAGGAAGAGAGAGGGAGGGTTTCACTTTCTCCTTTTATTTTATAATTTGATTTCAAAAAGCCATTTTTTCATATGACCTCTAAACGAGGCCCACCGCCTGTCGTCCATAGCTAATTACCCCCATTCCGAACACAATGGGATATGTATCGCAAGCTGATTCGATCGTTACAATCAGTTTTCGTTAAAATCAACATATAACTTTATATATTGAATTTGAACACGCATTTCAATTTACTGGGGTCACATATTAACTTGAAAAATTTTCCAGAAAAATATTCTCTAGCTTCGTATTGACGATACGGTCCTAACAAAACTAGTTTCGTCGAATTCTGAGACCGTTGGAAAAATGGCCATTTTCCAGTCGATTAAAATCAACTGAAACTGGTCAAACGTGTTTTCCTTTGCCACGCTCACATATTGATTCGAAAAATTATGAATTTTGGAATATAACAATAATTTAACATCACGGATCCAACAAAAGTGGTTTCGTCGAAATTCGATGTAACACCCCGTAATTCTGTGATATTAAGATTCTCAAATTAAAGTATAATTAATTTTTAAAAGAAAATTTAAAAGAAAAAGATCCATGCAGTTGTTTAATTTAAGTATTGTAACTAACATGAAAAAGAGAAGTAAGGAGAGAACAATAATTATTTTTGTTCTAAGACTTATTAACAAAAGCCTCTGTAGCTCAGTTGGTTAAGGCATTGGATTTATAGCATGGAGGTCGGGGGTTCGAACCCCGGCGGCGGCATAATTTTTTATCTTTGTTTTAGAGAGGGCCAACTGAACATGCAAATATATGTGCGTATACAAATTCAAAATTTGAAAGGATAAGAACGTACATATAAGGAAATAAAGAAAATATATATATACATATGAGAACATATATATATATATATATATGCAAAAATATATGTATACGAAAGATAAAATTCAAGATAAGGCTACAGTCAATGAAATATGGCTACATCATTTGAATTTTGAAAATAAAATGAAAGTTGTGCGTATATATATACGCATAAAATGGTCGTTAGAGGAATTGTATACATATAAGAATATTTCATGTGAATAAAACAATTAAATAAATTCCAGAAATTCAAAAGTTTGAAAATCAAACTTTTACGCCAAAATAGTGGGACCCAATGCTGACTCAGCACTGCGTGTATGATAAGGTTTGGCTAGATTCATCTACGTACCTGGACTATTTTCTTAACTAGGTTCAATGCTGACTCAGCGCTGCATGTATGATAAGGTCTTGAGCAGCTATATAAACAGCCCTAGTCTTCATTCTCTTTGCACCAATTCTCTTCTATCCTTATGCTGCTAAGATTCATGGCTTCTTCCCCTCCTCTAAATTTTCTTAAATAAATAAAATAAAATATGATTCAAGACGAGGAGATGCTGCTAAAAGACTTTTAAGGAGGGATTCAAATCAAAGTTTCAAGTGAAGAATTCAAAGGCTAGCTCAAACAAGTTTCAAGCAACGACGCACGAATCATAGCCACGCTTTCCTTCTTTTCTAGATCTATTTTCTGTAAGTTGGTTATTTCTAGATCTGAATATTTTGTTTTATTTGTGACATGAAATTAAAGGAATAAAGGAATATTCCAAATCTCTCTCTCTCTCTCTCTTCGAATTTGTGTTTATACTCTTGGACTGAATTAAGAACTGTTATGATTCGAGGACAAATAAGACTGTAACCGTGACTATGACTATAGAACTGTGGCCTTTGAAAGCATATGCCTTTGGACTATGACATAAGCTTTTGATTTTGGGACATATAAACATTGCCTATGACAATGACTTATGACTATGGGAATTATTTTCCTTTTGGACTATGAACATCGCATATGACTATGGACATTTCCTATGACTGTGACTGTGACTACAAGGATTATTTACTTGACTAGGCCTATACCTTTGATTTGGACATAAACTATTACTTATGACATAATGAGGACAACTGTGATTTTGACACCCATGATTTATGATTAGGAAAATATTGCTTTAGTTTTGTGATTGAGAAGTTAGGTCTAAACCCAATTATTTATTCTACCTGTTCCTTGGTTTTTCTTTGGTTTTAAGACAGTGGAAATTTACCTATTAAGTTAGGTCTACCCACGTTCTTGAACCTATTTTGCCCATTCTTTGGTTTTAAGACAGTGGGAATTTACCTATTTAGTTAGGTCTACCCATATTCTTGAACCTACATTGTTATCCAAACCTTTTTATGCCAATTATTCCTTCTTGTCATTTTGATTCATTCCCTTTTTATCTACGAATCTAGATTTATTTATAATCTAGGTTGAATCACGATTATTCGAACGGTGGGAATGCGATTTGGGGAAAAACATGGAAATGAATATGAACGTAATTGTAAACTTGGAAATTGGCATAATTTGGAATATGTATTATGACATGCATATTAAAATGAAAACGGGGAAATTTGACATGGATTAGGGAATATGTGATTTTGACATATTAAATTTAGTGTTAGTAAGTAAGCTAAATTTTAGGCATAAAATGTAAACTAGAAAAATAATTCTAGTTTTGCCATAAATTGTGAATTAGGATGTTAAACCAAGATTGGGTTAATTAAGGTTGATTTGGAATAAGTATATTAGCACAATTTTGAATTTATTCATAATTGTGAGCAATTGTCATGTTTGGAATAAATTATGGTTAGCGACACTAAATTTGGTATAATTTACATACCAAAAGGTATAAATATGATAAATAAGAGAGAATGGGCCATAATAATAAATGTGACAATGTACATTAAAAGAGTAGTAATGAAATAAGTAAATTAGGAGTAATTTACTTATAGAATTCGTCATAAATGTTAAATTGTTCATTTACCACAAAATATGTAACTTGGTTAAGTTTTGGCCATAAATTATAAACTAGGATATTTAATCTAGTTTCGGCAATGAAATAGGAAATGGCCTAAACTGCATGTTGGGTTAGGACTTGGGCCTAGAATATAAGTATACTAGTAGGCTTGACAAATAAATATAGGCCAAATTTGTCTAAAAAGGGGAAATGGGCTTTTGAAATAAATTGTTAACAATTTATAAACAAAAGAAAAGTATTTTGATAACATCCCTTTTTATAACACATAGACCAGAAGGTTCTAGGGTGACAGAGAGGATAGTGTCTAGGCTTGGGTTTGGAAAATACAAGTTTCCTGCCCTCCCTGGCTATCCCTAACTGATCCGAAGGACGGGATGGTTGTTTTCAAAACCGGATTTGGAAATTAATCAAAAACCCTTTGAACTTAGAAAACATGAATATGCCTAACCCGAGGTTAGACTGAGTTGCGGTGTAAACCTGCCCGGAACCGACCGGCACATCCAGTAACCGCAGCAATATCTGTCTAATGTGAGAGGTTGCGGCTTTAATTTATTAATTAAAGCTAGAACAAGAACGGGAGAGTTAAGTCCATAGAAACACTTAACCAATTTAACACAGTTAAGCAAGAATGGGTGGGTTAAGTCCATAGGAACACTTAACCGACTTAACAAAGTTAAGCTAGAATGGGAAGGTTAAGTCCATAGGAACACTTAACCAACCTAACACGGTTAAGCTAGAATGGGAAGGTTAACGAACACTTAACCAACTTAGCACAGTTAAAGCTAGAATGGGAGGGTTAAGTCCATGGGAATACTTAGCCAAATTAACATGTTGACTAGACTAGAAGGTGGGGTTAAGTAAAGTTAATACACTTAGCCAATTTAACATGTTAATTAGACTAGAGGTTGGGGTTAAGTAATACACTTAGCCAAATTAATATGTTAACTGGACTAGACCATAGGGTTAAGTAAACTTGAACGCTTAACCATCAGAATATGATAAATGAATAGGGTTAAGTAAAAAGCATGAAGGGATAACACTTAACCAGTGTAATAGGAAAAGGGAAGAGGGTTAAGATAGCTTGAATCGACTAAAGACACTTAACCAACCCAACCTGGCGAGAAAGAAAACTAAGTAGTAGACCTCAGTTGAAAAAGGCACTAAGTAGTAAAACTTAGTTAAGAAAACAAGGAATTTGGAAACTAAGTGGTAATCCTTAGTTAGTAGAACTAAGTAGTAATTCTTAGTATAACACGAAGGAGCAGACATCCATCTGGTTTTAAGAAGGCTCCAACGAATTGGGTTACGAAGCCCGAGGCTTCGAGGGGACGTGAGGGTACTCTTGGTATCCCTCTGTGAGGCTGCAGATGATCATCCTGGGCTCACAGAGGTTAAGGTCTGCGTTAGAAGAACCGAGGGTATGCCTTGGTTGCAATATATATATATGGCAACCTAAAGACTAGGATGGACCGGCGTGATTCGGCGAGAAAACGGTAGCCCTGTGATAGCAACTCGTCGTCTACCATCCATCTTGAGTCAGTCGAGATACGTGAAGCGGAAAGGCGGAGAACTCCAAAAGACCATAATTGCTATCTAGTTATGGGTGAGGATGGCCATAGGATAGTGGGGCACCGGGGGCCGGCATATAGTTCTCATTTTACAAAGGGTGCCTTTCATTAGTTGAGGGAGGGGTCAAGTGGGACCATAGCCACTAGAATAAAAACAGACCTTAGCATCTGCATCGGCAGATATCTGAAAGCTTCCGACCGAGTTCTGTACTCCTTGATTTGCCCTGTCATAGGACTCAGACCGCACATTACAGGACATGTGCATCTAGACAAGCGATAATGATTCACGATACATGCGTGGGGAAGTATAGGAACATATACCACTCTAGGTAGTGTGTCTTAGACTTGGGGGCATCGTTCGACAGGTAGCGTAATCCCTAGTTGGACTAGGTGGCATAAATCCGAGAAGCGTTCAGCAGATAGCGTAAACTCTAGTTAAATCTAGAAAGCACCTGATAGAAAACCCTAGATTTGATCTAGGTAATAAATAATGAATGTATGCCGGAAGGCAATGGAAAATACAGGGATTGGGATCACGTTATCGTTACTAGTTGGGACACTAGGTAGGTGGTGCAGAGATATAGAAATCAGTATAACAAGGAAATAGCGAAGCGGCGAAGTATTAGAGCGAAGCGGCGAAAGTATTAGAGCGTATCCAGTTTATCTTATCTTAGCATATCTTGTGATTACCTTGTCCAATCTTGTTGACCCTATCGTCATGGTGTAATCTTGTATTCAGTTAATTCATGTCGTTTTGTTTTCCATGTTCACATGCTAGAAGTTACTGAACTTGCTCAGGCTTTATGTCTGACTCTGTTTTTCTTTCGTCTTCTTTTCTTCCGTTTCCCCCCAGGTAGTAGAGGAGGGAGTAGTATAGCTCAGGTTAAGTTGGACTGTCACTCTTTCCCAGCTTGAAGATTTATCGAAGTCTGCTTGGATTCTCTTATCAGATGCTATGGTTGGCTCATGCAAAAATTGGGGAATATAAATGTTGTTTTATGCTTCTTTATTTTGTAAGACAGATGATACTCTGATATTGTAAAGAAATCATTGTACAAATTATTTTATCAATAAAGCAAAGTTTTATCTTCTGCTATTTAATTTCGGTCTGTCTTGTAATTTATCTGCATCTTTTACCCTAAATGCTCCACAGAACTTAGTGCATTCCCTTTGTGAGTGACACTAACGGATGTGGGGTGTTACATTCGAGGTCGTTTGCAAAATTCCCCTTTTTAAGGGCCTGAATTTCATAGCGACTATTCAGAATTTTCAACTGGACATATCTTTTGATTCCCGCTATGAAATTTTGATTTCCCATATTCGTTGGAAAGATATCATCTATTAGATCCTATCATTTTTGGTTTCACTAAAATCCGGTTTGTTTTGCACCCGGTACATCCGATTGAAGTTTGAAATCGAATTATCGAACTACCGCGCCATTTTCAATTCTATTTATAATTATATATAATTATTTATATTCTAACGACGACGTATATAATATGTAATAACCCGTAAAATGCGAGCCAGTTTGAAATTTTTATTTTGGCAATTTTAGCGAGTTTTGATTATTTAAAATGAATTATTTTAAATAATATCGACGAGAAATTTATTTTGAATATAATTCGAACGTATATATTATATACGTCGTCGTTAGAATATAAATATTTATATATAATTATAAATAGAATTGAAAATGGCGCGGTAGTTCGATAATTCGATTTCAAACTTCAATTGAATGTATCGGGTGCAAAACAATCCGAATTTTATAGAAACCAAAAACATTAGGATCTATTTGATAATATGTTTCCAACGAATTCGAAAAATCAAGATTTCATAGTGGGAAACAAAAGATATGTCCAGTTGAAAATTCTGAATAGTCGCTATGGAATTCAGGCCCTTAAAAATGGAAATTTTGCAAACGACCTCGGATTTCGACGAAACCAGTTTTGTTGGGTCCGCAGTGTCAAGTTATTGCTAGGTTTTGAATTTCATAGTTTTTCGAATCAATATGTGAGCGTGGCAAAGGAAAACGCGTTTGACCAGTTTCAGCTGATTTTAATCGACTGGAAATTGGCCATTTTTCAAACGGTCTCAGAATTCGACGAAACTAGTTTTGTTAGGACCGTATCGTCAATACGAAGCTAGAAAATATTTTTTTGGAATTTTTCTAGTTAGTATGTGACCCCGGTAATTTGAAATGTACGTATTAAAATTCAATATAGTGATTTAAATGTAGATTTAACGGAAACTGATCGTAACAATCGAATTGGCCTACGATACATATCCCATTGTGTTCGGAATGGGGGTAAAACGGTAGGGACGACAGTCGGTGGGTTCGAATTGGGATTCAAAATAAAAGTCAACTTAAAAGAGAATAATAAAATAATAATTAAACCTAGTCAACCCTCATTCTCTCTCTACCCCTTTCTCCCTTTCAGCCCCCCCCCCCCCCCCCCCCCCCCCGCGGTCGTTATTCTGTAAAGAAAAAAAAAGAAACCTAATCTAAATCGCGCAGCCTCCCCTCGACGGAGCGTCCTCCTCCGTTGCCACCAGGTGGCGCCGCCCACTACTAGACCCCCCTCGACGGAGCGCCCTCCCCCTAGCTCTCCGGCGCCCCGTACTCTCTCTCACCTTTCCACCGTAAAGCCCCAAACCATCCAACCTCAAGACCGCCACTTCCTCCAGTTGATGCTCCGACTCCGACGCAGCTCAGCAAGCTCCTCCACCTCGGCCATCTCTCCCCCTTCTTGAGAACGTGAGTTTTAATGTATTATTTAATATATATTCTTTTTCAGTTTTATATGAGTTATTATGAATAAAAAGCTTGGATTATGAACGAACTAAAGGATTCGATTTTTATCAGCTATAAGACATGTTTTTTTTATTTACTTAAAGGTTAGATTTTTTATTATTTAAAGGCGAGATCTTTATTTGTTTAAAGTTGTGATTTTTCATGAGGATAAAAATAGAATTTTTATATAAGGTATGAATATAAAAATATAATTTTTATATAAGAATGAGGTTAAAAACAGAATTTTTATATAAGGTATGAATATAAAAATATAATCTTTATATAAGAATGAAGTTAAAAATATAATTTTTACACTAGTGGCAAATTAAAAATATGATTTTTATATATTGAACTTCGAATTAAAAATATGATTTTTATATATTGAACTTCGAATTAAAAATATGATTTTTATATATTGAAATTCGAATTAAAAATATGATTTTTATATATTGAACTTCGAATTAAAAATATGATTTTTATATATTGAACTTCGAATTAAAAATGTGATTTTTATATATTGAACTTCGAATTAAAAATATGATTTTTATATATTGAACTTCGAATTAAAAATGTGATTTTTATATATTGAACTTCGAATTAAAAATATGATTTTTATATATTGAACATCGAAATAAAAATGTGATTTTTATATATTGAAAAGCGAAGTAAAAATTCGATTTTTATATATGTAGTGGCTACGGGCAACGAAGATGTGATAGCGATGAAGATTTCTATCAGTGGAGAGCCGTGAAGTTAGGATAGCTATCGGTGAGAATTTCTCACCTTTCAATTTCTTTTCTAGTTATATATATATATACTAGGATGCAGACGGTGCTTAGTAGCACCCGACACAATCGTCCACAGACCATGGACTTGTTTGTTTGGTTGCAAAAATTAATTTGATGACTTGATTTGAATTGGTTGTTTGGTGAATTTGATTGATGTGTGAATGGCGTGGGCCTTCACTAGACCGGGGATAAGGCTAGGCCTTGTCCCGTTCCTAGTATCGTGCCGTTATGCCGCCGAAATTTTCTAAAATAAGTTAGAAAAATAAAAATATCATTTTATTTAAAAAAATGAACTGAATAGAAATTCATATGTTGGAATAAAATGTTTTGTCGTTAAAAATATAATTTTTAACGTGAATGTGAATAAATAAATATTCATTTACAAACCAGACGGTTTGTTTATGTACACTTATTTGAATGACATTGATTGGGACGATAAATTTTACACATCGCCCAACTGCACAACTAAAATCTGTGTTTGATTGTTTGAAACCCCACACGGGTGTTGGGATGAAATATGAATTTCACTCATCCTGATTGATTAAATATGTCGATCGATTGATTGACAGGCTGTTATAAGCGTTGAATATCTATATTTGATGCTTATACAGTGTAGTGCACTTTGGTTGATGGTTGATTATTTTTCAATGCTATTATATACATGTGTTGTATGGAAATCCATATAATTAATTTTATATGGTAATTGATTGGGCCTCATTCCAATTTGAAAAATAAAGAAAATTTGAAAATAGAAATTTATGAAGTCGTGTTGATTAGATTGACGCCATTTTGACGTGAACGATATTTATATCGATTTTATTCATTTTAAAATGAATATTGAAAAGTGATTTCGAAATCGACGATTTCGAAATGAATTGAATTGAAAACGATTTCGAAATGAATTGAATTGAAAACGATTTCGAAATGAATTGAATTGAAAACGATTTCGAAATGAATTGAATTGAAAACGATTTCGAAATGAATTGAATTGAAAACGATTTCGAAATGAAATGAATTGAAAACGATTTCGAAATGAATTGAATTGAAAACGATTTGGAAATGAATTGAAAACAAATTCAAATTGAATTGAAAGCAAATTGAAATGAATTCAAATTGAATTGAAATTTGAATTGAATAGAAATGAATTTTAAAACGAATTTATAGAGAAGAATTCAATTTTGATTTGAATTGAAACGGAAGTTGAAATTGCTTTTGAAACGAATTTAAAACTATTTATATAATTCGTTTTAAATAGAAATCGACGAAATATATTATATATATATAATATAATGGCCTGAATAGAAGGCGCCGCGCCGCAGCAGTTCGTGAATTTCGACCATTTATTTCAAACGGACATTGCGGGAGATCCGACCGTCGGATTCTCCTAAAACCGGAACCGTTGGGTTCGTATCGAAAAGAGCTTTCTAACGAATATTAGAAATTAGAAATCTAACGGTTGGATTTGGAATTATGTCCAAATCAAATTTGAAAAAGGTCGCTGTAAGTGCAGTTCGATGGCCATGGATGGAAATCGACTGTACGGGCCTTGATAGTAATAATTTGTGTAAAATCATAAGAAATGATTTGTGAAGATTTGGGATGAAAAACTTCATGTTTGAAAAGATAAAAATAGATTTTTATCGAAATGAACTGGTTTTGAACTAGAATTATAATTCTATTTATTTTTAAATAAATAAATTGAATTTAAAAAGGGTTTTAAAAATAACCAGAATATCCAATGATTGCATTGGAGTGGATTTGAATCGAAATTGTCTTCGGAATATTTCGATGTTGGAATTCGTGATTATACAGATGTTGTTATGAAAATTTGAAAGATATATATTTATATCGTTATTTCCAATACGACATTTGTTAGTCGTAGAATTCGATATTGAATATAAGCCGATATATTTTCTATTCAGAGCCTTGTATTGAATATCGAATGTGATTTGGGTTTGTCGTGAGTGGTGTCTTCACTAACACTGTTCTTGAACCCAGTTGAGAAAAGGTTAAATCTTTTTATTTAGATTTAATGAAGTGTACCAATTAAAGAATATTTAATTGGAATCGAATTGATATTGATTTTTGGGTTTATCGTGGACAGTGTGTAACACCCCACACCCGCTATGATCACTCACTAAGGGAATGCCATAGCATTGGTGGAGTATTTTAGTGAATATAGGACAGAAAAATTACAACAAGACAGATATAAACAGTACTTGAAATTTTAAAACATCATCTCATAACAGCGGAAGTAAACATGTCTGGTTACATCATAAAACCACAATAAAAGTCAAGTACAATATCCATCAAAATAAAGGAGTACATAATCCCACTCTCAATACAATAGCCAGAACAGAAGAAAAGATAACTGGATAACTGGAGCTTTACATCTACCCAAGCTCCTAAAGACTGGAACAGCAATCCGATCAAGCTCCACTACCGCTAGGATCCACCGTAGGACCTGAGGGTTGGAAAAAGATAAAAGTAACGGGGTCAGACATAAGTCTGAGTGAGTCCTATAACTTTAACAATACAACCCTTAAAGTAACCAGAGAAGACATAAACTTGACCTACGGTAATATCTGGGGATGAATGGCTACACTAAGCAGCTTGGTAAACTTAGGATAAACCGAGATAACCGTAAGGACGCATCTACCCACCCAAGGATAATTACTAACTGCACCACACCAGTCATTCCTACTTAAAGGTTGATCCCTTCCAAGGACTTGAAAATTTATCCAATAGTTTCATGTACCCCTAGCCCACTACATAGGTGCCGTCTGCCCCTATCTCCACTAGGTGTACTTAGCACTTTTACCCAGTAGTTTCGTGTACCCCTACATAAGTGCCGTCTGCCCCTATCTTTATTGGGTGTACCCACTACTCCCCATTGATCGGCTCCCTACCGTAGATACCCGTGCTGGTCCCACAGTGGGGTGTATCACTCCCCTAAAGTGGCTACCCAATACTATCAACGGTGCACGGCTTTATATCTACACGATGCAACAACGGCTTATCTACCAGCCCGGGCCCACACACGCATATGAAACCCGTTGGACTTGCGTTGCCACCGCTAACCCGTTTTGGCCTCTTAGAATCAAGCCCAATATGCGTGTCCCGTCACTCGACATGGGTCGAGCCCACAAAGATACGTTTGGGATATTGGTTGAAATGGGCCCCCACAAGCTACCCACCTAAGCTTGTCACATATCTAGTGTATCCCACTTAACCCTTTAATCATGTTTAATTACATGTTTCCACTTGGTTAAGTATTCTAATCGTATTTTCTATTGCCACCCAAGGCAACCCACTAGATTCCACATGCCACCCAAGGCAACCACTAAATTCCCACATGCCACCCAAGGCATCCACTTAACCCCTCATGTCCCACTACATGCTAATATGGTTAAGTGTTTCTTAATTAATTAAGACCGTGATCTCCCATAAAGACCTCCCACATTAGACTGGCTGTTATGACCGCCTGGTTAAGCCGGTAGAGACCGGGCAGTCTTACGTCATAACAGAGTCTAACCTCGTGTCTTTACTTTAATCACGTATTTAATTTATGGCTAAGACCTCTCACATTGGGCTGACATTTGTACCAACTGGTTAGGCCGGTCGGGTCCGGGCAGTTTTACACTACAAATGAGTCCAACCTCGTGTCTTAGTCGATTAATTACACCTAATTAATCACCCCATATTAATTATCCCTAATTAATATCAAGTTTTCCATAACATGGGTAGACCTAACTCAATAGGTAAATTCCCATGGGGTAGACCTAACTCAACAGGTAAATTCCCACTTATGGTAATTTATTTTTATGGTATGCTTGATCATACCCAATCATACATTTATTAACATATTTATTAACCCCATCGTTCCCCACGTAAATCGTTCTCATTTCATAACATAATAAAGGGGAAGATCCATCACAAATATCATGGGTTTAGCATATAACTTTGTCATGGGTTAAGAGGATGTCAACTTGCATATATGAGCATATTTTAACCCAACTACATTTAACCCAAACTTGCATATTATCATACACTTATCTTGCATAACATGTTGAACTTGCATATAAGCATTCTCATAACTTGCATAACATGTTAATCATGCATTTAAGCATACACATAACTTGCAAAAGCATTCACATACTTGCATAAGCATGCATAACTTGCATATCACATTAAACTTGCATTTAAGCATATACATATCTTGCATAAGCATTCACATACTTGCATAAGCATGCATAACTTGCATATCACATGAAACTTGCATTTAAGCATATACACAACTTGCATAAGTATTCATATACTTGCATAAACATGCATATCACATTAAACTTGCATTTAAGCATATACACAACTTGGATATGAATTTGCATAACTTACTTTGTTAAACATGCATAAATCCACTTGTTAAATATGCATAAACCCACATATTAAACATGCATAAACCCATTTGCCAAACATGCATAAACCAACTTATTAAGCATGCATAAACCAACTTATCAAACATGCAT
This sequence comes from Allium sativum, assembly GCA_030737875.1. Taxonomy (NCBI): domain Eukaryota; kingdom Viridiplantae; phylum Streptophyta; class Magnoliopsida; order Asparagales; family Amaryllidaceae; genus Allium; species Allium sativum. The sequence continues at coordinate 418,472 of JASFAX010000104.1, forward strand.
AAACTCATTTATTAATTATGCATAAACATAGAAAAACATAGAGTAGCATATCATTCTAAATGATTCAAACTCACTAATCCGCATTTAAGACCATAAGTCTCATTACACCCAATCTACTTACTTTAACAATTGATGTTAAAGTGATAGAAACTCACCAAAACCAAGATTAGCAAACTTATGAAGGGAAATTAGTTGCTAACTATGAAGATGGTGATGATTAGAGAGGGATTAGCTTGCAACTTCCTTCTTAAATTAGTGGAGGCTCCTTCTAGGATTTAATTTGGCGGCACGAGGCCATCATTTCTATTTTTAGTATGGATTAGGGTAGGTTTAGGGTGTATTTATAGATTAGGAGAGTGTTTTAGGCCCTTAGATTAACCCTAGATTAGATTAGGTCCGTTAGATTTAGGAAATCTCTAGAACCCAGCCCTCCAAGCCAGCCTAGAACCCAACCTGGTGCACCCAGGTTCTCTGGACGCCGCGCCCCTGTCGACAAGCAAGTCGACAGGCAAGTCGACACCCCTGTCGACAGGCCTGTCGACAGCCCTGTCGACATGGGTAGGGCGGGAAGCTTCCCGCCTGCCCCCTGCTGGCTTCAATTTGAAATCCGAATTTTAAATCTTTAAATCTGTTTTTAGCTTTAATTTTCTTCAAACTTCTTTGGGCCATAACCGGGCCATACGGACTCCGATTCTCGAAAACTCGGACTCTATTTCGCGTATTTTTCCGAGACGAACGCAATGACGCAGCCCGTTACCCCCAATTCCCACATCTGAGATTATTTATCCTGTAATTAGTGAATTTTAGTATTTAACTAAAATTCGGGGTGTTACATTCTCCCCTCCTTAAAGGATTTCGTCCCCGAAATCTCTAAGCTAAGGAGAATGCATATCCTACCATCCAAACAACCATCTACTCAAATCATCAACCACGGGCATCCATTGTCCTTAAACAGTTTCTAATGATGTATGAGCATATGCAAACAGTGTGTGTATATGTTCCCTATCTAATGTATGAACATATGCAAACCATGATAGTGCCATGCATCCATTATGTATGCGAGAGAACCCTATCGACACATACAATATCTACATGAGTGCACAATCATTCACCAAAATGCATCATCCATGTGATAATACAACCATTATACATCCATAAATATATTTTCCTACACACAATTTTTATGCAATATGCAATATGAAGTGACTGAGCCGATCTAGTGCCTAAAGTGTGTGTATATGCATCCACGAGCAACCACTAGCAAACACTTGCATCCACTTGCATCCATCAACCATAACATGTCTCAAACACATGTTTCAACCATAGGTTTACCCTATCTAAAGGTCAAAGGTACTAATGAGAGGACATACCAAAGATAAGATAAGTACTAAACAAGCGATAAAGGAGAAAGTAAAGACATACCCTCAAAAAGAAATGGGTACAATGAACGCATCTTCGCTTCCGTCTCCCAAGTTGCGTTGCTCTCATCTTCTCCCCATTGCGCTTTGACTAGTTGAACCTCTCTGTTTCTCAACTTCCTAGTCTCTGACCCAAGGATGCGAGTAGGAGCTCGTCGAATAGTCGCATCACGCTCTACCTCTACATCTCTAAGCAAGGTCGGCTCTACTACCTCTGCGGTCTCATGTAAACACTTCCTCAAATGGGATACATGGAATACATCATGAACACCACTAAGTCTGTCGGGCAACTCCACCTTATATGCCATCCGTCCAATTCTTTCCTTAATAGGAAACGACCCAACAAACCTTGGTGCTAACTTCCCAACGGATCCAAAGCGAACAACATTTCTCAACGGAGATACTTTGACAAAAACCATGTCCCCAACCTCAAACTCAAGATCCGTCCTTCTCTTGTCCGCATAAGATTTTTGCCTATCTTGCGCTGCTTTCATCCTTCTTCGAATCAAGTCAATCTTCTCAGAAGTCTCCCTAACCATATCAGGCCCAAGCAAGATCTTATCCGTAGATTCCCACCAACATGTAGGTGATCGACAAGGCCTTCCATAGAGAGCTTCGAAAGGAGCCATACCAATACTGGACTGAAAGCTGTTATTATATGCGAACTCCACCAATGGAAGATGCTCTTCCCATGTACCTCCAAAATCTAAGATACAAAGCCACAAAAGGTCTTCTAGAACACGATTCACCCTCTCAGTCTGGCCGTCTGTCTGAGGATGATATGCGGTGCTCAGACACAATTGAGTCCCCACTGCTTCTTGCAAACTTTTCCAGAACTCGCTAGTGAAGATAGGATCTCGATCACTCACTATGCTAGAGGGTACCCCATGTAATCGAACTATCTCTCGAAGATATACTGAAGCTAGCCATGGAGCAGTCCTCTTGCTCTTCACAGGTATAAAATGGGCGCTCTTAGTAAGTCTATCTACCACCACCCAAATTCCTGTATTACCCTTTCTTGACCTGGGTAACCCGTCAATAAAATCCATCGAGACGCTATCCCACTTCCATTGCGGAACCTCTAATGGGTGAAGCAACCCACCTGGTTTCCTTTGCTCCGCCTTCACTTGCTGGCATACCAAACATCGAGCGACATACTCGGCCACATCTTTCTTTATACCGGCCCAGAAGAAAACCCTCTTCATGTCTCGGTACATCTTGTCCCCACCGGGATGAATGGTCATCCTAGAACGGTGTGCATCATCAAGAATAGCCTTCCTCAAGCCCTCGTCACAAAGTCTACCGTCTCTACGCAAGCACCCCCTATCGTCTAGGGTGTACCTACTCAAATGGCTGGACGACTCCCCCCTTATGAGCTTCTCTACCAACTCAACCAACTGTGGGTCGTCCCTCTGTGCATCTCCAATCCGCCCCAGAAGAGTAGGTCTGACCTCTAAGGATGCTAGCAAACCGGGTACATAATCAATGGAAGGTCTGAAATCAAACATCGAGATAAATTCCAAGCTTCGTTGTTCCACGAACAATGGACTCAAGGACAACCTCTTCCTACTCAAGGCGTCCGCCACCACGTTACCCTTGCCAGGGGTATACGCTATCTCGAAATCATAGGATGCTAAGAACTCCATCCACCTTTGCTGTCTCAGATTCAAGTCCTTCTGAGAAAACAAGTACTTCAATGATTTGTGGTCAGTGAACAACTCGAATCTCTCACCAAGAAGATAATGGCGCCAAATCTTAAGAGCAAAAACAATAGCGGCCAGCTCTAGATCATGGGTAGGGTAATTTTTCTCACGTGCCCGCAACTGCCTTCCACCATAGGCTATTACCCTTCCCTCTTGCATTAAGACTGCGCCAAGTCCTGTCCCACAGGCATCGGTATAGACAACAAATGGCTTGCTCCCATCTGGCAACACTAAAACTGGAGCCGTGGTTAAAGCTCTCTTTAACCGTCGGAACGCATCATCACAATCTACGTCCCATGTGAAAACAAGATTCTTCTTCGTTAAGCGGGTTAATGGGGCTGATATCTTCGCGAAGTCTTTGATAAACTTCCTATAATAACCCGCCAACCCCAAGAAACTTCTTACTTCGGTAGCATTCTTCGGAACCTTCCAATCCTGAATTGATACTACCTTCGCGGGATCCACAGCTATCCCTTCCTTGGAGACCACGTGCCCCAAGAACCGCACCTCTTTCCTCCAGAAGTGACATTTAGAGAATTTAGCCTTAAGGCTATGTGCTCGAAGAGTCTTCAATACCTCCCCAAGATGTAGGGCATGCTCTTCTTCACTCTTAGAAAATACTAAGATATCATCCACAAAGACCACCACAAATTTATTAAGGAACTCCCTGAACACCCTACTCATCAAATCAACAAAGTATGCAGGGGCGTTCGTCAACCCAAATGGCATCACCAGCCACTCATAGAAACCATCCGGAGTTCTAAAGGCAGTCTTGTCTATGCTATCCTCAGCCACCCTCAACTGATGAAACCCCGTGGCTAAGTCCAACTGAGAAAATACTGAAGCGCCAACCAACTGATCGAAAAGATCATCAATCCTCGGCAATGGGTGTCTATTCTTCTTTGTGAGCTTGTTGAGTTCTCTATAGTCTACACAAAGTCTGAGGGACCCATCCGCCTTCGTAGCAAATACTACTGGAGCACCCCACTCCGATATACTTCGTCTTATGAACCCCTTCTCAAGCAACTCCCCTACTTGCTTATGGAGTTCCCTCCTCTCACGAGGAGCCATGTGGCGCACTGGTAAAGATACCGGTTTAGCATTATCCATCAGATATATTCGGAAGTCAATCTCCCGCTTCGGAGGTAAGCCCTTCACCTCCTCAAACACATCCGGATATTCCCGGACCACTCTAACAGATTGCAAACTCTCGACTGAAGCGTCAAGCGATTCAAGATAACTTAGCATAACAGAGTCCCTGGGATTACAAGAAATCTCGAGAGTGTTACCCAAGCGGGTCATGAGCCTAACAACTCTCCTTTCGCAATCAAGAACGGCACCATTACTGGATAACCAGTCCATGCCCAAAATCAACCCATAGCCCGTGAAGCCCAACACAAAAGCATCACATCTAAACTCAATGCTAAGTATAGAAATCTTCAAACCCAAACATATCATGGACAAATAAGTGGAGCCCCCAATTGGGTTTGAAACAACCAAGGGATCATCTACCAGACTGGTGTCTAAGTGCAGTAACTCAACTAATGATGATGAGATAAACGAATGCGATGCGCCTGAATCAAACAATGTACGGACAGGATGATCAAATAGAAAAACCAGACTTTCAACGGAGATAGTTCTACCTCTCTCCTGAATCAGTGGAACTGCGAGAGCCTGTACTTGCCCCCTAGCCTGACTCGGTGCCATAAGAGCTTGCACCTGTGCTCCTGAGGTAGACCCCGTCCTTTGCCCCTTCTTAGGGCAATCCTTCACTAAATGCCCTGCTTCGCCACAGTGGAAGCAGCCAGTCTTCTTCTTCTTGCGACAATCCTTGCTTAGGTGGCCAGGTGTCCCACAGTTGAAACACTTCTTCTTCTTGCCTTTGCCACCGTTGCCTTTCCCACCTTTGCTTTGTTGTTGTTGCTGAGGTCTCTTTTGATCTGCCTTCTTCTCGGGTGCCCTATTAGCATTGGGACCCTTCTCTTCTTCATACATGAGTGCCATGTCAACTAACTTCTCAAAGGTGGCCCCCATAGGGATATGAGTCATAGCCAACCCATGCATTGGTTCATTCAAGCCTTTCACGAACCTCAAAGCCTTCTTCTCCGGTGTATTCACCATGTCTAGGCCAAAACTTGCCAATTGATTAAACTTGTTGACATATTCCTTCACCGAGAGATTCCCTTGCTTTAGAGTCAAGAATCTTTCCATATACAAGTTTTCCTCCGCCCTTGAGAGAAACTTTGCCACAAATCTTTGCCTAAAATCCGCCCAAGAGTCAACGGGGCGTTCTCCATTAGTGACCTCCCACCAGAATGAGGCCTCTCCCTTCATTAACCAAGCAGCCAACTTGACTTTCTTTCCTTCTTCCATCTCAAAGATATCTATCAACTCTTCCACCTCCTTAAGCCAATCTCTAGCTTCCACAAAAGTTTCAGATCCTTGAAAAGGTTTCCCTCCCATAGCTTTAAATTCCTTGCAAGTCTTAGCAAAAGTATCCGTGCGAGGAGGAGGGGGAGGAGGAAGATCGGGTGCTACGGTTGGTGGAGGAACATTTGCTGGACCCGCAGTGGTGGCCCTAGCCTCCATCAATCTCCTATACCATACTGGTACCGTCACACCCTCCGGAAAGTTAAGATTCTCGGCCATGCTGAAACGAAAAAGGAAAGATTCAAAATGGAGAATTCGAAGGATATAGATATGGCTATTGGGGATTATGCTTTTCCTTCAAAAACTTTTCTCTTTAAAGACATGTTTTTGAAAATATCTTTTCCAAAAATGTTTTAGAAAAATAGTTTTTTAAAAATTTTATCTGTTCCAGTAACCTTTGCTCTGATACCACGTGTAACACCCCACACCCGCTATGATCACTCACTAAGGGAATGCCATAGCATTGGTGGAGTATTTTAGTGAATATAGGACAGAAAAATTACAACAAGACAGATATAAACAGTACTTGAAATTTTAAAACATCATCTCATAACAGCGGAAGTAAACATGTCTGGTTACATCATAAAACCACAATAAAAGTCAAGTACAATATCCATCAAAATAAAGGAGTACATAATCCCACTCTCAATACAATAGCCAGAACAGAAGAAAAGATAACTGGATAACTGGAGCTTTACATCTACCCAAGCTCCTAAAGACTGGAACAGCAATCCGATCAAGCTCCACTACCGCTAGGATCCACCGTAGGACCTGAGGGTTGGAAAAAGATAAAAGCAACGGGGTCAGACATAAGTCTGAGTGAGTCCTATAACTTTAACAATACAACCCTTAAAGTAACCAGAGAAGACATAAACTTGACCTACGGTAATATCTGGGGATGAATGGCTACACTAAGCAGCTTGGTAAACTTAGGATAAACCGAGATAACCGTAAGGACGCATCTACCCACCCAAGGATAATTACTAACTGCACCACACCAGTCATTCCTACTTAAAGGTTGATCCCTTCCAAGGACTTGAAAATTTATCCAATAGTTTCATGTACCCCTAGCCCACTACATAGGTGTCGTCTGCCCCTATCTCCACTAGGTGTACTTAGCACTTTTACCCAGTAGTTTCGTGTACCCCTACATAGGTGCCGTCTGCCCCTATCTTTATTGGGTGTACCCACTACTCCCCATTGATCGGCTCCCTACCGTAGATACCCGTGCTGGTCCCACAGTGGGGTGTATCACTCCCCTAAAGTGGCTACCCAATACTATCAACGGTGCACGGCTTTATATCTACACGATGCAACAACGGCTTATCTACCAGCCCGGGCCCACACACGCATATGAAACCCGTTGGACTTGTGTTGCCACCGCTAACCCGTTTTGGCCTCTTATAATCAAGCCCAATATGCGTGTCCCGTCACTCGACATGGGTCGAGCCCACAAAGATACGTTTGGGATATTGGTTGAAATGGGTCCCCACAAGCTACCCACCTAAGCTTGTCACATATCTAGTGTATCCCACTTAACCCTTTAATCATGTTTAATTACATGTTTCCACTTGGTTAAGTATTCTAATCGTATTTTCTATTGCCACCCAAGGCAACCCACTAGATTCCACATGCCACCCAAGGCAACCACTAAATTCCCACATGCCACCCAAGGCATCCACTTAACCCCTCATGTCCCACTACATGCTAATATGGTTAAGTGTTTCTTAATTAATTAAGACCGTGATCTCCCATAAAGACCTCCCACATTAGACTGGCTGTTATGACCGCCTGGTTAAGCCGGTAGAGACCGGGCAGTCTTACGTCATAACAGAGTCTAACCTCGTGTCATTACTTTAATCACGTATTTAATTTATGGCTAAGACCTCTCACATTGGGCTGACATTTGTAGCAACTGGTTAGGCCGGTCGGGTCCGGGCAGTTTTACACTACAAATGAGTCCAACCTCGTGTCTTAGTCGATTAATTACACCTAATTAATCACCCCCATATTAATTATCCCTAATTAATATCAAGCTTTCCATAACATGGGTAGACGTAACTCAATAGGTAAATTCCCATGGGGTAGACCTAACTCAATAGGTAAATTCCCACTTATGGTAATTTATTTTTATGGTATGCTTAATCATACCCAATCATACATTTATTAACATATTTATTAACCCCATCGTTCCCCACGTAAATCGATCTCATTTCATAACATAATAAAGGGGAAGATCCATCACAAATATCATGGGTTTAGCATATAACTTTTTCATGGGTTAAGAGGATGTCAACTTGCATATATGAGCATATTTTAACCCAACTACATTTAACCCAAACTTGTATATTATCATACACTTATCTTGCATAACATGTTGAACTTGAATATAAGCATTCTCATAACTTGCATAACATGTTAATCATGCATTTAAGCATACACATAACTTGCAAAAGCATTCACATACTTGCATAAGCATGCATAACTTGCATATCACATTAAACTTGCATTTAAGCATATACATATCTTGCATAAGCATTCACATACTTGCATAAGCATGCATAACTTGCATATCACATGAAACTTGCATTTAAGCATATACACAACTTGCATAAGTATTCATATACTTGCATAAACATGCATATCACATTAAACTTGCATTTAAGCATATACACAACTTGGATATGAATTTGCATAACTTACTTTGTTAAACATGCATAAATCCACTTGTTAAATATGCATAAACCCACATATTAAACATGCATAAACCCATTTGCCAAACATGCATAAACCAACTTATTAAGCATGCATAAACCAACTTATCAAACATGCATAAACTCATTTATTAATTATGCATAAACATAGAAAAACATAGAGTAGCATATCATTCTAAATGATTCAAACTCACTAATCCGCATTTAAGACCATAAGTCTCATTACACCCAATCTACTTACTTTAACAATTGATGTTAAAGTGATAGAAACTCACCAAAACCAAGATTAGCAAACTTATGAAGGGAAATTAGTTGCTAACTATGAAGATGGTGATGATTAGAGAGGGATTAGCTTGCAACTTCCTTCTTAAATTAGTGGAGGCTCCTTCTAGGATTTAATTTGGCGGCACGAGGCCATCATTTCTATTTTTAGTATGGATTAGGGTAGGTTTAGGGTGTATTTATAGATTAGGAGAGTGTTTTAGGCCCTTAGATTAACCCTAGATTAGATTAGGTCCGTTAGATTTAGGAAATCTCTAGAACCCAGCCCTCCAAGCCAGCCTAGAACCCAACCTGGTGCACCCAGGTTCTCTAGACGCCGCACCCCTGTCGACAGGCAAGTCGACAGGCAAGTCGACACCCCTGTCGACAGCCCTGTCGACATGGGTAGGGCGGGAAGCTTCTCGCCTGCCCCCTGCTGGCTTCAATTTGAAATCCGAATTTTAAATCTTTAAATCTGTTTTTAGCTTTAATTTTCTGCAAACTTCTTTGGGCCATAACCGGGCCATACGGACTCCGATTCTCGAAAACTCGGACTCTATTTCGCGTATTTTTCCGAGACGAACGCAATGACGCAGCCCATTACCCCCAATTCTCACATCTGAGATTATTTATCCTGTAATTAGTGAATTTTAGTATTTAACTAAAATTCGGGGTGTTACACAGTGTTTTAAATAACATTCGTTCTTTAACCCGATAATCAATGGGATGTGACTTTGGGTTTATCGTGAACTGTGTTTTAAATGACACTGATTCTTTAACCCAGTCAAAGATTAAAACTAAGTGGAGTTTTAATGAATCTTTAATTAGATTGAAAAGATCGAGAATGGAGTATCACCAGTTTTACTCCAGGCGATAGTTAAATCTTTAATTAGATTTGAACGTGAAATGGTAATTGAATTTACCGATAACACCGTGGTGTTAGATATGAAGTATAACCAGTTTTATTTCATGGGATGAACAGGTTGGGATTGGGAAATAAAATAAATGATTACTTCGGTGTGGTTCGCTAATCCCGACTAGTTTGAATTGATATTCAAAGGAGATTAAAGAATAAATTTAAAGAATTTATCTTGGATAAAATTAATGGGAACTTTTCCCAAAGTATAGGAAATTTTGAATAAAAGAATATTCTGAATTGGAATGAGGCGTATGTTGTGTTTGTGTAACACTTTTATAATATATACGCGAGTTATTCAGAAAGACCGGGTTTATCCCATTCTGAATAACTGATTCGACGTGGTGTCGAAGATGAAGACGGTGGTCGAAGACCAGAAGTCTTCATGTCGTTTGGGTGATTACTGATGATCTTGATTGGGCTGTACACCCAAGAAGATGGAAACAGTTTGTGATCGTCCAGACGTACTTGGAGATCGATGGATATGCGAGGTACTAGGTGCCTCCGGTTTCGTTCAGACCCAGAACGGAGTTGTAAATGGACTGTGTGTCTGACATTGGATTTTAGTCCGTGCGATTGATCTCTATTAAATGTATATCTGTTTGGCGGCGGAGAATTTATTCTCTTGCTTAACCCCTTCTCTGAGACGTACGAGCTCAGGGGTTATATATTGATGGATATCAAACGCATGGAGTGAATTGCCTGTGTGGCATGCCTAAGTGGCAATTGATCGAGGCTTCTGTTGAAAAGCAAAGTCTTGTGGTGATGATCGAAGCACGGCCTTTGTGTCGTAGCTTTGTGTAACGCTTACTTCGCGAGTTTCACACCCGGTATGAACCAAAAACGGGAAACGGACCTCAGGGAGGACTTGCGTTTCTTTCTAGTTAGAAGTGGCGTCAGTGGTTTTACATGCCCTGACGAGTTTGACTTATGTGGTTGTTGCTGTTGCGAGGCGCCTCGGTTATATCGGTTTCAGCCGATGCATTCTGGTCGGCAGACGGACCAGACTTACACCCCATAGGGTGGGGAAACGTAGTGTTCAGGCATAATAATCCACATCGGTGGACCGGCCCTGACGATCTAAAGGCTTGCCTGCGCGCTTGCCTGTGGCTGGGGCTAGAGAGTCACGAATCGGTTGAGGACGATCCCTAGCCTCGGTTCATACCATAAATGATAACCCAGCTTCCAATACGACATTTGCGGTTTTATTTGTAAACCTATATATGGTGACATAGTGGGATGGGGCGCTCATGCCGCCTATGATTGATACTTATGATTTGAAGTTGTTTTATACACTATGCACTTATAATAGTATCAAATGATTTGTTTTAAACGTATCAAGCATTCTTGGCTATTATAAGGTAAAAACCCTATCCTCCGGCTTGCGTTGCATTGTGTGATGGGAACTGGGTCTTATAATAGCTTCATTCTTCTTTATTTAGCATTGCGCTGATGTTTTATGCACTGGTATTCTTGGGAGGAAACCCGTTCCGTGTTATACGGCGTGGTCCCTTGATTTACCTAACTTTAAAAACAAAGATGAAAAACTGTTTTAGTTCTCACACCAGTCACATGACTGACCTGGAGTTTATTGTTTTAACCTAAACTCTGGGTGCCCTTATTTTGACACGGGCAGCTAGTAGTTTTGGTTTTGCAGATTTATATTCACAGGATCCTGGTTTACAGCTGGAACGATATCCGGAAAGCTTTGTATCCGTATTTCTTCTTCTAGTTGTGTATTGTATTATTTTCCGCTGCTATGTATTTAAATGTAATTTAAATCTCTGATATTTCTGTGTAATATTCATTTATACTCTTTATATTCTTGTAATCTGATGCATTGTTGTAATATACAATGGAATGTTCTTCTGTATGCGTTCTATTTTGTCGTGTTCTCGAACTATCCGACACTTTCCTTTACGGGGAAGTTACGGGTTTTCACAGTTGGTATCAGAGCTTTGGTTTACAAAGCAGAGAACAAGGAACATTAGAACCGTACGAAAGAATTCATCAAATATTGGATTAACAATATCCAATGAGAGTGACTCGTTAGAGATGGGATCAGTAGTATCCTAGAACGAGTGTGAAGGGTATATTTTTGAAAATGAAAACAATTTTGTTTTGAAAATTTAAATCAATTATTCGTATTTGATTATTTATTTATATTGATATGGACAGTCCAGTATATAAATATTTTGCGTATACGTCTGATCCACGTGTATTTGAAATTTTAATATATTGGATAGATATATCATCACACTCTAGTCGCCCGAAGATGATATTGATGATGGTGCATCATCATCAGCATTTATATTCGAGTGTCGAAGGTGTGATATCTTTATATTTCCTATTGACTGGTGTGAGAACCAAAAACTATATAGGATCTATTGTTGTGATTTGGCACCAAAAATCTGATTTTTGTATATGTATCAAAATTATGAATTTGAAACTCTAATTCACTAATTGATTGATGTTTGTGTTGTTTGTTCATTTGTTTGCTAATTTTGAACCATTATGCCTAATTTGATCGAATAATGAATTGTATTGAAATTGGTCGCATTTGCTTGCATATACATATACTTATTTTGAATAGGTCATAGCAAGGAGGCTAGAGCCGAAGAATAAAATTTGTTTGCCCGACAAATAGGTACATGTTTGATACATAATTTACTGTTTTGTTTGGGTGATGATGATTTTATGAGCCTATTGGCTAGCCGCTTGGCTTTTTCTTTTTCTTTTTGAGATCTGAAGGACCGGGGAAGCTATTTGAAATTCCCCGATGCTCCCGGTGCAGGGGAGGTTATGGCGAAATTTTTCAAAATTTTAGGGTGTTAGCCAAATTTTTGAAAATTTGAAAATTCTCAGAAACTAAAAAGTTGGAGAAGGAAAGCCAGATCGAGCGTAGAGTTGATTAATCAAACCACTTTCGACTTTGTTCCTTTTCGGGGACGAAAAGTTTTAAGTGGGGGAGATTGTAATAACCCGTAAAATGCGAGCCAGTTTGAAATTTTTATTTTGGCAATTTTAGCGAGTTTTTATTATTTAAAATGAATTATTTTAAATAATATCGACGAGAAATTTATTTTGAATATAATTCAAACGTATATATTATATACGTCGTCGTTAGAATATATATATTTATATATAATTATAAATAGAATTGAAAATGGCGCGGTAGTTCGATAATTCGATTTCAAACTTCAATTGAATGTATCGGGTGCAAAACAATCCGGATTTTATTGAAACCAAAAACATTAGGATCTATTTGATAATATCTTTCCAACGAATTCGAAAAATCAAGATTTCATAGTGGGAAACAAAAGATATGTCCAGTTGAAAATTCTGAATAGTCGCTATGGAATTCAGGCCCTTAAAAATGGAAATTTTGCAAACGACCTCGGATTTCGACGAAACCAGTTTTGTTGGGTCCGCAGTGTCAAGTTATTGCTAGGTTTTAAATTTCATAATTTTTCGAATCAATATGTGAGCGTGGCAAAGGAAAACGCGTTTGACCAGTTTCAGCTGATTTTAATCGACTGGAAATCGGCCATTTTTCAAACGGTCTCAGAATTCGACGAAACTAGTTTTGTTAGGACCGTATCGTCAATACGAAGCTAGAAAATATTTTTCTGGAATTTTTCTAGTTAGTATGTGACCCCGGTAATTTGAAATGTACGTATTAAAATTCAATATAGTGATTTAAATGTAGATTTAACGGAAACTGATCGTAACAATCGAATTGGCCTACGATACATATCCCATTGTGTTCGGAATGGGGGTAAAACGCTAGGGACGACAGTCGATGGGTTCGAATTGGGATTCAAAATAAAAGTCAACTTAAAAGAGAATAATAAAATAATAATTAAACCTAGTCAACCCTCATTCTCTCTCTACCCCTTTCTCCCTTTCAGCCCCCCCTCCCCGGTCGTTATTCTGTAAAAAAAAAAAAGAAACCTAATCTAAATCGCGCAGCCTCCCCTCGACGGAGCGTCCTCCTCCGTTGCCACCAGGTGGCGCCGCCCACTACTAGACCCCCCTCGACGGAGCGCCCTCCCCCTAGCTCTCCGGCGCCCCGTACTCTCTCTCACCTTTCCACCGTAAAGCCCCAAACCATCCAACCTCAAGACCGCCACTTCCTCTAGTTGATGCTCCGACTCTGACGCAGCTCAGCAAGCTCCTCCACCTCGGCCATCTCTCCCCCTTCTTGAAAACGTGAGTTTTATTGTATTATTTAATATATATTCTTTTTCAGTTTTATATGAGTTATTATGAATAAAAAGCTTGGATTATGAACGAACTAAAGGATTCGATTTTTATCCGCTATAAGACATGTTTTTTTTATTTACTTAAAGGTTTGATTTTTTATTATTTAAAGGCGAGATCTTTATTTGTTTAAAGTTGTGATTTTTCATGAGGATAAAAATAGAATTTTTATATAAGGTATGAATATAAAAATATAATTTTTATATAAGAATGAGGTTAAAAACAGAATTTTTATATAAGGTATGAATATAAAAATATAATCTTTATATAAGAATGAAGTTAAAAATATAATTTTTACACTAGTGGCAAATTAAAAATATGATTTTTATATATTGAACTTCGAATTAAAAATATGATTTTTATATATTGAACTTCGAATTAAAAATATGATTTTTATATATTGAAATTCGAATTAAAAATATGATTTTTATATATTGAACTTCGAATTAAAAATATGATTTTTATATATTGAACTTCGAATTAAAATTGTGATTTTTATATATTGAACTTCGAATTAAAAATATGATTTTTATATATTGAACTTCGAATTAAAAATGTGATTTTTATATATTGAACTTCGAATTAAAAATATGATTTTTATATATTGAACATCGAAATAAAAATGTGATTTTTATATATTGAAAAGCGAAGTAAAAATTCGATTTTTATATATGTAGTGGCTACGGGCAACGAAGATGACGAAGATGCGATAGCGATGAAGATTTCTATCAGTGGAGAGCCGTGAAGTTAGGATAGCTATCGGTGAGAATTTCTCACCTTTCAATTTCTTTTCTAGTTATATATATATACTAGGATGCAGACGGTGCTTAGTAGCACCCGACACAATCGTCCACAGACCATGGACTTGTTTGTTTGGTTGCAAAAATTAATTTGATGACTTGATTTGAATTGGTTGTTTGGTGAATTTGATTGATGTGTGAATGGCGTGGGCCTTCACTAGACCGGGGATAAGGCTAGGCCTTGTCCCGTTCCTAGTATCGTGCCGTTATGCCGCCGAAATTTTCTAAAATAAGTTAGAAAAATAAAAATATCATTTTATTTAAAAAAATGAACTGAATAGAAATTCATATGTTGGAATAAAATGTTTTGTCGTTAAAAATATAATTTTTAACGTGAATGTGAATAAATAAATATTCATTTACAAACCAGACGGTTTGTTTATGTACACTTATTTGAATGACATTGATTGGGACGATAAATTTTACACATCGCCCAACTGCACAACTAAAATCTGTGTTTGATTGTTTGAAACCCCACACGAGTGTTGGGATGAAATATGAATTTCACTCATCCTGATTGATTAAATATGTCGATCGATTGATTGACAGGCTGTTATAAGCGTTGAATATCTATATTTGATGCTTATACAGTGTAGTGCACTTTGGTTGATGGTTGATTATTTTTCAATGCTATTATATACATGTGTTGTATGGAAATCCATATAATTAATTTTATATGGTAATTGATTGGGCCTCATTCCAATTTGAAAAATAAAGAAAATTTGAAAATAGAAATTTATGAAGCCGTGTTGATTAGATTGACGCCATTTTGACGTGAACGATATTTATATCGATTTTATTCATTTTAAAATGAATATTGAAAAGTGATTTCGAAATCGACGATTTCGAAATGAATTGAATTGAAAACGATTTCGAAATGAATTGAATTGAAAACGATTTCGAAATGAATTGAATTGAAAACGATTTCGAAATGAATTGAATTGAAAACGATTTCGAAATGAATTGAATTGAAAACGATTTCGAAATGAATTGAATTGAAAACGATTTCGAAATGAATTGAATTGAAAACGATTTCGAAATGAATTGAATTGAAAACGATTTCGAAATGAAATGAATTGAAAACGATTTCGAAATGAATTGAATTGAAAACGATTTCGAAATGAATTGAAAACGAATTCAAATTGAATTGAAAGCAAATTGAAATGAATTCAAATTGAATTGAAATTTGAATTGAATAGAAATGAATTTTAAAACGAATTTATAGAGAAGAATTCAATTTTGATTTGAATTGAAACGGAAGTTGAAATTGCTTTTGAAACGAATTTAAAACTATTTATATAATTCGTTTTAAATAGAAATCGACGAAATATATTATATATATTATATATATATATATAATATAATGGCCTGAATAGAACGCGCCGCGCCGCGGCAGTTCGTGAATTTCGACCATTTATTTCAAACGGACATTGCGGGAGATCCGACCGTCGGATTCTCCTAAAACCAGAACCGTTGGGTTCGTATCGAAAAGAGCTTTCTAACGAATATTAGAAATTAGAAATCTAACGGTTGGATTTGGAATTATGTCCAAATCAAATTTGAAAAAGGTCGTTGTAAGTGCAGTTCGATGGCCATGGATGGAAATCGACTGTACGGGCCTTAATAAAATTATTAAAAATAGTAATAATTTGTGTAAAATCATAAGAAATGATTTATGAAGATTTGGGATGAAAAACTTCATGTTTGAAAAGATAAAAATAGATTTTTATCGAAATGAACTGGTTTTGAACTAGAATTATAATTCTATTTATTTTTAAATAAATAAATTGAATTTAAAAAGGGTTTTAAAAATAACCAGAATATCCAATGATTGCATTGGAGTGGATTTGAATCGAAATTGTCTTCGGAATATTTCGATGTTGGAATTCGTGATTATACAGATGTTGTTATGGAAATTTGAAAGATATATATTTATATCGTTATTTCCAATACGACATTTGTTAGTCGTAGAATTCGATATTGAATATAAGCCGATATATTTTCTATTCAGAGCCTTGTATTGATATCGAATGTGATTTGGGTTTGTCGTGAGTGGTGTCTTCACTAACACTGTTCTTGAACACAGTTGAGAAAAGGTTAAATCTTTTTATTTAGATTTAATGAAGTGTACCAATTAAAGAATATTTAATTGGAATTGAATTGTTATTGATTTTTGGGTTTATCGTGGACAGTGTTTTAAATAACACTCGTTCTTTAACCCGATAATCAATGGGATGTGACTTTGGGTTTATCGTGAACTGTGTTTTAAATGACACTGATTCTTTAACCCAGTCAAAGATTAAAACTAAGTGGAGTTTTAATGAATCTTTAATTAGATTGAAAAGATCGAGAATGGAGTATCACCAGTTTTACTCCAGGCGATAGTTAAATCTTTAATTAGATTTGAACGTGAAATGGTAATTGAATTTAACGATAACACCGTGGTGTTAGATATGAAGTATAACCAGTTTTACTTCATGGGATGAACAGGTTGGGATTGGGAAATAAAATAAATGATTACTTCGGTGTGGTTCGCTAATCCCGACTAGTTTGAATTGATATTCAAAGGAGATTAAAGAATAAATTGAAAGAATTTATCTTGGATAAAATTAATGGGAACTTTTCCCAAAGTATAGGAAATTTTGAATAAAAGAATATTCTAAATTGGAATGAGGCGTATGTTGTGTTTGTGTAACACTTTTATAATATATACGCGAGTTATTTAGAAAGACCGGGTTTATCCCATTCTGAATAACTGATTCGACGTGGTGTCGAAGATGAAGACGGTGGTCGAAGACCAGAAGTCTTCACGTCGTTTGGGTGATTACTGATGATCTTGATTGGGCTGTACACCCAAGAAGATGGAAACAGTTTGTGATCGTCCAGACGTACTTGGAGATCGATGGATATGCGAGGTACTAGGTGCCTCCGGTTTCGTTCAGACCCAGAACGGACTTGTAAATGGACTGTGTGTCTGACATTGGATTTTAGTCCGTGCGATTGATCTCTATTAAATATATATCTGTTTGGCGGCGGAGAATTTATTCTCTTGCTTAACGCCCTTCTCTGAGACGTACGAGCTCAGGGGTTATATATTGATGGATATCAAACGCATGGAGTGAATTGCCTGTGTGGCATGCCTAAGTGGCAATTGATCGAGGCTTCTGTTGAAAAGCAAAGTCTTGTGGTGATGATCGAAGCACGGCCTTTGTGGCGTAGCTTTGTGTAACGCTTACTTCGCGAGTTTCACACCCGGTATGAACCAAAAACGGGAGACGGACCTCAGGGAGGACTTGCGTTTCTTTCTAGTTAGAAGTGGCGTCAGTGGTTTTACACGCCCTGACGAGTTTGACTTATGTGGTTGTTGCTGTTGCGAGGCGCCTCGGTTATATCGGTTTCGGCCGATGCATTCTGGTCGGCAGACGGACCAGACTTACACCCCATAGGGTGGGGAAACGTAGTGTTCAGGCATAATAATCCACATCGGTGGACCGGCCCTGACGATCTAAAGGCTTGCCTGCGCGCTTGCCTGTGGCTGGGGCTAGAGAGTCACGAATCGGTTGAGGACGATCCCTAGCCTCGGTTCATACCATAAATGATAACCCAGCTTCCAATACGACATTTGCGGTTTTATTTGTAAACCTATATATGGTGACATAGTGGGATGGGGCGCTCATGCCGGCTATGATTGATACTTATGATTTGAAGTTGTTTTATACACTATGCACTTATAATAGTATCAAATGATTTGTTTTAAACATATCAAGCATTCTTGGCTATTATAAGGTAAAAACCCTATCCTCCAGCTTGCGTTGCATTGTGTGATGGGAACTGGGTCTTATAATAGCTTCATTCTTCTTTATTTAGCATTGCGCTGATGTTTTATGCACTGGTATTCTTGGGAGGAAACCCGTTCCATGTTATACGGCGTGGTCCCTTGATTTACCTAACTTTAAAAACAAAGATTAAAAACTGTTTTAGTTCTCACACCAGTCACATGACTGACCTGGAGTTTATTGTTTTAACCTAAACTCTGGGTGCCCTTATTTTGACATGGGCAGCTAGTAGTTTTGGTTTTGCAGATTTATATTCACAGGATCCTGGTTTACAGCTGGAACGATATCCGGGAAGCTTTGTATCCGTATTTCTTCTTCTAGTTGTGTATTGTATTATTTTCCGCTGCTATGTATTTAAATGTAATTTAAATCTCTGATATTTCTGTGTAATATTCATTTATACTCTGTATATTCTTGTAATCTGATGCATTGTTGTAATATACAATGGAATGTTCTTTTGTATGCGTTCTATTTTGTCGTGTTCTCGAACTATCCGACACTTTCCTTTACGGGGAAGTTACGGGTTTTCACATAATATATATGTCAAATTATATTCAAAATAAATTTCTTGTCGTTTTTATTTAAAATAATCTATTTTGAAATATTCAAAATTCGCTAAAATTGCCAAAATAAAAATTTTAAACTGGCTCGGATTTTCGGGTTGTTACATTTTCCCATATTCGATAATATTTTATGGTACTTAAATACTAAAATTCTAGGGTTAGGGCAGCTCAAACACAACAAAGTCAATCACTGAATATATATATCACACCACACATCAAAATCAAGGAAAAACAGTAATATAAATATTGAGGAGCCTAGTTGGGTCCCTCCAACCTGTTTCCCTGCATCCTCAGATGTTAATAACATCAATAATATTATTTCACATCAATATGAAATATCAGTGCTAATAAGCGATCAACGATGTGATCATATCAACCAATTTTTCAACCATTCAACAAAGCAACCATCACATAGTATAAAATAAATTTAAAAACTCGTTTATATGAAAATATAAACGAAGCAGAGTCAGTGAGTTTACTCACCTTGTTCTATAGTTTATGATTCTGCTTTTGTTTCGCTTAAAATCAAACATGCGTTTGATTTTAACCCAAAAACCATGTAGATCTGTTCTAAATCAATATAGTTCCACAGCGTAGATTTCCTTGATACGATACCTACACCGCTTGTCGCGTTTAATTCTGTTCATGAACAAACAACTTATAGTCGTTATAAGTTTCAAGTAAAATAATTTTCCTAATTTTTTTATTCAAAACAAATTAGTCTAAATTATACCGTGAGTTATGTAATTAACATGGTCAAACCCCCCATCACGTGTTGCGTCATCTTGCTCCCAATCCGCTAATCACTCCTCTTAAGTCCCACGTCTTCTTCTTCTTAAACTTAGGTCGTTCTAACTAAATAAAAATACAACTCCTGCATGGCCATTAGTTTTTAATAATATTTTAATTTAATTTATATTTACCTAACTATAATTATGAACATAATTAATTATTAATTATAACTAACCAACGTTCTACGTTGATTTCTTTTCTTCTTACTGTAACACCCAACTCCCTTCCGTTGAGAAAACCGCCATCTTCCTTACCCGAAATGCACAAACGCCCTCAAGCGCGAGCGTTAACCTAGAACCAGATCATCGGGGTTCGATGCTTCTCGATTTCCACCCAATTCCATTCTGGTGTGAGCTCTGACTTCACCCACCCTCCTTTCATCAACTCGCTACCAAGAATCCCAGTCCGTATTGTCTATCCAAAGACGGTGCAACAGGAACCCGTGGCTTACTCGGGCCATCGGAACCCTCCAATCACCGTCAATCAACACGCTAGGCTCCCCTAATCTCACTACAATCTCATAGCAGCCTCCAAACCCCCTTAGTTCATCGCACATCAGTAGTAGTTCACTCCTGACCGAGATCGAAAATCACTATTCAGGGTATTAGTATTATTACTTTAATAAATGCCACGATCCCACTTTCGATTCCTCAAGAAGTGCGACTTTAAAGTATGATGGAGATGAGTACTAGAGGGAGGACAAGTTTGGAGTGTTTAAGGATATTAGCTGGGTCTGTGTAATGAAGTGGGAAGAGGAAACTAGTGATTGTTTTCATTTTTACTTTTGGAACTGGAAAGATAAAATATCAGTATTTAAAGAGAAAGCAACGTGAGGGCCACGGGATTAAAACTTGGCAGGCACGGGGAAAACCAAACATGGAGAGCACGGTATCAGTTGCCTTGGAATGCACGGTTTTGATAAGGCTTGGCAGACACTGTATTATAATTGCCTTCGCACACAAGTGTTGGTACATATAGGTACGCTAGGACAGCTTAGGCATGTGGTAAGGGTGTTTAATTTACTTGTCCATTTTATTTGTGCCAGGTAGTATATGCGGTTGTTATATACTTTCATTTGAAGTGATTTTGTAATAAAAATATTGTTTACAATCTTGATACTAAGGCATCACGATGTATCTTCTTTTCCTTCAATGTAAAATATTCATGTATATTCAGGTATAGGTTGATTTTTATGTTGGGTACATAGGATTTTCGTTCATGTCCGAACTGCTACGGACAAAAATAAGAGTATGGTCGTGTCCAGCGAGGTACCACGATCCCAAAAATATAATAATATCGGTAGTTTAACTTATATTATGAAACCCCAAAATATTGATATAGGGTGCAAAATGCTCCAAATAAAAAGTTGCGTATTCAATTAATTAAAAATTACAGTAAAATTCTAAAAATTAAATTATCACTATGTCTCTAAAGAACCTTGTCCAAATTCAAGACCGATATTTAAATTTATTTAAATAACCATTATGGCATATATACGATTTCACGGCGACTTTCTGAAATTTTGATTTGGACGAAATTCACAATATATAAGACGAAATATCGATTTTTCACTTCCATTAGAAAGATACAGTTAAGCAGAACCAAACGTTTTTTCTTTCAAATAAATCCGACTTATTTTGAATCCTGTATATTCGGTTGAAGTTAAAATCGTAAATTACGAACTACCGCGACTATTTCGAGCTCGTTTTAAATTATATTATAAATTATACGTTTAAATATTGTTTTATTAAATAAATTTCTATATATAATTGAAATAAAATATTTAAAACAAATTTAAATATTCAGAATTCAATGGCTAAAAATCCGGGTCGTTACATTCCTTCCCCCTTAAAATAATTTCGTCCTCGAAATTGCTAAGGTAGGAAAAGATGCTACATACTCTATTAACTAGGTCCAAAAATCCTTTTTGTTCAATTCTTAACTCCAGTTTAACTGGACCAATTAAAATATTAATTTATTCTTACAAACGAAAATTATCAAAAATTCTAAAAAATTTCTAACACTTTAAATTCTGAATTTTTTTTGCAGCATCTCCTCTACACGGCTTAATCGGTACAACCACAACTCGCCTTTCTAGGCCTTCTTCTATCCAAAAGAAAATCAAAAGGCCAAGCGACTTGCCCCGTAGGCTCAAAAAATCATCAAACCCAAGTAATATTGTAAACATATACCTTTTTGTCGGGCATAATTCTATCTCTTGCATTTGCTTTCCTTCAATATCTGCTCAGCATACATATATATTTCCAATCAGTTCCAAATCAATCCAACCTTCGGTCTTTAACTTTCTGATTAGTTCACTTCTATCCACCAATCCAAACTGAGTTCTATTCTAAAAAATTAATCCTCTAATTCTGCTTGAGTTCAATTCCATCCCAGTTCAATTTCAAACAACAACATTCAACTTTTTTATACATATGTCGACTTCACTTTATTAATTACAATTTCAAGCATATATCTTTATTTAATTTCATTTGGAATTATTTTTAATCCAATCCCAATTTTGTTTAACTCAAATTAAATTTCAATTCATTTGGTACATTTTACCATTTCAATTTATTCAACCTATACAAGTTAAGTTTGAATTTTCAGTATTCAAATTTTTTGGGTTTTATTTTCAAACTAGTTTGAAACCACATATATTTATAATCAACTCAATTCAAAACATTTGAATTTATAAATCAACTCCCTTTTTCTCAAACAATTTCCACCAATAAATCTAGTATGGTAGCAATTCATCACTTAGAAACTTGAAAATGAATACCGATAATGTCGCGATCCATTATCAGAATTATTTTCTCGCCACTGAAGTGATTTCACTGCTTAATCTCTTTAAAAATCTATTTAAAGTCATTCTTATTCAAAATTTCTTTAAAGTAGTGTTATATAACTTTAAAATATTTCAGAAAATATTTTATAAACACCTGGGATTTAAATCCAAAATTTTGATTGGAATCCAGTTCCAATTTAGCTTATTAGTATATCGCATTCATATACCAATTCAAATTTGGTTTTATATAACCATTTCAATATTTCATAACCCATTTGATAATAATAACCAACATAACCCTATATTATAATATTTCATAAATTTATCCCTTTATACCAAAATAATCTTTGGGTAAAATTATATTATTTACCCATTTTTCAAACAATACTGCGTCGAATTGTTTTGTTCGAGAGTTTAGAAACACCTATCGATATAGTTGTACATCCTGTATTGACCAGAATTCATAAACCACTCAACAAACCAGCCAACACAATATAATTTTTTTATCATATCTACATATACGCACTCATATATATACACTCAATCTAGGTTATTACTAACCCCATCTCTGTTGAGTCACGCCACAGAGCCAAGGTTACTACTCAACCTTCGGCTCTGATACCAACTGTAACGACCCGAATTTTCAAACTCTTTGAGTCGACTAATAACACCACACGTCCAACCCAAAGTGCACAGGAATACGAATCATTATTAGAAAGAAGTTAGAGGGTGAGAAATAGAAAGAAAGAAATATTAAAATAGAAGAAAACGAATATCACAAACTCATAGCGGAACGAATAAAATATATTTTGATAACATAAACTTTGAAATACAAATCAGTAACTTTTTATACATACCATCATCAGAGCACAATGGTAATCTATGGAACAGTTATGGATACCTGTTTCCAGATACATAAACAGTACACAACGGAAATATGATAGTCTATAGCTATCAGGTGAAACCTCCTGCTTCGAGCTCCTCCAAGTAAATCTAAAAAATCCCAACTACTTGACTGTCTGTACAAATTTGGCACCCAAGAATTTAGGGAAAACAAACAAAATAAACTCTGGGTCAGTCATGGGACTAGTGTGAGTAAACTCCAACCATTTGTTTAACTTTCAAAAATCCTTTCGACAGAAATGATAATCGTAAGACCGATCGATACATAAACACGGATGGTTTTTACCTTAGGATAACAAAATTATTTTTGATATCAAATCCAGTGATATATAATAATGTTTACATCAAATAAATAGAATCTAGCGGAATGCTTGCATCTCACGCTCCATATATAATATAAAAATGAAAACCGCAGGGCGCTTAGTGGAGATTGGATTCCCAACATGACAATGTATGGGACCACCTTCCGATAGTGTATCTCTAGAGATGAATACACTGGGCTAAACAAGAACATCTTGCAACCCGACCCTCACATGACCGACCACTCATTTTTCTTAAGGTATCGAATGTATATCACCAACGGTTGGGATCAGCAACCGTTACCCGAAAGGGACAGCATCAATAGATTAAAGAAGCAAATGGAATTTCTCTAGACAGGTGATTATACATCCTAATGGGTGCGACCACATATCCATGGTGCCTGCCCGATTTTTGTCAAATTCTGGCTTGTGAGGCTTGAGGTTTTAATTATCTTCCAAAACATCTGGCCACCATTCACTTTGAACGCCACATCGTCATACCCGCCAAATCACAAATTTATTTCCCCAAAATTACCATGGGTATAAAGCTAAGAGAAACGAGTTCCTCCGCCACCAAACGTATGTACGTTTGAAGAGATCAACTTACACGATCCATCAGATATACTCTGTTTGACATTCGTCCATTCACGTTGCCCTGGGACTGGACAAACTGAAGGCACTATCCTGTAAATGTAACGATACGCAATTTGCCCTACCTTAATATATCGGTAGATCGACTAAAATCGTACAAAACCCGAACACGTTAACTCTGGGAATACAACAACATCAGAACAATAACAGCAGACATTTGTTACATCATGGTAACGTAACATCAGAGTACAGAATATCAGAGTACATCGATCAATTACAGCGGAAGATAAATTACAATATTTTAATACATGCGGAAGATAAATTAAAATATTTTAATACATTGTAGCGGAAACAATAAAATAGATACAGCGGAAGATAACTATGCTTTGGACACAGCTTTAATCCAGCATTATTCTCGAGATAAGGACCTATAGACAAATTACTCGATTGCCCATGTGGAAATGAGGGCACCCGAGTTTGCGAAGGTGGAAACAAACAGCGGGTCAGTCATGGGACTGGTGTAAGAATTCCTAACTAATTTAACTAATAGTAATAAGGCAAATCCAAGGACCACGCCGCTAACGCGGAACGGGTTTATTCCAGTGGATTGTCGTGCATAATTTAAAGTAAATCGTAAAATAATTCAATGCTTTTTTTAGAAAATGGAACCATCATAAGACTCAAGTCCCATCACACAATGCAACGCAAACCAGAGGATAGAGTTTTACCTTATGATGATTAAACATGCTTGGTACGATAAAAACGGATTTGATATTATTATTAGTGTATATACGTTTCAAAAATATTTCAAAGTAAATGTATCAATCCTAGGAAGCATAGCAACCATATACTATGCCTCCATACTAGTAATACAATCAAGTCCGTAA
This sequence comes from Allium sativum, assembly GCA_030737875.1. NCBI lineage: Eukaryota > Viridiplantae > Streptophyta > Magnoliopsida > Asparagales > Amaryllidaceae > Allium > Allium sativum. The sequence continues at coordinate 443,636 of JASFAX010000104.1, forward strand.
GGTCGTATTGGAAATTGGGTTTCCATCAAGAGTCAAGGCTAGGGAGGAGCTCCTTACCGATTTGAGACACTCTAGCTAATGTCTCAGGATTCCCCGCAGTGAACCCTTGGATAGCTGTAAGGCCGGTCCACACATACAGCTTCGTGGATTGACAATTCCTGAATACATGTTTCCCTGTCCTATAGGACCTATCATCCGAGGCACGCCACATTCCATCATCCACATAAGTAAATATCAGCCAGTTTAAGCACCGACACCACTTCTAGCTAGAAAGAAACGTGCTGCTCTCCCTGCATTCCCTTCTCCCGTTTTAGACTCTACCGGGTTGTGAGGCTCGCAAAGTAATGTTATAACCACAAGGGCTGCTTTTCAACAAAGCCTTGATCATCTTCGTCTTAGCGTACCACGTTGACAATTCACGCCATGCGATTGATGACTATTAATACACAACCTTTAAGGGCGTTAAGCAAGAGAATAAATTCTCCGTCATCAACGGTCGTATCTTAATAGAAATCAGTTTACATAGAACAAAATTCAACGTCAGACACACATTCCATTTATAAGCTTATGCTCTGGGTCTGAGCGAAAGCCAAATTCGTACAAATCAACACTACGTTTGGATAACTACCCTGTTGGCCCCGTCTTGGGAGCAAATTAATCAAAGGCCTCAACACTAGTTACCCACTCGATGTGAAGATCGTCGGTCTTCAATCGCCGTCTTCAATTCTTCGAACGTTGTATCATTATTTGGAATGAGAGTAAACTCGGACTTTCCAAATAATCTTCGCATAATTATCATTTAAATTATTTCATAACCGTTATTATTTACCACTATTTTTATTTTTTATAAAAATAGATATAAATCATTCCATGTAGTCATTAACATATAAGGGCAACGAATCAACCAGACAAACAGCGCACAATCATGTTCATGTATCATATCAAGGTATCATGTTCAATGAACATTTCAATTCCATTCCCAGATTTGTTTATTAATAAATAACAACTAAAAGGTAACTTTCAATTTATTCTTTTACTGCGTAGAAAATGTAATTAAAACATCTCTTTTTCTTATTTATTTACAATACATGTGAATAAATGTTTTCCTTATCTTTTCTTATTTACTTACCCAAATGTAAATAAGTGTTTTCCTTCTTTTTTTTACATATCCTTTTTACATGAAAATGTAAATGAAAGTGTCATCTAAAATAATTCTTTTTATTGCATAAGAAAATGTAAATTTTATTTCAGATTTTATTTACATTCTTTCTCTCATTTTTTTCGAAATGTAGTATTTCCTTCTTATTCCTTACACTATAGAAAAATGTGAATTTTCTTTTTCATTCTTTACACTATATTCTCTTTTATTACATTATAAATAATGTAATTCTTCTAACTTCTTTTGTTACACAAAAAAAAAGTAATATTTCTTCTTTTGATTATATTAAGAAAAATGTAATTTACATTATACTGTAAAATCCTATCTTTCAATTGCACTGTAAAATTTCCTTCTTTAATTACGTTGTAAATGTAGTTAACATTACAGTGAAAAATTCTAACATTTTAAATTACATTAAAGAAATGCAAATTTGATTACATCATCCAATTCTTCTTCTTAATTACGTTAAAATTGTAATTCTAAATATAACGTAAAATCCCTCTCTTTTAAATTACATTCAAAATGTAATTTTCGTAACAGTGCAAATTTCTATCTTTTAAAATTACATTAAAAAGGCAAATTTGATTCTAATGTCCATTTTTTCTTCTTAATTACATTAAAAATGTAATATTCAATATAATGTAAAATCCATCTTTAATTACATATAGAAATGTAATTTTTATTGCAAATTCTCATTCTTAATAAAAATGTGATTTATTTTACATATACATAAACATGACATTTAAAATATGATTTTGATTCACATGCATTACCTTGACATTAAAATATGGTCTGATTTCATATGCATTATCATGACATTGAAATATGTTTTTATTTCATATGTATTGACGCTACTCCAAAACATGATTTTAAATCATATGCACTGAAACTACTCTAAAACATGATTTTGTATCATATGCACTGACGCTACTCTAAAATATGATTTTGTATCATATGCACTATCATATACTAAAATATGATTTTATTTTCATATTTCTATTCAAATGCTAAAAATATAATTATTTTCCTATTTCTACACATCCGGTAAAAATAAGTTTGTTTTCATATCCTAACTGCGATGCTAAAAATATAATTTTATTCATGTTTTAACGAAAACGATAAAAAATATATGATTATTTACATATTCTAACTAAAACGAAGAAAATATGATGTAACAACCCGTAAAATCTGGGCCAGTTTAAAATTTTTATTTTGGCAATTATAGCGAATTTTGATTATTTAAAATGAATTATTTTAAATAATATCGACGTGAAAATTTATTTTGAATATAAATCGATCGCATATATTATATACGTCGTCGTTAGAATATAAATAATTATATATAATTATAAATAGAATAGAAAATGGCGCGGTAGTTCGATAATTCGATTTCAAACTTCAATTGGGTGTACCGGGTGCAAAACAATCCGGATTTTAGTGAAACCAAAAATAATGGAATCTAATAGTGAATATCTTTCTAACGAATCCGAAAAATCAAGATTTCATATCAGGAATCAAAAGATATGTCCAGTTGAAAATTCTGAATAGTCGCTATGGAATTCAGGCCCTTAAAAATGGACATTTTGCAAACGACCTCGGATTTCGACGAAACCAGTTTTGTTGGGTCCGTGATGTTAAGTTATTGCTAGATTCCAAAGTTCGTAATTTTTCGAATCAATATGTGAGCGTGGCATAGGAAAACGCGTTTGACCAGTTTCAGTTGTTTTTAATCGACTGGAAATTGGCCATTTTTCATACGGTCTCAGAATTCGACGAAACTAGTTTTGTTAGGACCGTATCGTCAATACGAAGCTAGAAAATATTTTTCGGGAATTTTTCTGGTTAGTATGTGACCCCGGTAATTTGAAATGTACGTTTAAAATTCAATATAGTGATTTAAATGTAAATTCAACGAAAACTGATTCAAACAGTCGAATCAGCTTGCGATGCATATCCCATTGTGTTCGGAATGGGGGTAATTAGCTAGGGGCGCCAGTCGGTGGGCTTGATTTCGAGTTAAAACGGAAAGTCAACTTTGAATTGAATTAAATAGTTAAATTTAAAAAAAAAATATAATATATAAAATATAACCCTTCCCCTTAAAAACCCGTAGGTCCCCCCTTTATTCTCAGTTCAGTAATCGAACGGAAAAAAAAAAAAAAAAAACTCCTCCGGTCGATCTCCAGGCGGAGCGCCGCCACCATCGTCGATGCGACCAACCTCCCCTCGTCGCAGCCACCATCGCGCGCAGTCGCCCTCCCCCTCGATTTCCACAAACCCATAAATCGATCGACGCGCTTCAGCCCAGCCCCACCTCCACCAGGCACCGCCGCAGCTCTTTCCCCCTCCTCTGGCGATTGGCGCTGCCACCCAGGCCTCGACGCTCTCGCCCCGCTTCCCCCTTTGAAATGTAGACCCACGTAAGCCACAAACCCTACCCCAAATCTGCCAAAATACATCACCTCCGACCGCCACCAGACCACCGTGCCTTTCCCCGACGTCCTAGACCTCCGGCGCCCCCTCCTCTGCCACGTCAGCGCGATGATGGCCCTCCTCCTTTGAAGATCCGATTTTATACCTAAAAGAAAGGTGATTTTCTTATATAATTAAATTCAGTTTTAATTTCTATAATTCAGTTTTAATTATAGTTTTTATTTAAAATGTATATGGAAAAAAAAATATTTTTTTTTACATGAAAAGATTTGATTTTTTTTTTCGATTAGAAAAAGATTTGATTTTTCGTATGTAAAAGAAAAGATTTTTAAAATATATTCTTTAGTGTATAGCGACTATAAAAATATGATTTGATCGGAAAAATATACATATGATTTTGATAAGAAAAATATACATATGATTTTGATAAGAAAAATATACGTACATTTTGAATTGAAAGAAATAACATCGTTTTGAAGAGGGATTTTTATGTACCTTAGCATTATATAGGAAAGATGTGATTTTTTTTAAAAGTATGAAGCGATAGAAAAATAGAATTTTTATATATTGAACTTCGATAGAAAAATAGAATTTTTATATATTGAACTTCGATAGAAAAATAGAATTTTTATATATTGAATAGCGAAATAAAAATTCGATTTTTATATATTGAATAGCGAAATAAAAATTTGATTTTTATATATTGAATAGTGAAGTAAAAATTCGATTTTTACATATGTAGTAGCTACGGGCAACGAAGGCGACGAAGATGCGATAGCGACGAAGAATTCTGCAAAAGAAGAGTCAAGATGATTGGATAGCTATAGGTGAGAACTTCTCACCTTTCAATTTAATTTTTCTAGTTATATATATATATACTAGGATGCAGACGGTGCTTAGTAGCATCCCGACACCCGTCCACAGACCATGGACTTGTTTGATTGGTTGTGTAGTTGGTTAGATTATTTGATTTGGATTTGATTGTTTTGGTGAATTGATTGATGTGTGAATGGCGTGGGCCTTCACTAGACCGGGGATAAGGCTAGGCCTCGTCCCGTTTCTAGTATCGTGCCGTTATGCCGCCGAAATTTTCTAAAATAAGTTAGAAAAATAAAAATATCATTTTATTTAAAGAATGAATTGAATAGAAATTCATAGGTTGAAATAAAATGTTTTATCGTTAAAAATATAATTTTTAACGTGAAGTGAATAAAATAGAATATTCATTTACAAACCAGACGGTTTGTTTATGTACACCTATTTGAATGACATTGATTGGGACGATAAATTTTACACATCGCCCAACAGCACAAATAAAATATGTGTTTGATTGTTTGAAACCCCGCACGGGTGTTGGGATGAAATTTGAAGTTCACTCATCCTGATTGATTAAATATGTCGATCGATTGATTGACATGTTGTTATAAGCGTTAGATATCTTTATTGGATGCTTATACAGTGTAGTGCACTTTGGTTGATGGTTGATTATTTTCAATGCTATTATATACATGTGTTGTATGAAAATCCATATAATTAATTTTATATGGTAATTGATTGGGCCTCATTCCAGTTTTAAAATAGAAATATTTGAAATAGAAATATTCGAAATGGAATATTTGGAAATATCAATATATGAAGCCGTGTTGATTAGATTGACGCCATTTTGACGTGAACGATATTTATATCGATTTTAAAACGATTTCGAAATGAAATGAATTGAAAACGAATTCAAAATGAATTGAAAACGATTTCGAAATGAAATGAATTGAAAACGATTTCGAAATGAATTGAATTGAAAACGATTTCGAAATGAATTGAATTGAAAACGATTTCGAAATGAAATGAATTGAAAACGAATTCAAATTGAATTGAAAACGATTTCGAAATGAATTGAATTGAAAACGATTTCGAAATGAATTGAATATATAACGATTTCGAAATGAATTGAATTGAAAACGATTTCGAAATGAATTGAAAACGAATTCAAATTGAATTGAAAACGAATTGAAATGAATTCAAATTGAATTGAAATTTGAATTGAATAGAAATGAATTTTGAAACGAATTTATAAAGAAGAATTCAATTTTGATTTGAATTGAAAAGGAAGTTGAAATTGCTTTTGAAACGATTTTAAAACTATTTATATAATTCGTTTTGAATTGAAATCGACGAAATATATATTATATATATTATATATAATATAATGGCCTGAATAGAACGCGCCGCGTCGCGGCAGTTCGCGAATTTCGACCATTTATTTCGAACGGACATTACGGGAGATCCGACCGTCGGATTCTCCTAAAACCGGAACCGTTGGGTTCGTATCGAAAAGAGCTTTCTAATGAATGTTAGAAATTTGAAATCTAACGGTTGGATTTGGAGATACGTCCAAATCAAATTCGAAAAAGGTCGCTGTAAGTGCAGTTCGATGGCCATTGATGGAAATCGACTGTACGGGCCTTGATAAAATTATTAAAAATAGCAATAATTTGTGTAAAATCATAAGAAATGATTTAGAAAGAATTGGGATGAAAAACTCCATATTTGAAAAGATAAAAATGGATTTTTATCGAAATGAACTAGTTTTGAACTAGAATTATAATTCTATTTATTTTTAAATAAATAAATTGAATTCGAAAAGGGTTTTAAAAATAACCAAAATTTCCAATGATTGCATTGGAGTGGATTTGAATCGAAATTGTCTTCGGAATATTTCGATGTTGGAATTCGTGATTATACAGGTGTTGTTATGGAAATTTGAAAGATATATATTGATATCGTTATTTCCAATACGACATTTGTTAGTCGTAGAATTCGATATTGAATATAAGCCGATATATTTTCTATTCAGAGCCTTGTATTGAATATCCAATGTGATTTGGGTTTGTCGTGAATGGTGTCTTCACTAACACTATTCTTGAACCCAGTTGAGAAAAGATTAAATCTTTTTATTTAGATTTAATGAAGTGTACCAATTAAATAATATTTAATTGGAATTGAATTGATATTGATTTTTGGGTTTATCGTGAACAGTGTTTTAAATAACACTTGTTCTTTAACCCGATAATTAATGGAATGTGATTTGGGTTTGTCGTGAATGGTGTCTTCACTAACACTATTCTTGAACCCAGTTGAGAAAAGATTAAATCTTTTTATTTAGATTTAATGAAGTGTACCAATTAAATAATATTTAATTGGAATTGAATTGATATTGATTTTTGGGTTTATCGTGAACAGTGTTTTAAATAACACTTGTTCTTTAACCCGATAATTAATGGAATGTGATTTTGGGTTTATCGTGAACCGTGTTTTAAATGACATTGATTCTTTAACCCGGTCGAAGATTAAAACTAAGTGGAGTTTTAATGAATCTTTAATTAGATTGAAAAGATCGAAAATGGAGTATCACCAGTTTTGCTCCAGGCGATAGTTAAATCTTTAATTAGATTTGAACGTGAAATGGTAATTGAATTTACCGATAACACTGTGGTGTTAGATATGAAGTATTACCAGTTTTACTTCATGGGATGAATAGGTTGGGATTGGGAAATTAAAACAAATGATTACTTCGGTAAAGTTCGTTAATCCCGATTAATTCGAATTGATATTCAAAGATAGATTAAAGAATAAATTCAGGAATTTATCTTGGATAAAATTAATGGGAACCTTTCCCTATGAATGTGAAATTTAGAAACTAACTGTCGGTTAGCTAAGCAGAATGGTTTTCTGGATATTGATCTGATGTTGGTTTCGGCCTTCGGGGTTAATATTCGGGGAATTATTCTCTTGATTAATTTACGGTTAGTGACTAATGAATTGGAATGAGGTGTATGTTGTGTTTGTGTAACACTTTTATAATATATACGCGAGTTATTCGGAAAGACCGGGTTTATCCCATTCTGAATAACTGATACGACGATAAGTCGAAGATGAAGACGATGGTCGAAGACCGGAGGTCTTCACGTCGTTTGGGTGATAACTGATGATCTTGATTGGGCTGTACACCCAAGAAGATGGAAACAGTTAGTGATCGTCCAGACGTACTTGGAGATCGATGGATATGCGGGGTACTAGGTGCCCCCGGTTTCGTTCAGACCCAGAACGGACTTGTAAATGGACTGTGTGTCTGACATCGGATTTCATTCTGTGTGACTGATATCGGTTGCATAGGATGGTTTGCCTGTGTGGCATGCTAAGATGCAAATGATCAAGGCTTCTGTTGAAAAGCAAAGTCTTGTGGTTGATGATCAAAGCACGGCCTTTGTGGCGTAGCTTTGTGTAACGTTTACCTCGCGTGTTTCACACCAGGTATGAACCTAAAACGGGAGACGGACCTCAGGGAGGGCCTGCGTTTCCTCCTAGCTAGAAGTGGCGTCAGTGGTTTTACACGCCCTGACGAGTTTGACTTATGTGGTTGTTGCTGTTGCGAGGCGCCTCGGTTAGATCGGACGATCCGGGTCCGATGGAGTCATTCGTTGGCTCGCTTACGCCCCAAAGGGCGGCGAAACGCAGTGTCCAGGGTTTAAGTTTAATCCACATCGGTGGACCGGCCCTGACGATCCAAGGGTCGATGTGTTCTGATCCTGAGACTCGGGCTAGGCAGTCTCGAATCGGTTGAGGACTATCTTTTGCCTCGGTTCATAGACGGAAATCCAATTTCCAAATACGTGACTTTGCGGTTTTATATGTAAACCTATATATGGTGACATAGTGGGATGGGGCGCTCATGCCGCCTATGATTGATACTTATGATTTGAAGTTGTTTTATACATTATGCACTTAATATAGTATCAAATGATTTGTTTTAAACGTATCAAGCATTCTTGGCTATTATAAGGTAAAAACCCTATCCTCCGGCTTGCGATTGCATTGTGTGATGGGAACTGGGTCTTATAATAGCTTCATCTTTCTTTATTTAGCATTGCGCTGTTTGTTTTATGCACTGGTATTCTTGGGAGGAAACCCGTTCCGTGTTATACGGCGTGGTCCCTTGATTTACCTTTGAAAATAAAGATTAAAAACTGTTTTAGTTCTCACACCAGTCACATGACTGACCTGGAGTTTATTGTTTTAACCTAAACTCTGGGTGCCCCTATTTTTGACACGGGCAGCTAGTAGTTTTGGTTTTGCAGATTTCTATTCACAGGATCCTGGTTTACAGCTGGAACGATATCCGGAAAGCTTTGTATCCGTATATCTCTTCTAGTTGTGTATTGTATTATTTTTCCGCTGCTATGTAACTTATTGTTAATCTCTGATATTTCTGTGTAATATTCTTTCATTTATACTCTGTATATTCTTGTAATCTGATGCATTGTTGTAATATACAATGAAACGTTCTTCTGTTTGCGTTCTCTTGTGGTTTGTTCTCGAACTATCCGACACTTTCCTTTACGGGGAAGTTACGGGTCTTTACATATGATAATAATCATATTCTACCTATGACTGCTATAAAAAATATATAATTCTAATTCACTTTTTTCATTAACGCTAAAAATATAATTATAATTCACTTATTCCATTACACTAACAATATGATCATTCAAAATTATATAGCGCTTATAATTATAATATATTAACATTACACTAACAGTATGACCATTTTAATGTAATGACATAGCGCTTAAAATATGTTCATTTTAACTAAGGTGACATAACGCTAAATTTATATTCATTTTAACTGAAATGACATAACACCGAATTCATATTCATTTTAACTAAAATGACATGACGCCAAATTCATATTCATAATTTCTAATAAAAAGATTACTAATGTAAACATATTTTCTAACGTAAACATATTTGCTAATGTAATCATTATTTTCTAATGTAAACATATTTTAACACAATGCTAAAATATGTTCATTTTTCATATGATTTAACACAATGCTAAAATTTGATTCATTCTCAATAAAATGACATAACGGCAAAATTATGTTTACATTCACTATATTGACATAATGCTAAAATATGATTCATTTTCAATAAAATTACGTAACGCTAAAATATGATTCATTTTCAATAAAATGTCATAACGCTAAAATATAATTCATTTTCAACTAAATTTACATAATGCTAAAATGTATTCATTTTCTAAAATGACACAACGCCGAAATTTATATGTTAACCTTTTTCTATGTTTTCTAAAATCCTACAAAGGAGTACTTCATATGTTAACATTTTTCCTATGTAAACTAATGTCAAATAAAGGAGTACCTTATATGTTTACGTTTTTGTTTCATCTATTTTATTTCAATCAAAAGTGACATTTTGTTTTATCTAAACTATTTTAACAAAATGAGTATTTTTTTAATTTATTATATTTTGGCAAAATGATAATCCTAATTTAAATTTGTCCATACCCATTCAACACAAATGTTAATTCTTGAAATAACAATTCCAACCAACACAACATAGTGATTTGGTTTAACACTAATTTTCAATTTACAACCCAATAACATGACATTGTGATTTGGTTTATCACACTTTTCAATTTACAAATCTAATAATAGATCAAAGACTAACAAACACAACATTGCTTTCAGTTCTGAAATAGATCTAAAAAAAAAACTACATCCATTACAGACATAGATCTAAGCTATCATATAGATTCATGAACACAGATTTATAAATTAAGAAAAATAATTAAATTAAATTAAATTTCGAATTTCTCACCTTGGTATTTGTCAGAACAAGAACAAATTGAACATCAGAAATTTGTTCACACCGATCTAAGATGTTGTGTGATGTTGCGTTGTCGCAGGATTGTCAAATTTGTCGGGTTCTGTATCGAATTGGATCAAAAACATGTTTTTAGTAATTAAAATTAAATTAAATTTAAAATTGCTCACCTAGGCCTTTGGATAGATAAACCAAAGAGAGGTAGAGCTTGTCACCGTTCCAAAATCATCACAATAGAATGAAACTTATTTTTTTCTTTTGATGGAGGAAGGAAGAAGAGAATGGCGGCCATGGCTTGGAGAGGAAGGAAAGAGAGGCGGCTCATTTTTCCCAAATAGGGATGGAGAATTACATGAGGTAGAAATGGGAAAGAAAATAAGAGGAGAGGGATGGTGTAGTAATTTATTTCCGTTTTATTCATATGTTAAAAAATTCAAATTTCAAACGTATATAACTAATTTATGCTTTGATCAAATAGATCTGTGTATATACATGCAAACGTTTATATATAATTTAAACCAATAAATCTCTTAATTAATGTCATTCATTTTTTTTCTTTTTTTTCCATTAGTTGACTGTTTCTTTACATTAATTACAACATTAATTTGTAACCTATTTCATTACCCTTCCTTAATTTTTCCGTCATACACTTACCCTTTTATTCATATTTACAGAATTCAAACTTCAAATATATAAGACTAATTAACATTATATATTCTCGTGAAAATTTCCAATTCCATTCTTTCTTATTATTATTTTTGACATACATTAATTACAAGTTATGGTACATTAATTTCAGTTGTAATGTATGTTAATTAAAAATGTAACATACATGAATTATTATTAAGAAGGGAAACTTAGATATATAGGAATTCAAATTAAATTAAAATTTTACTAAGATGACTGAGTTATTTTTTATTTTCATTTTTTTTTGCTTGATTATCATAACGAGTATTTCCATAATATGAAAGCAAATTACTTACCTGAAGTTTGATATAAGCAAATCTTCAACATTTTCATAAAAGAGTTCCACGTAAGTTGACTTTTTTAATACAAGGTAACACTCTCATAAGTTTTTATATCTTGCATAAAATAAAGGGAGGTTACATCTCAAATTTTGTTTTTAACTTTAATTTCAAAGATCAGTGTAAAATATTATAATTATTATATAAGTAACTGTTGGTAAATTAGGATCGAATTTGCAGCAAAAACAACAAAACAGAAACCCTAATAATTAAAATCGAACGAAATCGAGTAGGAATGAGTACCTTTCTTCTTTGATTATCAAATCGAATGAAAAACCCTAACTTGAATCTCAAAACGTCGGGTTCTTCCTACACTTGGTTGTTGAATCGAACACCTAAAATTGGGTGTCTCTGCTGGAGATCCACAAGCGAAGAAATTGAAAGGAGAAATTAGGGTTTCTCGTTTTTCAGATACCAGAAACTGAAGGCGTCTCATCTCTTTTATAATAGTTTCAACCGACATTTCGGTTTTACCCTTTTACCCTTTCAAACGTTTTAATAAAGAATTTGTCAAAACTCTTTTGATATTCTTTAGAAAATACTAACACAATTTGCAACGCTTATATGTGTGACCCTGCAGGTTATCATAATGTTGGCAACAATTTAAACATTATTTAAATCATAAACAGTGAGCGGCATTTAGTAATACATCACTGTTACCCAAATTATAATAATATCATTGATTCGATATAACCTTTTGTGACCTATGTATCAATATAACATAATCCTTTTAACCAGTATATCCAGGATTAAACTAGAGGCATGGATCGTATCATCCTCTTCATAATTTAATCCGTTTTTCTTGATCGATGTGTAGACTGTTTAAAACAAATTAATATTTGAGCATGGCCATGCATTTCACAGTCTCACTCAATCAAGAGGCCCATGGATATCACTACGAATATATCGTAGGGTTAAATTCCATCTAGATCATTCATAATTTTCATTCGACTCGAGATGTATCCAATAATCACCGTTATCATTACTCTGTTACGAAATAACTTTAGATGATATCAAAACACAAATATCCTCGAATAAAATTATAATGATTTCAGGTCTGAGGACCATTACATCACTGTCACTATGAGAACAACTTATGATACTGTTGATTATATTCCATGTAGTTATCTCATAGTGGGTCAGCCCAATACGCTATTCTCCAATACATATTTATATCTTGAATTTAATATCACGTATATTAATGATTAATGAGATGTGATCATCAGTCAATCAATATACTAATCTCAACGCTTTATTGTTGTCCTATATAAACAATAAAACTCGACTAGGGACGTTCAAGAATTATAATACTTATCACATTATATAATCTCAAGTTCAGTCCTACTCAAACTATATAATTCCGTATTATTATTCTAAGGACTTCTATTATGTTAATATTTATATTACGCAGTAAATATAACATAACAGAATATTTTATTTTATTCCAAATAAAATAATAACATCAACAGTGTTATCAATTTCATCAAATGCATTGCCTCTAGGGCATAAACTCTAACAATCTCCCACTTGCACTAGAGTCAATCATTTACGTATCATATACTCATGAAACTAGTGTGGCTATTAAATTTTTGCTACGACAGAATTTAATTCAGTAGGTCTACAACTTTACAACTTTTGCAACTTTGTAGATATGTTCATTTCCTATGTGAACAACTTCACATAAGAATTATATTTCTTAAATATATGTTTGGATTAATAGTGAGTTTAAGGTTTTAGGCCTGAGCATTAGCCACATTGTTATCGCAACGTATATCATTGGATCAACAATGAATTAAGTTCAATCATGAACTTCTTAATCCAAACATTTTCTTTCATAGAATCAGTATTTATTTCTTGTTTTTAAATTAATATTATTCACAATAATTAATGTGTTATCAAATAACATTAGAATTATTGTGTCACTCCCACTCAATTTCTCGTCTACACAAGATTCAATGGTATTTTGTGGTCTCCGAGACATTTCAGATTCTATTTTATTCTCATCGGTATGTTAGAGAATGACTCTCTTTTATAATGATACCAATTCGAGTAATAAGCATTTTATTCTCAGAGGATTTATATAATTAATATCCATTTTCTTCTTTTGGATATTCCACAAAATATTAATTTGATTTGGGTCCGATCTTATCAGAGGAATGACGTATAACAAGCGCCATACATCCCAAATCTGCGCATTTAGACATACTAGGACATTTCCTAATCCATATCTTATATGGCGTCTTAGGACTAATTTTAGTAGGATTAAATGCAATTGTTCTAATTCAATTTATTTAGAAGATCTATATGACTTGTCATTAATCGTATTATATCTCATAAGGTGCGATTTCTCCTTTTAGATACACCAATCCAATATGGTCTTCTAGATGGAGCAAGTTATGAAACAATTTCAGACTCATATGGACAGTCATTAATTAATTGGCTTAAATATTCTCTTTGATCCTTTCAGAGATAATTTATTGTGACGGCCGGGAATTTCGCTCGATCTAAATCAGTCGTTAAACCGATCTAGACCGTTCGAAACCCTTGATCGTTTTAAGAATAGGACAAATCAGAACACAAACAGAAGAACATTTCATTGCTATTACGACAATTCCATCAGATATAAGAATATACAGAGTATAAATGAATAAATTACATTCGATAAATTATCAGAGATTACAATAAATTACATAGCAGCGGAAAATAATACAAAGCACAACTGAAGGTGATATACGGATACAGAGCTTTCCGGATATCATTCCAGCTGTAAACCAGGATCCTGTGAATATAAATCTGCAAAACCAAAACTACTAGCTGCCCGTGCGGAAAATAGGGGCACCCAGAGTTTAGGTTAAAACAATAAACTCCAGGTCAGTCATGTGACTGGTGTGAGAACTAAAACAGTTATTTAATTCAATTTTAAAAGAGAGTAATTCAAGGGACCACGCCGTATAACACGAAACGGGTTTCCTCCCAAGAATACCAGTGCATAGAATAAACAACGCAATGCTTTTTCGAAAAATGAAGCTATTATAAGACCCAAGTCCCATCACACAATGCAACGCAAGCCGGAGGATAGGGTTTTCCCTTATAATAACCAAACATGCTTGGTACGTTTAAAACAAATCATTTGATACTATAATAAGTGTATAGTGTCAAAACATTTCAATCATAAATATAAATCATAGACGGCATAGTATCCCATGCTACTATGTCGCCATACTAGGCTCTACAAATAAAGCCGAAATATCTCGTATTGGAAATTGGATTTCCGTCATGAGTCGAGGCAAGGGGCAAACTCCTCTCCACGCTTGAGACACTCTAGCAAATGCCTCAGGGCTACGCACTCTGGGCAACCCTGGATTCTGCTGGGCCGGTCCTCACTTACGTTTGAGGATTAGTTATTCCTAAACACACGTTTCCCGGTCCTTACAGACCTATAATCGAGGCGCCTCATTCCAACAACCACAAAGGTGAAAAGTATATAAATGTCAGGGCTGGTAAGTCACTGACACCACCGAAGCTAGAAAGAAACGTCGTGCTCTCCCAGCGGTCCGTATCCCGTTTTTAACTCATACCGAGGTGTGAGGCTCGCGAATTCACGTTATACACAAAGCTGCCACGTAGGCGTGCTTTGATCATCAACCACAAGACTTTGCTTTTCAACAGAAGCCTTGATCCATGCAACTCAGCATGCCACACAGGCAATTCATGCCGTGCGATTGATATCTATCGATATATAACCTCTAAGCTCGTACGTCTCAGAGAAGGGCGTTAAGCAAGAGAATAAATTCTCCACCGCCAAACAGATATATATTTAACAGAAATCAATCAACACAGAATAAAATCCAATGTCAGACACACAATCCATTTTCAAGTTCGTTCTGAGACTGAACGAAACCGGAGGCACTTTCCTCGCATATCCATCCATCTCCAGGTACGTCTGGACGACCACCAACTATTTCCATCCTCTTGGGTGTACTGCCCAATCAGGATCGTCAGTAGTTATCCAAACGATGTGAAAACTTCCGGTCTTCGACCACCGTCTTCATCTTCGACGTATCGTCAAATCGGTTATTCAGAATGGGTGTAAACCCGGTCTTTCCGAACAACCCGCGTATATTAAAACAAATGTTACACAAACACAACATACGCCTCATTCCAATTCAGAATATTCTTTTATTCGCAAAATCACATTCTTAGGGAAAGGTTCCCATTAATTTTATCCAAGATAAATTCTTTAAAATTTATCCTTTAATCTTCCTTTGGATGATCTATCAAACCAAATTATGGTTTTCTAAACTAGTCGAGATTAGCGAACCGTAACGAAGTAATTATTTATTTATTTTATTTCCCAATCCCAACTTATTCATCCCATGAAGCAAAACTGGTAATACTCCATATCTAACACCGTGGTGTTATCGGTAAAATTAATTACCATTTCACGTTCAAATCTATTTAAAGATTTAACTATCGCTTTGGAGCAAAACTGGTAATACTCCATTCCCGCTCATTTCTAAATTTGATAATTTAGATTATAGATTCACATTTCAATCTAATTGCAGATTCGTTAGAACTCCTTTTACTGGGTTAAAGAACTAGGTGTTATTTAAAACACAGTTCACGATAAACCCACAAATCAATTCTATTTAATTTAAATCAAATATATTAGGAATTCCGATGATTTAGAACCCCTTTTTAAATCTGATTTATTTATTTAAAAATAATTGGGTTTTAAATTTAGTTCAAAACTAGTTCATTTCGATAGAAATCTATTTTTATCATTTCAAATATGGGGTTTTTCACCCCAAATTTTCCCAAATCATTTCTTATGATTTTACACAAATTATCGCTATTTTTAATAATTTTATCAAGGCCCGTACAGTCGATTTCCATCAACGGCCATCGAACTGCACTTACAACGACCTTTTTCGAATTTGATTTGGACGTAACTCCAAATCCAACCGTTAGATTTCAAATTTCTAATATTCGTTAGAAAGCTCTTTTCGATACGAACCCAACGGTTCCGGTTTTAGGAGAATCCGACGGTCGGATCTCCCGTAAGTTCATTTGAAATAAATGGTCGAAATTCACGAACTGCCGCGGCGCGGCGCATTCTATTCAGGCCATTATATTATATATATAATATATATAATATATATTTCGTCGATTTCTATTCAAAACGAATTTTATAAATAGTTTTGAATTCGTTTCAAAAACAATTTCAACTTCCATTTCAATTCAAATCAAAATTGAATTCTTCTTTATAAATTCGTTTTAAAATTCATTTCTATTCAATTCAAATTTCAATTCAATTTGAATTCATTTCAATTCACTTTCAATTCAATTTGAATTCGTTTTCAATTCAATTCAATTCCAAAGTCGTTTTCTATTCGATTCAATTCAAATTGGTTTTCTATTCGATTCATTTCAAATTGGTTTTCTATTCGAATCAAATTCGTTATATATTCAATTGAAATCAAATTCGTTATATATTCAATTCATTTCGAAGTCGTTTTCTATTCAATTCATTTTGAAATCGTTTTCTATTCAATTCATTTCGAAATCGTTATATATTCAATTCATTTCGAAATCGTTATATATTCAATTCATTTCGAAATCGTTATATATTCAATTCATTTCGAAATCGTTATATATTCAATTCATTTCGAAATCATTTTCTATTCAATTAATTTCGAAATCGTTTTATATTCAATTCATTTCGAAATCGTTATATATTCAATTCATTTCGAAATCGTTTTCTATTCAATTCATTTCGAAATCGTTTTATATTCAATTCATTTCGAAATCGTTTTATATTTAATTCATTTCGAAATCGTTATATATTCAATTCATTTCGAAATCGTTATATATTCAATTCATTTCGAAATCGTTATATATTCAATTCATTTCGAAATCGTTTTATATTTAATTCATTTCGAAATCGTTTTCTATTCAATTTATTTCGAAATCGTTTTCTATTCGATTCATTTCGAAATCAATAAAATCGATATAAATATCGTTCACGTCAAAATGGCGTCAATCTAATCAACACGGCTTCACATATTTCTATTTCAAATATTCTATTTCAAATATTTCCTATTATCAAAATATTTGTTATTATCAAAATATTTCGTTCAACACATGACTAATCTCAACGGATGAGTACAGTCAACACATGAACCTTTATATTATATTGATAAAGATGTAAATTTTATTATAAAAATATTTCGTTCAATTCATGACTAATCTCAACGGATGAGTACAGTCAACACATGAACCTTTATATTTTATAGAGAAAAAGATATAAATTTTGTTATTAAAAATATTTCGTTCAACACATGACTAATCTCAACGGATGAGTACAGTCAACACATGAACCTTTATATTATATTATCCTTTATTTTCTAAATGGGAATGAGGCCCAATCAATCACCATATAATATTAATTATATGGATTTTCATACATCACACGTATATAATAGCATTGAAAAATAATCAACCACCAACCAAAGTGCACTACACTGTATAAGCATCAAATATAGATATCTAACGCTTATAACAGCCTGTCAATCAATCGATCGACATATTAAATCAATCAGGATGAGTGAACCTCAATTTTCATCCCAACACCCGTGTGGGGTTTCAAACAATCAAACACAGATTGTATTCGTGCAGTTGGGCGATGTGTAAAATTTATCGACCCAATCAATATCAGTCAAATCAGTGTATATAAACAAATCGGTCGATTTGTTTATAAATGTTTATTTATTCCCTTTCACGTTAAAAATTATATTTTTAACGATAAAACATTTTATTTTAACACATGAATTTCTATTCAGTTCATTTATTCAATAAAAATGATATTTTTATTTTTCTAACATATTTTAGAAAATTCGGCGGCATAACGGCACGATACTAGAAACGGGACGAGGCCTAGCCTTATCCCCGGTCTAGTGAAGGCCCACGCCATTCACACATCAATCAAATCCATTCATTTTACCAAACAATTCAATTCAAATCAAAACTATCTAACTAATCTATGCAACCAAACAAACAAGTCCATGGTCTGTGGACGATTGTGTCGGGTGCTACTAAGCACCGTCTGCATCCTAGTATATATATATAGCTAGAAAAGAAATTGAAAGGTGAGAAATTCTCACTGATAGCTATCCAAACATCTTGACTCTTCTTATGTAGAAATCTTCGTCGTTCTGCTTCTTATCACTGTTCACTGCCCGTATTCTCTACATATACAAAAATCATATTTTTACATCGATGTTTGATATATAAAAATCATATTTTTACTTTGCTATTCAATATATAAAAATCGAATTTTTACTACTATGTTATATAGATAAAAATTATATTTTTATCACGCTATTTTCCATATAAAGATTTCGCCTTTTCTAAAATAAAGATTTCACCTTTATAAAAACATAGACTTCGCCCTTTCAAATTTAAAGATTTCATCTTTATAAAAATCTCATTTTTATTTTTCTACACATATAAAGATGATATTTTTAGTATTCCTATCATGTAAAAATTATATTTTTAATTCTCTACCTAACCAAAAATCATATTTTTATATCTTCTATATAGTAAAGATTATATTATTAATACTTTAAAAATATAAAAATCATATTTTTAATTCTTTAAAAATGTAAAAATTATATTTTTAACTCCCACAATTCAAAATCAAATATTTACTTTTCAAAATCAAATCATTTTGATTTAAAAATCTAATCTTACCTAGTTAATAAAAATTGCATCTTTCTAGTTTAAAAATAACCATTTTTCCTAAATAAACATTTATTCTTTTCTAAACTAAAAATCAATGCTTTTAAATTAATAAAAATCGGTTCTTGTTATCCATAAAAATTCAGTTTTTTGCTTATCATAAATAAAAAGAAATAAAGGTAAAAACTTACAAAGGGGTTTCAGCTAGGGCGCAGCAGGGTAGGGGGCTCGAGGTCGCAGGCGAAGGGAGGGGAGATGGTGTCTTCGGTCGAAGGAGAAGGGGGGAACGTCGGCGGTCGTCTCGCTGCTGGGGGGGTCTTCGTGCCAGGTGCGGCAGTGTGTGGGGGTGTAACGAACCGGGATTTTCGACTCCGAAAATCAACATCAAACTACCATGTTGACCATTCAGACATCGAACATTCCAGATCATTAATAGAAAGAAGTTAGAGGGTGAGAATAGATAAGATAGAAATAATAGAATAGAAGAAGAAGAAGAAACACCACACACAGAGTCTCACATCGCAGCGGAACAAAATATAATACAGAAGTAAATCTTTATTGAGAATTTTGAAAATACTTACAATATCAGAGTACATCAACATCTGGACAGTGATAATCTGTCCTCATACAACACACAGCGGAATACTAGTAATATCATACGTCCGAACAACTCCAGCTCGTCTCTTCATAGTAGTCGATAACCTGAACCTGTACAACCCGGCCTAACCCGAGCATTTACAAAACACCGGGTCAGTCTGGTGAACCAGAGTGAGATAAACTCGCACAGTAATAAGGGTAAATCATCCAAATCTTGATTTTTAGAGTTCAAAATCTTTTCAAAAGAAAAGAATAATCGTAAGACCAAATCCACACATAAACACGGACGGTTTTTACCTTACGATAACCCAAAACAGTTTTGAAACCAATATCTTGTCTGATATTATAATAATGTCTAAATACAAGTAAATAGAATCTAGTAGAACGCTTGCATCTCACGCTCCACATATATAGTATACAATCAAAAACCACGGGCGCTTATTGGAGATTGGATTCCAACTTGACAAGGTATGGGTCCACCTTCCGATAGTGTATCTCTAGAGACGAATACACTGGGTTCAACAAGAACTTCTTGCAACCCGGCCCTCACATGACCGACCACTCATTTCGCTTGAGTGTATCGAATGTATACCACCGACGGTTGGGATCAGCAACCGTCTCCCGACAAGGGACAGCATCGAAACATAGATTTAAGAAACAAATAGGACTTCCTCTAGATAGGTGATTATACACCCTAATGGGAGCGACCCACATAGCCATGCTGCCTGCCCGATTTCTGTCATTTCCTGGTTGATGAGGCTTGAGGCCGGAATTAACTCTTGTCATCTGGTCACCATTCACTTTGAATGCCACATCGTCAAATCCATCAGATATCACTAATTGACGTCCACAAAAATACTCTAGCTGAAAGCTAGAGAATGGCAATTCCCTGCCAACAACTATCGTACGTTTGAAGAAATCAACGTACGTGACCCTTTGGAAATACTCTGTCAGACATTCGTCCATATACGTCATCCAGGAACAGGATGAACCGAAGGCACTCTCCTACCGCATCCAATATAGGAATCACCCCATGGATCAGTAGCGAGAAGTCCTTGCAACCCGTAGATTCCAACTACGACAGAATCACAGCTTATCTCGGCTTGCCAGGCAGAGAATATTAGTGGTTCTTCCGTTTATGAAAATCAACGGTCTTCACAGCACCATCTCGACCATCTTCTGATATCTTCACGTATTTGTTGGTCGGAATGGTTTTCGAATATAAATTCGATCCCGGTCTTTCCATACCAACAATCGTATTGGCCAGATTTGATAGTCGGTGTTTTAACTATCAAAATAATCAGTGTTTCAATCATGACACTCCAATGAGTTCACTGGTTCAGTATTTAGCATCACTTGGCCTTTGACAAACTAATTTCCTTTTTGTTAAATTGAAACTTCCAATTCTTTTAAATATTCAAAAATACGATATTTGAATAATTCTAATTCGATTTAACTCTAATCGATTAACTAATATTTGACTTAACTCCATTCGCTTGACTCTAGGTCACAGCGATCACAATGGTTACGCCTGAATCCCTCAGGAAATATCCGACCGCCGTAGGCTATCTGCAGCCCTGCGAATTACGCTAGCAGTCATATGAAATGGCAACTCATCCTGAATAACTATGTGATTTTTATTTCCTATCTCGTACTTATCAATCTGATTTACATCGGAACTTGCTTTATAAAATCAATTAAAAATAATTTAAAGTCTTACATAAATAAAATATTTATTTCTTTCTCTTGAATAACTTTTATTCGAAATAATATATTTCAAAATCTAACTTCAGTTATAAAATAAATTTTATAACTTTATCTCTATCGACTCACCTGACGATGAATCACTGTCTATAACCCGATTGATTTTAAAGGCCATACTCTGCCAAACACTTAACCAATATCGCCCATTGGTTTAAACTAAACAGATGTTGAATATTCAGTAATCAACCATCAAATCAATCACACAAACAGATCAGTTCATATATGATAATATGAAAATAAATAATATAATTGAGGGATCCGGTTGGGTCCCTCCAACCTGTTCTTCCCTGTATTCAAATGGTTATCTCAAATCAGACCATTCAGTTTTGTTTAACTGATAAATTAAATGACGATCATTTAACATCAATCATAAGCAATTCAAACAATGCAACCATTTAAACCCGTTTATAAATAAACGTGACTAACCAAGGTGAGTTACCTTTATTGGAACCAATCGTTAAAAATAATGATTTGGTATTTCACTGAAATTAAACACAGTTTAATTTCATCGGTTAAATCAACAAATAGGTATAACTAGCAAAACAGTCAACCATTGGCAAACAGCGCACACAAAATAAAAACACCCAATTTATATAAAATATAAAAAGGGTAACTGAGTGAGTTTAACTCACATTGTTCGTTGTCAAAACGGCTTGTTTTACAAGCTTCCAGCTGCGCTCAACTCCGTCCGTCCCCTTTTCATAATATTTACGTCCGTCGGTGCGGTTTCCATGTCCCTTGGTTTTGCCCGATTCTGTGTGCGAATGACACGGTTCTAAAGTAATTACGATATTCCTTTATTATAAATGATAATCATTTATTCTAATTAATCGGTAATTAATGTTGATCAACTTTATATATATTATTAATTTAAATGATAGGTTAAACCCAATTAGGCAGTTTTCTAAATAGAGTAAGAAAATTAGAAATGTATTGTGTACCACCTTCTTCCATCTGTATTTCGAATACCCATCTTCTCCATCAGTGTGCTGAAGCTCCTCTATTTTGCTCCACTTTCCCATGATGTCTGCACATCCGTTCTTTGTTAATAAATACCTTAAACCTTTAGCACAAAAATTCACATCCATCAGTTATTAGCATCAGGTCAATCCCTCACGTTGGAAAGCCACCATTCAAACCAGATTAGGCTCCCTTAATCATGCCACGTATTTGTCTCCTTCCACCGAATGATATACAACAGCAACACTCCATTCCTTCACCACCGAACCCAACTCCACCCCATACATGAACACACACAGACCCCATACTGTGCATACACCGTATCCTTACTTCCACCGTCCCTGCTCTAGTCTGCCGACCTACACCTGCTCAATAATAACGCCACTCCCAAGTCCCACGCATCTCGTCCCTTAAACCCATGCGCCTTCTCAACGGTTTAGGCTTCAGCTTTGTCGAACTCGCGTGGAAGACCCCTGGCCTGACCGTACAATGGGTTCGGATATATAGTGCAGGAAGGAAAAAAATTTTGATTTTTGTTTTACGTCTAGGAATAGAGTAATTGAACACCAGAGCACACATATTTATAGGATGGTATTTACGTGGTGACCACGTTGTCGTAGGCATAGGTCTGCAGAGAGTATGTTGGTAGCTGTATGGTGTGGGATTATCGAAAACTTACTTGGTCGGCACGGGCTACACAAATTGAAAAGAAAATACATAGATCTGCTGAGTTTTCATTTTCAACATGTCTGGTGCGTGATGTGAAGGGAAATTTCAGGGGTGCGCAAGAAGGATAGGGTAGCTCAGTGTACCCGAATTCTTAAGCTATAAATATATATTTCATATATTTACATGTTCTTTCTTTAGATATTCTGGTGTGTATGTATTATCACATTGCTAGCCTGTATTTACTTTGCAGCGTGTGTTCATTTCAAGTCAGTCCATAGGACAACGGGCACAGGCTAGCATGTGTATGTGATGTGGTGTGTTTAGGCGTGAGTTTTCATATAGCTGTAGGTCGGCGCATGCATGAGTTTTCTTGTCTTTAGAACAACTGTGAGAGGTATACATAGCATATGCCTGGGTTCCTTGATGGAGAAAAGATATGAATGCCCTATTGTTTCATCCCTTAAATATTTAGTCATATGTATTTACTTAAATATGGCACTTAATTCTATCGTATTTTCCGTTTACTGATAAAAAGGCTTTTCCTGATGTAAAAAGGTATTCCGGACCCAATGGGACAAGTTTCGTCGCAATCCGAGGTCGTTTGAAAAAAATTCCTTTATGCAACCAGAAATGAACACGCGTTTAATTTTTCCATGATCACCAGATAAATCAAATCAACCCAAAACTGCGAAGTCTGACAATAACTTTTCGATACGAACCCAACGACACTAATTTCATCGCATTCTGAGACTATTGCCCCGATAGGCTGTTTTTACCCCTAACCGCCCTACCCTTTTTAACGTCAAATTTCTCGATCTCTAAAAATAACAAACTATATACCTATCCTGACTCTAATCGACGATACGAATTCAACGGAACTGGTTTCGTGGCCTAATTCGATTATCTGCTCAAGTTACATTCAAATATCCTTTTATTTATTTAAATACGCGCTATAGAAATTGAACGGGCGTTTATGGTTGCCGTGGTCACATACGATATCGGTTTTCCACGCAATTCACCACCGTACAATAATTTAGTGATACGGTTCTAATGAAACTGATTTCGTCGAAATCTGAATCCGTTTGCAAAACGGCCATTTTAAAGGCTTATAATTTAAATAACGGTTTTCCATAGCGACTATTTCAAAATTTGATTTTGCCATAAATATCAAACTATAACACGAAATCTGGATTTTTCTCTTTCATATGAAAGCTATTGCCAATACGGCTCCAACGTGTCTTGTTTCACAGAAATCCGACTTATATCGAATCCTGTATTTTCAATTGAAGTTCAAAACTCCATTTCACGAACTGCACGCCATTTTAAAGCTCGATTTATATTATATATAAATATATAACGTTCAACTTCATTTTTCATAACGAATTCAATATTAAATGCCATTAATATTCCAAATATAATATTTAAATTGAATAAATTAAATTACATATTCAAGTGCCAAAAACACGGGTCGTTACATTCTTCCCCCCTTAAAATAATTTCGTCCTCGAAATTGCTAAGGTAAGAAAGAACGTTATAAACTCATTAATTTCAAATCCAATTTATTTTTAAATTAGAAACCAATTCAAGACTGTATATAGATATTTTCAAAAATATCAAAAAATTTTCTAACACTTTAAATTTCGAAAAATTCCGCCAGCACCTCCTTTGTACAGCTCAATCGGTACAACCACAACTCGCCTCTCTGGGCCTTCTTCACTTCAGAAGAAAATAAAACAGCCAAGCGGCTTGCCAAATAGGCTCATAAATCACCAAACCCATATAAAGTAAACGTGTACCTTTTTGTCGGGCATATCATTATATCATTTCCCGTCTGCCACCCTGTCAGCATATACAATTGCATCCCCAAAATTCCAACTTTATCCTCAGAACCAAATCCTTCACGCGTCCAAGTCAAATTCCACTCTTGACTCAATTTCCATCCATCATCAATTTCAACTCTTAGCTTACCATTCCAATACCATTTCATATTCATGTTTCCCAATTCAAATCTGATTCTACTCGATATATTATATCCCAATTCAACTTCCAGTTAATTGGTTTCAATTCAATTCATATTTGCTTTCACAAATTCGATTTAATCTTGTTCTTGTTCAAACACTTCCCTGGGAGTTTTTAAATAGTTCAGTTCTTACAAAAATCAAATATCTTTTTTTCGGGATTCAAAACAACTTGTTTTCCTCAAAGCAATTCAAAACAAAATCTTTGGTAGTAATCCGTCACTTACCGCTCGAAAATGAACACCGATAATGGCGCGCACATCATCGGAATCTATTTTCCAGCTGTCGAAGTGAGTTCAATACTATATCACTTTCAAAACTATTTCTAAACACTTCCATTTCGAAATCCATTTCAAAATTATCCCTTTCAATGCTTATAACAAAATTAAAATCTCCCAGGATTTTAAAATTCTCATATATTAAGTCCAATTCCACTTTCAACCACTTGTTCGAATTTCCAAAATTTTACTTTCAATTCTGATTTAAATTCAGATTTAATTCATCTGATTTCCATATATTTCACTTATATGAATTCTGATTGGTTATATATAACCATTCCTCATTTTAAGATTTTATTGGATTATAATCACAACCAACACATCCAATATTATAATACTTCAAATGTTAATCATTCTTTTATATTAAAATATAATTTGGGTAAAATTATTTCATTTACCCTCTTTTAAAAACATACTGTGTCGAATTATTCTGTTCACGAGTTTAGAAACACTTATCGACACAGTTTGCATTACTGTATCGACCAGAATTCATAAACTACTCGACAAACCAATCAACACAATATAAACAGTTCTTATATCAATTTACAAATACGCGCTCATATGTATACACTCAAACTCAATCTAGGGTATTGCTAACCCCATCTCTACTGAGTCACGCCACAGAGCCAAGGTAATTACTTAGCCTTCAGCTCTGATACCACTGTAACGAACCGGGATTTTCGACTCCGAAAATCAACATCAAACTACCATGTTGACCATTCAGACATCGAACATTCCAGATCATTAATAGAAAGAAGTTAGAGGGTGAGAATAGATAAGATAGAAATAATAGAATAGAAGAAGAAGAAGAAACACCACACACAGAGTCTCACATCGCAGCGGAACAAAATATAATACAGAAGTAAATCTTTATTGAGAATTTTGAAAATACTTACAATATCAGAGTACATCAACATCTGGACAGTGATAATCTGTCCTCATACAACACACAGCGGAATACTAGTAATATCATACGTCCGAACAACTCCAGCTCGTCTCTTCATAGTAGTCGATAACCTGAACCTGTACAACCCGGCCTAACCCGAGCATTTACAAAACACCGGGTCAGTCTGGTGAACCAGAGTGAGATAAACTCGCACAGTAATAAGGGTAAATCATCCAAATCTTGATTTTTAGAGTTCAAAATCTTTTCAAAAGAAAAGAATAATCGTAAGACCAAATCCACACATAAACACGGACGGTTTTTACCTTACGATAACCCAAAACAGTTTTGAAACCAATATCTTGTCTGATATTATAATAATGTCTAAATACAAGTAAATAGAATCTAGTAGAACGCTTGCATCTCACGCTCCACATATATAGTATACAATCAAAAACCACGGGCGCTTATTGGAGATTGGATTCCAACTTGACAAGGTATGGGTCCACCTTCCGATAGTGTATCTCTAGAGACGAATACACTGGGTTCAACAAGAACTTCTTGCAACCCGGCCCTCACATGACCGACCACTCATTTCGCTTGAGTGTATCGAATGTATACCACCGACGGTTGGGATCAGCAACCGTCTCCCGACAAGGGACAGCATCGAAACATAGATTTAAGAAACAAATAGGACTTCCTCTAGATAGGTGATTATACACCCTAATGGGAGCGACCCACATAGCCATGCTGCCTGCCCGATTTCTGTCATTTCCTGGTTGATGAGGCTTGAGGCCGGAATTAACTCTTCTCATCTGGTCACCATTCACTTTGAATGCCACATCGTCAAATCCATCAGATATCACTAATTGACGTCCACAAAAATACTCTAGCTGAAAGCTAGAGAATGGCAATTCCCTGCCAACAACTATCGTACGTTTGAAGAAATCAACGTACGTGACCCTTTGGAAATACTCTGTCAGACATTCGTCCATATACGTCATCCAGGAACAGGATGAACCGAAGGCACTCTCCTACCGCATCCAATATAGGAATCACCCCATGGATCAGTAGCGAGAAGTCCTTGCAACCCGTAGATTCCAACTACGACAGAATCACAGCTTATCTCGGCTTGCCAGGCAGAGAATATTAGTGGTTCTTCCGTTTATGAAAATCAACGGTCTTCACAGCACCATCTCGACCATCTTCTGATATCTTCACGTATTTGTTGGTCGGAATGGTTTTCGAATATAAATTCGATCCCGGTCTTTCCATACCAACAATCGTATTGGCCAGATTTGATAGTCGGTGTTTTAACTATCAAAATAATCAGTGTTTCAATCATGACACTCCAATGAGTTCACTGGTTCAGTATTTAGCATCACTTGGCCTTTGACAAACTAATTTCCTTTTTGTTAAATTGAAACTTCCAATTCTTTTAAATATTCAAAAATACGATATTTGAATAATTCTAATTCGATTTAACTCTAATCGATTAACTAATATTTGACTTAACTCCATTCGCTTGACTCTAGGTCACAGCGATCACAATGGTTACGCCTGAATCCCTCAGGAAATATCCGACCGCCGTAGGCTATCTGCAGCCCTGCGAATTACGCTAGCAGTCATATGAAATGGCAACTCATCCTGAATAACTATGTGATTTTTATTTCCTATCTCGTACTTATCAATCTGATTTACATCGGAACTTGCTTTATAAAATCAATTAAAAATAATTTAAAGTCTTACATAAATAAAATATTTATTTCTTTCTCTTGAATAACTTTTATTCGAAATAATATATTTCAAAATCTAACTTCAGTTATAAAATAAATTTTATAACTTTATCTCTATCGACTCACCTGACGATGAATCACTGTCTATAACCCGATTGATTTTAAAGGCCATACTCTGCCAAACACTTAACCAATATCGCCCATTGGTTTAAACTAAACAGATGTTGAATATTCAGTAATCAACCATCAAATCAATCACACAAACAGATCAGTTCATATATGATAATATGAAAATAAATAATATAATTGAGGGATCCGGTTGGGTCCCTCCAACCTGTTCTTCCCTGTATTCAAATGGTTATCTCAAATCAGACCATTCAGTTTTGTTTAACTGATAAATTAAATGACGATCATTTAACATCAATCATAAGCAATTCAAACAATGCAACCATTTAAACCCGTTTATAAATAAACGTGACTAACCAAGGTGAGTTACCTTTATTGGAACCAATCGTTAAAAATAATGATTTGGTATTTCACTGAAATTAAACACAGTTTAATTTCATCGGTTAAATCAACAAATAGGTATAACTAGCAAAACAGTCAACCATTGGCAAACAGCGCACACAAAATAAAAACACCCAATTTATATAAAATATAAAAAGGGTAACTGAGTGAGTTTAACTCACATTGTTCGTTGTCAAAACGGCTTGTTTTACAAGCTTCCAGCTGCGCTCAACTCCGTCCGTCCCCTTTTCATAATATTTACGTCCGTCGGTGCGGTTTCCATGTCCCTTGGTTTTGCCCGATTCTGTGTGCGAATGACACGGTTCTAAAGTAATTACGATATTCCTTTATTATAAATGATAATCATTTATTCTAATTAATCGGTAATTAATGTTGATCAACTTTATATATATTATTAATTTAAATGATAGGTTAAACCCAATTAGGCAGTTTTCTAAATAGAGTAAGAAAATTAGAAATGTATTGTGTACCACCTTCTTCCATCTGTATTTCGAATACCCATCTTCTCCATCAGTGTGCTGAAGCTCCTCTATTTTGCTCCACTTTCCCATGATGTCTGCACATCCGTTCTTTGTTAATAAATACCTTAAACCTTTAGCACAAAAATTCACATCCATCAGTTATTAGCATCAGGTCAATCCCTCACGTTGGAAAGCCACCATTCAAACCAGATTAGGCTCCCTTAATCATGCCACGTATTTGTCTCCTTCCACCGAATGATATACAACAGCAACACTCCATTCCTTCACCACCGAACCCAACTCCACCCCATACATGAACACACACAGACCCCATACTGTGCATACACCGTATCCTTACTTCCACCGTCCCTGCTCTAGTCTGCCGACCTACACCTGCTCAATAATAACGCCACTCCCAAGTCCCACGCATCTCGTCCCTTAAACCCATGCGCCTTCTCAACGGTTTAGGCTTCAGCTTTGTCGAACTCGCGTGGAAGACCCCTGGCCTGACCGTACAATGGGTTCGGATATATAGTGCAGGAAGGAAAAAAAATTTGATTTTTGTTTTACGTCTAGGAATAGAGTAATTGAACACCAGAGCACACATATTTATAGGATGGTATTTACGTGGTGACCACGTTGTCGTAGGCATAGGTCTGCAGAGAGTATGTTGGTAGCTGTATGGTGTGGGATTATCGAAAACTTACTTGGTCGGCACGGGCTACACAAATTGAAAAGAAAATACATAGATCTGCTGAGTTTTCATTTTCAACATGTCTGGTGCGTGATGTGAAGGGAAATTTCAGGGGTGCGCAAGAAGGATAGGGTAGCTCAGTGTACCCGAATTCTTAAGCTATAAGTATATATTTCATATATTTACATGTTCTTTCTTTAGATATTCTGGTGTGTATGTATTATCACATTGCTAGCCTGTATTTACTTTGCAGCGTGTGTTCATTTCAAGTCAGTCCATAGGACAACGGGCACAGGCTAGCATGTGTATGTGATGTGGTGTGTTTAGGCGTGAGTTTTCATATAGCTGTAGGTCGGCGCATGCATGAGTTTTCTTGTCTTTAGAACAACTGTGAGAGGTATACATAGCATATGCCTGGGTTCCTTGATGGAGAAAAGATATGAATGCCCTATTGTTTCATCCCTTAAATATTTAGTCATATGTATTTACTTAAATATGGCACTTAATTCTATCGTATTTTCCGTTTACTGATAAAAAGGCTTTTCCTGATGTAAAAAGGTATTCCGGACCCAATGGGACAAGTTTCGTCGCAATCCGAGGTCGTTTGAAAAAAATTCCTTTATGCAACCAGAAATGAACACGCGTTTAATTTTTCCATGATCACCAGATAAATCAAATCAACCCAAAACTGCGAAGTCTGACAATAACTTTTCGATACGAACCCAACGACACTAATTTCATCGCATTCTGAGACTATTGCCCCGATAGGCTGTTTTTACCCCTAACCGCCCTACCCTTTTTAACGTCAAATTTCTCGATCTCTAAAAATAACAAACTATATACCTATCCTGACTCTAATCGACGATACGAATTCAACGGAACTGGTTTCGTGGCCTAATTCGATTATCTGCTCAAGTTACATTCAAATATCCTTTTATTTATTTAAATACGCGCTATAGAAATTGAACGGGCGTTTATGGTTGCCGTGGTCACATACGATATCGGTTTTCCACGCAATTCACCACCGTACAATAATTTAGTGATACGGTTCTAATGAAACTGATTTCGTCGAAATCTGAATCCGTTTGCAAAACGGCCATTTTAAAGGCTTATAATTTAAATAACGGTTTTCCATAGCGACTATTTCAAAATTTGATTTTGCCATAAATATCAAACTATAACACGAAATCTGGATTTTTCTCTTTCATATGAAAGCTATTGCCAATACGGCTCCAACGTGTCTTGTTTCACAGAAATCCGACTTATATCGAATCCTGTATTTTCAATTGAAGTTCAAAACTCCATTTCACGAACTGCACGCCATTTTAAAGCTCGATTTATATTATATATAAATATATAACGTTCAACTTCGTTTTTCATAACGAATTCAATATTAAATGCCATTAATATTCCAAATATAATATTTAAATTGAATAAATTAAATTACATATTCAAGTGCCAAAAACACGGGTCGTTACAGGGGGGGGGGAGTACGGCTGACGAGGGGGAAGGCGCCTCGCGCCTCGCGCCGGCGGCGAGGTCATCTGAGGAGGAGGGCGACGAGCGGTCCCCTCCTTTTTCTTCTTTTTTTTTATTTTTTTGGAATTGATTTCTGATTAAATCGGGGGGGGGGGGGGGGGGCAACGGGTTTTGAGGAGAAGGGAGAGAGAATTTAATTTTTTTAATTATTTTATTATTTTATTTACTAAAAGTTGACTTTTACATATGACCTCGAAACGAGGCCCACCGCCTATCGTCCATAGCGTATTACCCCCATTCCGAACACAATGGGACATGTTTCGTAGGTTGATTCGATCGTTCGAATCAGTTTCTGTTAAATTTACATTTAAATCACTATATTGTATTTTAAACGTACATTTCAAATTACCGGGGTCACATACTAACCAGAAAAATTCCAGAAAAATATTTTCTAGCTTCGTATTGACGATACGGTCCTAACAAGACTAGTTTCGTCGAATTCTGAGACCGTTAGAAAAATGGCCAATTTCCAGTCGTTTAAATCAACTAAAACCGGTCAAACGCGTTTTCCTTTGCCACGCTCACATATTGATTCGAAAAATTATGAAATTTGAAACCTTCCAATAACTTGACATCACGGACCCAACAAAACTGGTTTCGTCGAAATCCGAGGTCGTTTGCAAAATTCCCATTTTTAAGGGCCTGAATTCCATAGCGACTATTCAGAATTTTTGTGACGACCCAAACTTCCCCGTAAAGGAAAACCCGGATTGCTTTGAGAACAATACTCATCAGAACACAGAACAACAGAACATTTTCATTGCTATTACAACAATTACATCAGAGTACAAGAATATTCCAGAATACAAATGAATACTTTACATTTGATAAATACAATATCAGAGATTTTAATTACATTTAAATAGCAGCGGAAAAATAATACAAAATTACAACTAAAAGAGATACACGGATACAGAGCTTTCCGAATATCGCTTCAGCTGTAGACCAGGATCCTGTGAATATAATATCTGCAAAACCAAAACTACTAGCTGCCCGTGTGGAAAAATATGGGCACCCAGAGTTTAGGTTAAAACAATAAACTCCAGGTCAGTCATGGGACTGGTGTGAGAACTCAAAACTAATTTAGCTAATAAGACAAATCCAAGGACCACGCCGCTAATGCGGAACGGGTTTTATTCCAATGGATTGTCGGTGCATAAATTAAAGTAAATTGAGAAATAACGCAATGTCTTTTTGGAAAAATGAAACCATTATAACACCCAGGTCCCATCACACAATGCAACGCACACCAGAGGATAGGGTTTTACCTTATAATGGTCAAAAGATGCTTGATACGTATAAAATGGATTTGATATTATTATTAGTGTATATATGTTTTAATAAAAAGATTTGAATCATAAGTATCAATCCTAGACGGCATGGTTACCATATAGCATGTCGCCAATACTAGTTCTACAATCAAAACCGCAAGGGCGTATTGGAAATTTGGATTCCATCATGAGTCGAGGCTAGGGGCAAGATCCTCTCCGATTCGAGACACTCTAGCAAATGCCTCAGGATTCCCCGCAGTGAACCCTTGGAAGCGGTAGGGCCGGTCCCCGCCTATGGGCAGTGGATTAGTTATGCCTGAACACACGTTTCCCGGTCCCTTTGGACCTATAGTATGACCACCAACGGCCTATAAAAATAACGAGGCGCCTCAAAATCCATCATCCACATAAGTAAAATGTCAGGGCTGGCAGGTCGCTGACACCACTCTAGCTAGAAAGAAACGTGTGCACTCCCTACGGTCCATATCCTGTTTTTGACTCATACCGGGGTGTGAGGCTCGC
Source organism: Allium sativum (assembly GCA_030737875.1). Classification (NCBI taxonomy): domain Eukaryota; kingdom Viridiplantae; phylum Streptophyta; class Magnoliopsida; order Asparagales; family Amaryllidaceae; genus Allium; species Allium sativum. The sequence goes on from JASFAX010000104.1 coordinate 476,594, forward strand.
GAAGTCACGCTATACACAAAGCTACGCCTAAACAGGCCGTGCTTTGATCATCAACCACAAGGCCTGCTTTTCAACAAAAGCCTTGATCAATGCATCTTAGCATGCCACATTGTCAGACCATACCATATCATTGATCATCTACCAATATATAACTGGGTGTTAAGCGAAGAATAAATTCTCCACCACCACAGAGTTATACGTAAAACAGAGATCAACAAGTACAATATAAAGGAATACCATGTCAGACACGCAATCCATTTACTAGTCCGTTCTGGGTCTGAACGAAACTATATCCGGTAGAATTCACAAATACGTCTGAATGATCACCAACTTTCCCTCATCTTGGGTGTACGGTCCAATCAAGATATCAATAATCATTCATTCAATATGGAAATTTCCCGTTCTTCAATAACCGTCTTCATCGTCGATCTTCAATCATCGTATGAATTTATTCGGAATGGGTTGAACCCGGTCTTTCCGAATAATTCGCGCAATTTAAAAAAACGTGTGTTAAAGTAACACAAACAACGTCTCATTCCAAATCAAGGATGTTAATTTATTTTTGTTTAAATCTAATTAAAGATTTATTTAAATCACATTTAAACTTACTTATTTCATAAATCATTACTTAATGATTTAATTCACTTTAGGAAATCATTAATTCAAATTTACAACTCTGAATTAAGAAACTCCTCCTTTATTAAATCTCCATTAAATTAGGAAACCTCATTTTTGGAAATATTCCCTTAAAAGATTAATGGATCCTGGATTCAAATTTCATTTTCAATATATTGTTCTTGACCCTTAACAATTTCGTGCATTTTAATAAATTCAGTTATTAAATGAAAATCACATCTTATACTTAATAAAAGAATGAACTTTTATTATCGCCTTATTATTCATTTCATAAAATAAAAGATATGCTTTACATTACACGTTCATTCTTATTAAAAGAATAATTTACATTGCACGTTCATTCTTAATAAAAGAATAATTTACATTGCACGTTCATTCTTAATAAAAGAATAATTTACATTGCACGTTCATTCTTAATAAAAGAATAATTTACATTGCACGTTCATTCTTAATAAAAGAATAATTTATATTGCACGTTCATTCTTAATAAAAGAATAATTTATATTGCACGTTCATTCTTAATAAAAGAGTCTCTTTTATTTTCCACGTTTTATTTTTTTAAATAAAAGACTAACTTTTATTTTCCGCATAATTAAACCCAAAGTCATGTTTATATGAATAAATAACTATGTCATTTTAAGTAATACATTATTTTCTTTAATGTTTTTACATAAACAATAATAAACTTTATTAAAAAAAGTTTCTAAACGTTAATCCATTTTCAATTTATTGACATGTCGTTCAAAATATAATTTACTACACTGAAACAAGGTTCATATGTAAATCAAAAAGTATCATTTAATTCGACATTCATTCTTACCATATTCAAAATAAAGTTGTCAAAAGAAATACTTTTGAGATTCAATCTTTAATATTAATTCATAATTAATATTTCATTTATAATATTCAAAATAATATTAATTACTCCTTAATGTTAATCAATCATTAATATTGTATTTATTCTCAATAAATACCTCTTTTTGAAATTCAATTCTTAAATATTAATTAATAATTAATATTTCATCATTCTTAATAAAAAGAATAACCCTTATTATCAAAATATCTCTCACGGTCTTAATCTTAAAAAAAAAATATAACTTTTATTAACAAAATATCTTCAATGCCATAAATTTTAATAAAAGATTTACTTTTATTATTAAAACATATTTAATGTCATACCTAAATAAAAGGTTTACTTTTATTTTCAAAAACATTAACCTTTTGAAATTTAACTTTCAGCATTTATCATTCATTAATGCTGCATTTATGTTTATACTATTAAAGGAAATATTAACTTTTCCAAAATATATATTTTGAATTTCAAATCTCCAACATTAATTAATTAATTCTGCATTAATTATTACATTTCCAAAATGTTACCTTTTGAATTTCAAAACTTCCTATATTAATTTCTTAATTAATTCTGCATTAATTATTACATTTCCAAAATGTTACCTTTTGAATTTCAAAACTTCCTATATTAATTTCTTAATTAATTCTGCATTAATTATTACATTTCCAAAATGTTACCTTTTGAATTTCAAAACTTCCTATATTAATTTCTTAATTAATTCTGCATTAATTATTACATTTCCAAAATGTTACCTTTTGAATTTCAAAACTTCCTATATTAATTTCTTAATTAATTCTGCATTAAATGTTATCATAAAAATCAAAATTAATCTTCAATGGAAAAACCATTTTGAAAGTTTTCAAACCTTCCTCTTTTTTTTTTTTTTGTTTTGTTTTTTTTTGGAATGAGACCGACTCAATACAATTATATAATGGGGTTCCAAACAATGTTCAATATTCAATGACATTCAATGACAGTCCAGTACAACATTCAATGACATTCAAATTACACAATAGCAATCGAACAACCAACATATCATATTCATACAACATTCAATGTATAATATATTAAATGTGCTTTTGAGTGACGTGTGAAAATATCAACCCAATCAACACATATGAGTCAGGTAACCCATATGTAAAGACCCGCAACCTCCCCGTAAGGGAAAGCGTCGGATAGTTCGAGAACAAACCACAGCAGAACGCATACAGAAGAACATTTCATTGTATATTACAACAATGCATCAGATTACAAGAATATACAGAGTATAAATCAATATTACACAGAAATATCAGAGATTTAAATTACATTTAAATACATAGCAGCGGAAAATAATACAATACACAACTAGAATGAGATATACGGATACAAAGCTTTCCGGATATCGTTCCAGCTGTAAACCAGGATCCTGTGAATATAAATCTGCAAAACCAAAACTACTAGCTGCCCGTGTCGAAAATAAGGGCACCCAGAGTTTAGGTTAAAACAATAAACTCCAGGTCAGTCATGTGACTGGTGTGAGAACTAAAACAGTTATTAATCTTTATTTTTAAAGCTAGGTAAATCAAGGGACCACGCCGTATAACACAGAATGGGTTTCCTCCCAAAAATACCAGTGCATAAAACCAGCAGCGCAATGCTAAATAAAGAAAAATGAAGCTGTTATAAGACCCAGGTCCCATCACACAATGCAACGCAGCCGAGGATAGGGTTTTCCCTTATAACAGCCAAACATGCTTGATACGTTTAAAACAAATCATTTGATACTATAATAAGTGTATAGTGTCAAAACAACTTCAATCATAAATATAAATCATAGACGACATGAGTGCCCCATCCCACTATGTCGCCATACTAGGCTCTACAAATAAAGCCGAAATACACGTATCGGAAATTGGATTTCCATCATGGTGGCTCCTGATTCGAAAGATCGCTCGCGTAGTACAAATCACCGCGGCTTACGTCTCAGCGAGAGAAAACACCGCTATGCACATCCGCACTTTTGGGGACTCAAGTATCACCGCGGCTTACGTCCCAGCAAGAGAAAACACCGCTTACTCTATCCCTCCGAGCACGAAGCTCAATATCGGTCGACCGAATCCACTACACTAAAAAAAATGTATACTGATCAAACCATCAGTTTACCACCATCCCGGGCTGTGAGGCTCGCGGATCAACGCTATACACAAAGCCATGCTATATCAGCTGCGCTTTGATCATCAACCACCAACCTTTGCTTTTCAACAAAAGTTTGGATCACTGCATCTCAGTATGCCACACTGTCAATCCATATCGTACCACTGATTTCTGCCAATATATAACCTCTGAGCTCATATGTCTCAGAGAAGGGCGTTAAGCAAGAGAATAAATTCTCCGCCGCCAAACAGATATATATTTAGCAGAGATCAACAAATACAATATAAAGGAATACAATGTCAGACACACCATCCATTTACAAGTCCGTTCCAGGTCTGAACGAAACCGGAGGCACCTAGTACCCCGCATATCCATCGATCTCCAAGTACGTCTGGACGATCACTAACTGTTTCCATCTTCTTGGGTGTACAACCCAATCAAGATCATCAGTAATTACCCAAACGACGTGAAGACCTCCGGTCTTCGACCATCGTCTTCATCTTCGACTTATCGTCGTATCAGTTATTCAGAATGGGATAAACCCGGACTTTCCGAATAACTCGCGTATATTTTAAATAAGTGTTACACAAACACAACATACGCCTCATTCCAATTCATCAGTCACTAACCGTAAATTAATCAAGAGAATAATTCCCCAAACATTAACCCCGAAGGCCGAAACCAACATCAGATCAATATTCAGAAAACCATTCTGCTTAGCTAACCGACAGTTAGTTTCTAATTTTCACATTCATAGGGAAAGGTTCCCATTAATTTTATCCAAGGTAATTTCCTGAATTTATTCTTTTATCATCCTTTGAATTTCGATTCAACTAGTCGGGATTAAGAAACTTATCGAAGTAATCATTTGTTTTAATTCCCCAATCCCAACCTATTCATCCCATGAAGTAAAACTGGTAATACTTCATATCTAACACCACAGTGTTATCGGTAAATTCAATTACCATTTCACGTTCAAATCTAATTAAAGATTTAACTATCGCCTGGAGCAAAGCTGGTGATACTCTATTTTCGATCAATTCAATCTAATTAAAGATTCATTAAAACTCCACTTAGTTTTAATCTTTGACTGGGTTAAAGAATCAGTGTCATTTAAAAACACGGTTCACGATAAACCCAAAATCACATTCATTAATCATCGGGTTAAAGAACGAGTGTTATTTAAAACACTGTTCACGATAAACCCAAAAATCAATATCGATTCAATTCCAATTAAATGTTATTTAATTGGTACACTTCATTAAATCTAAATAAAAAGATTTAATCTTTTCTCAACTGGGTTCAAGAATAGTGTTAGTAAAGACACCATTCACGACAAACCCAAATCACATTCGATATTCAATACAAGGCTCTGAATAGAAAATATATCGGCTTATATTCAATATCGAATTCTACGACTAACAAATGTCGTATTGGAAATAACGATATAAATATATATCTTTCAAATTTCCATAACAACACCTGTATAATCACGAATTCCAACATCGAAATATTCCGAGGACAATTTCGATTCAAATCCACTCCAATGCAATCATTGGATATTCTGGTTATTTTCAAAACCCTTTTCAAATTCAATTTATTTATTTAAAAATAAATAGAATTATAATTCTAGTTCAAAACTAGTTCATTTCGATAAAAATCTATTTTTATCTTTTCAAATATGGAGTTTTTCATCCCAATTCTTTCTAAATCATTTCTTATGATTTTACACAAATTATTACTATTTTTAATAATTTTATCAAGGCCCGTACAGTCGATTTCCATCAATGGCCATCGAACTGCACTTACAGCGACCTTTTTCGAATTTGATTTGGACGTATCTCCAAATCCAACCGTTAGATTTCAAATTTCTAATATTCATTAGAAAGCTCTTTTCGATACGAACCCAACGGTTCCGGTTTTAGGAGAATCCGACGGTCGGATCTCCCGTAATGCCCGTTTGAAATAAATGGTCGAAATTCACGAACTGCCGCGGCGCAGCGCGTTCTATTCAGGCCATTATATTATATATATAATATATATAATATATATTTCGTCGATTTCTATTTAAACCGAATTATATAATGAATTCGTTTCAAAAGAAATTTCAACTTCCTTTTCAATTCAAATCAAAATTGAATTCTTCTTTATAAATTCGTTTTAAAATTCATTTCTATTCAATTCCAATTTCAATTCAATTTGAATCCATTTCAATTCGCTTTCAATTCAATTTGAATTCGTTTTCAATTCAATTCATTTCGAAATCGTTTTCCATTCAATTCATTTCGAAATCGTTTTCAATTCATTTCATTTCGAAATCGTTATATATTCAATTCATTTCGAAATCGTTATATATTCAATTCATTTCGAAATCGTTATATATTCAATTCATTTCGAAATCGTTATATATTCAATTCATTTCGAAATCGTTATATATTCAATTCATTTCGAAATCGTTATATATTCAATTCATTTCGAAATCGTTTTCAATTCAATTTATTTCGAAATCGTTTTCAATTCAATTCATTTCGAAATCGTTTATATATTCAATTCATTTCGAAATCGTTATATATTTAATTCATTTCGAAATCGTTATATATTCAATTCATTTCGAAATCGTTATATATTCAATTCATTTCGAAATCGTTATATATTCAATTCATTTCGAAATCGTTATATATTCAATTCATTTCGAAATCGTTATATATTCAATTCATTTCGAAATCGTTATATATTCAATTCATTTCGAAATCGTTATATATTCAATTCATTTCGAAATCGTTTTCAATTCAATTTATTTCGAAATCGTTTTCAATTCAATTCATTTCAAAATATTCGATTTCGAAATCACTCTTCAATATTCATTTTAAAATGAATAAAATCGATATAAATATCGTTCACGTCAAAATGGCGTCAATCTAATCAACATGGCTCCATAAATTTCTATTTTCAAATATTCTATTTCAAATATTTCTTTTTCAAAATAGTTGTTATTATCAAAATATTTCGTTCAACACATGACCAATCTCAATGGATGAGTACTGTCAACACATGAACTTTTATTTTATATTGATAAAGATGTAAATTTTATTACTAAAATATTTCGTTCAACACATGACCAATCTCAACGGATGAGTACTGTCAACACATGAACTTTTATTTTATAATATTCTTTGTTTTTCAAATTGGAATGAGGCCCAATCAATTACCATATAAAGTTAATTATATGGATTTTCATACAACACATGTATATAATAACATTGAAAATAATCAACCATCAACCAAAGTGCACTACACTGTAAAAGCATCAAATATAGATATTTAACGCTTATAACAGCCTGTCAATCTATCGATCGACATATTTAATCAATCAGGATGAGTGAACTTCAAATTTCATCCCAACACCCGTGTGGGGTTTCAAACAATCAAACACATATTTTATTTGTGCTGTTGGGCGATGTGTAAAATTTATCGTCCCAATCAATGTCATTCAAATAAGTGTACATAAACAAACCGTCTGGTTTGTAAATGAATATTTTATTTTATTCACTTCACGTTAAAAATTTATATTTTAACGATAAAACATTTTATTTCAACCTATGAATTTCTATTCAATTCATTTACACAATAAAATGATATTTTTATTTTTCTAATATATTTTAGAAAATTTCGGCGGCATAACGGCACGATACTAGAAACGGGACAAGGCCTAGCCTTATCCCCGGTCTAGTGAAGGCCCACGCCATTCACACATCAATCAAATCAATTCCATCTCACCAAACAATTCAATTCATTTCAAACAAATAATTCAACTAATCTATGCAACCAAACAAACAAGTCCATGGTCTGTGGACGATTGTGTCGGGTGCTACTAAGCACCGTCTGCATCCTAGTATATATATATAATTAGAAAAGAAATTGAAAGGTGAGAAATTCTCACAGATAGCTATCCTAGCTCCTCGGCACTTCTTTGATAGAAATCTTCATCGCTATCACATCTTCGTCATCTTCGTTGCCCGTAGCCACTACATATGTAAAAATCGAATTTTTACTATGTTATTCAATATATAAAAATCGAATTTTTACTTCGCTATTCAATATATAAAAATCGAATTTTTATTTCGAAGTTCAATATATAAAAATCCTATTTTCCTGTCGAAGTTCAATATATAAAAATCCCATTTTCCTGTCGAAGTTCAATATATAAAAATCCCATTTTCCTGTCGAAGTTCAATATATAAAAATCCCATTTTCCTGTCGAAGTTCAATATATAAAAATCCCATTTTCCTGTCGAAGTTCAATATATTTAAAAACAAAACTTTATACGATTTTCATTTCCAAAACAATGATATTTATTTTCATTTCATATATAAAGCTAATTTTATATTTTTATTAAAAATTACATTTTTATTACTAATATATATATATATATATATATTACATTTTAAAATAATGCTATTATTATCAAATATGAAAATAAAATTCAGTGTCTTACATTTTTGAAAACTGATTTTCAAACAATGCATTTATAATTTTAAACTGAATTTTAAACTATGCATTTGAAAATAAAAAAAAACAAACAAGAGAGCTTACTGTTTTTCTTCCTGGACTGCTCGAACCACTCCTCCATATTGCTTCAGGCCTCATTGAAAATCAGAGCACCCACTTCGTCCAGACCCTCCTCCCCTGACGCACGCCAAACGAGGCGCCCTGGAGTCGATCGCCGGCCACCATGAGGTGCGCCTTCGCACCTACTGCCTCCGCCATGACTGGCGTCCACTTCGGTGGTTTCCTCCGACCTGGAGGTGCGTGCGAAGCTGGCGACTTCGAGCCAGGATTTCAATCGATTAACGAGGTGGTTTTTTGATCTTGCCCGTTGGATTGCTAGAACTCGAGGAGCCGAAGGTTTTTCACAATTGAAGTTTCGTGGATAGGGCTTGGAGTGGAAGATCGGTGGTGAGGAAAGCTGGAGCTTCTGGATCGCTTGTTAGGGTGGAGGCGGAAAGAAGAAGGTTGACCGCGAACTGAAAATTTGACCAATAGGGTTTTAGAAAATTAGGTTTTTATATATATATAATTTTATTTAATTCTAAAAATACCCTCCTCTCCATACAAACTCCAAACGAGACCCAACGACAGTCGCCCCTAGCTAAATACCCCCATTATGAACACAACGGGATATCTTTCGTAAGCCAATCCAATCGTCTCGAACAGTTTTTCTCAAAATTACAATATAAATCAGTATATTCAATTTTAAACGTACATTTCAAATTACCGGGGTCACATACTAACTAGAAAAATTCCAGAAAAATATTTTCTAGCTTCGTATTGACGATACGGTCCTAACAAAACTAGTTTCGTTGAATTCTGAGACCGTTGGAAAAATGACCATTTTCCAGTCGATTAAAATTAACTGAAACTGGTCAAACGCGTTTTCCTTTGCCACGCTCACATATTGATTTGAAAAATTATGAAATTTGGAATCTAGCAATAACTTAACATCACGGACCCAACAAAAGTGGTTTCGTCGAAATCCGAGGTCGTTTGCAAAATTGCTATTTTTAAGGGCCTTATATATATAAAAATATATATAAATTCCACAGCGACTATTTCTAATTTTCAACTGGACATATCTTATCATTTCTAAGATGAAATCTCAGTTTGTTAACTTCGTTACAAAGATATAGTTATACAGATTCAAATATTTCTTGTTTCGTTCAATTCTGACTTATATTGAATTCTGTATATTCATTTGAAATTAGAAATCGAATTTTCGAACTACCGCGCCATTTTCAATTCCTTTTATAAATATAAATAAATATTTATATTCTAACGACGACGTATATAATATAAACGTTCGAATTATATTCAAAATAAATTTCTCGTCGATTATTATTTAAAATAATCCATTTTAAATAACCAAAATTCGCTAAAATTGCCAAAATAAAAATTTTAAACTGGCCCAGATTTTACGGGTTGTTACAATCTCCCCCACTTAAAACTTTTCGTCCCCGAAAAGGAACAAAGTCGAAAGTGGTTTGATTATTCAGCTCTACGATCGGTCAGGCTTCCGTTCTCCAACTTTTCAGTTTCTGAGAATTTCTAAAATTTCAAAAATTTGGCTAACACCCTAAATTTTCGAAAAATTTCGCCATAACCTCCCCTGCAATGGGAGCATCGGGGAATTTCAAATAGCTTCCCCGGTCCTTCAGATCTCAAAAAGAAAAAGAAAAAGCCAAGCGGCTAGCCAATAGGCTCACAAAATCATCATCACCCAAACAAAACAGGAAATTATGTAGTAAACATGTACCTATTTGTCGGGCAAACAAATTTTATTCTCTGCTCTAGCCTCCTTGCTATGACCTGTTCAAAGATATATATGTATATGCAAGCAAATGCAACCAATTTTCAATATAATCCAATATTTGGTTCAAATAGGCATAATGGTTCAAAATTAGAAAACAAATGAACAAACAACACAAACATCAATCAATTAGTGAATTTAACGTTTCAAATTCATAATTTTGATACATATACTGAAAATCTTGTTTTGATGCCAAATCACAACAATAGGCCCTATCTAATTTTGGTTCTCACACCAGTCAATAGGAAATATATAGAAAATCATACCTTCGAAACTCGAACACACACTACTGATGCTATATAGTCATTAGTAGAATCATCTCCGGGCGACTAGAGTGTGATGCTATATCTATCCAATATATTAAAACTTTGAATATACGTTTGCAAGGCGTATATGCAAATTCTTTATATACTGAATTGTCCAAAATCAATATAAACAAATAATCAAATACGAATAGTTGATTTAGATTTTCAAAACAAAGAATGTTTTCATTTGAAAAATATACTCTTCACACTCGTTCTAGGATACTACTGATCTCATCTCTAACGAGTCATTCCCATTGGATTTTACTAACCCAATATCTGATGAATTCTTTCGTATGGTTCTAATGTGCCTTGTTCTCTGAGCTTTGTAAACCAAAGCTCTGATACCACATGTAAAGACCCGCAACCTCCCCGTAAGGGAAAGCGTCGGATAGTTCGAGAACAAACCACAGCAGAACGCATACAGAAGAACATTTCATTGTATATTACAACAATGCATCAGATTACAAGAATATACAGAGTATAAATCAATATTACACAGAAATATCAGAGATTTAAATTACATTTAAATACATAGCAGCGGAAAATAATACAATACACAACTAGAATGAGATATACGGATACAAAGCTTTCCGGATATCGTTCCAGCTGTAAACCAGGATCCTGTGAATATAAATCTGCAAAACCAAAACTACTAGCTGCCCGTGTCGAAAATAAGGGCACCCAGAGTTTAGGTTAAAACAATAAACTCCAGGTCAGTCATGTGACTGGTGTGAGAACTAAAACAGTTATTAATCTTTATTTTTAAAGCTAGGTAAATCAAGGGACCACGCCGTATAACACAGAATGGGTTTCCTCCCAAAAATACCAGTGCATAAAACCAGCAGCGCAATGCTAAATAAAGAAAAATGAAGCTGTTATAAGACCCAGGTCCCATCACACAATGCAACGCAGCCGAGGATAGGGTTTTCCCTTATAACAGCCAAACATGCTTGATACGTTTAAAACAAATCATTTGATACTATAATAAGTGTATAGTGTCAAAACAACTTCAATCATAAATATAAATCATAGACGACATGAGTGCCCCATCCCACTATGTCGCCATACTAGGCTCTACAAATAAAGCCGAAATACACGTATCGGAAATTGGATTTCCATCATGGTGGCTCCTGATTCGAAAGATCGCTCGCGTAGTACAAATCACCGCGGCTTACGTCTCAGCGAGAGAAAACACCGCTATGCACATCCGCACTTTTGGGGACTCAAGTATCACCGCGGCTTACGTCCCAGCAAGAGAAAACACCGCTTACTCTATCCCTCCGAGCACGAAGCTCAATATCGGTCGACCGAATCCACTACACTAAAAAAAATGTATACTGATCAAACCATCAGTTTACCACCATCCCGGGCTGTGAGGCTCGCGGATCAACGCTATACACAAAGCCATGCTATATCAGCTGCGCTTTGATCATCAACCACCAACCTTTGCTTTTCAACAAAAGTTTGGATCACTGCATCTCAGTATGCCACACTGTCAATCCATATCGTACCACTGATTTCTGCCAATATATAACCTCTGAGCTCATATGTCTCAGAGAAGGGCGTTAAGCAAGAGAATAAATTCTCCGCCGCCAAACAGATATATATTTAGCAGAGATCAACAAATACAATATAAAGGAATACAATGTCAGACACACCATCCATTTACAAGTCCGTTCCAGGTCTGAACGAAACCGGAGGCACCTAGTACCCCGCATATCCATCGATCTCCAAGTACGTCTGGACGATCACTAACTGTTTCCATCTTCTTGGGTGTACAACCCAATCAAGATCATCAGTAATTACCCAAACGACGTGAAGACCTCCGGTCTTCGACCATCGTCTTCATCTTCGACTTATCGTCGTATCAGTTATTCAGAATGGGATAAACCCGGACTTTCCGAATAACTCGCGTATATTTTAAATAAGTGTTACACAAACACAACATACGCCTCATTCCAATTCATCAGTCACTAACCGTAAATTAATCAAGAGAATAATTCCCCAAACATTAACCCCGAAGGCCGAAACCAACATCAGATCAATATTCAGAAAACCATTCTGCTTAGCTAACCGACAGTTAGTTTCTAATTTTCACATTCATAGGGAAAGGTTCCCATTAATTTTATCCAAGGTAATTTCCTGAATTTATTCTTTTATCATCCTTTGAATTTCGATTCAACTAGTCGGGATTAAGAAACTTATCGAAGTAATCATTTGTTTTAATTCCCCAATCCCAACCTATTCATCCCATGAAGTAAAACTGGTAATACTTCATATCTAACACCACAGTGTTATCGGTAAATTCAATTACCATTTCACGTTCAAATCTAATTAAAGATTTAACTATCGCCTGGAGCAAAGCTGGTGATACTCTATTTTCGATCAATTCAATCTAATTAAAGATTCATTAAAACTCCACTTAGTTTTAATCTTTGACTGGGTTAAAGAATCAGTGTCATTTAAAAACACGGTTCACGATAAACCCAAAATCACATTCATTAATCATCGGGTTAAAGAACGAGTGTTATTTAAAACACTGTTCACGATAAACCCAAAAATCAATATCGATTCAATTCCAATTAAATGTTATTTAATTGGTACACTTCATTAAATCTAAATAAAAAGATTTAATCTTTTCTCAACTGGGTTCAAGAATAGTGTTAGTAAAGACACCATTCACGACAAACCCAAATCACATTCGATATTCAATACAAGGCTCTGAATAGAAAATATATCGGCTTATATTCAATATCGAATTCTACGACTAACAAATGTCGTATTGGAAATAACGATATAAATATATATCTTTCAAATTTCCATAACAACACCTGTATAATCACGAATTCCAACATCGAAATATTCCGAGGACAATTTCGATTCAAATCCACTCCAATGCAATCATTGGATATTCTGGTTATTTTCAAAACCCTTTTCAAATTCAATTTATTTATTTAAAAATAAATAGAATTATAATTCTAGTTCAAAACTAGTTCATTTCGATAAAAATCTATTTTTATCTTTTCAAATATGGAGTTTTTCATCCCAATTCTTTCTAAATCATTTCTTATGATTTTACACAAATTATTACTATTTTTAATAATTTTATCAAGGCCCGTACAGTCGATTTCCATCAATGGCCATCGAACTGCACTTACAGCGACCTTTTTCGAATTTGATTTGGACGTATCTCCAAATCCAACCGTTAGATTTCAAATTTCTAATATTCATTAGAAAGCTCTTTTCGATACGAACCCAACGGTTCCGGTTTTAGGAGAATCCGACGGTCGGATCTCCCGTAATGCCCGTTTGAAATAAATGGTCGAAATTCACGAACTGCCGCGGCGCAGCGCGTTCTATTCAGGCCATTATATTATATATATAATATATATAATATATATTTCGTCGATTTCTATTTAAACCGAATTATATAATGAATTCGTTTCAAAAGAAATTTCAACTTCCTTTTCAATTCAAATCAAAATTGAATTCTTCTTTATAAATTCGTTTTAAAATTCATTTCTATTCAATTCCAATTTCAATTCAATTTGAATCCATTTCAATTCGCTTTCAATTCAATTTGAATTCGTTTTCAATTCAATTCATTTCGAAATCGTTTTCCATTCAATTCATTTCGAAATCGTTTTCAATTCATTTCATTTCGAAATCGTTATATATTCAATTCATTTCGAAATCGTTATATATTCAATTCATTTCGAAATCGTTATATATTCAATTCATTTCGAAATCGTTATATATTCAATTCATTTCGAAATCGTTATATATTCAATTCATTTCGAAATCGTTATATATTCAATTCATTTCGAAATCGTTTTCAATTCAATTTATTTCGAAATCGTTTTCAATTCAATTCATTTCGAAATCGTTTATATATTCAATTCATTTCGAAATCGTTATATATTTAATTCATTTCGAAATCGTTATATATTCAATTCATTTCGAAATCGTTATATATTCAATTCATTTCGAAATCGTTATATATTCAATTCATTTCGAAATCGTTATATATTCAATTCATTTCGAAATCGTTATATATTCAATTCATTTCGAAATCGTTATATATTCAATTCATTTCGAAATCGTTATATATTCAATTCATTTCGAAATCGTTTTCAATTCAATTTATTTCGAAATCGTTTTCAATTCAATTCATTTCAAAATATTCGATTTCGAAATCACTCTTCAATATTCATTTTAAAATGAATAAAATCGATATAAATATCGTTCACGTCAAAATGGCGTCAATCTAATCAACATGGCTCCATAAATTTCTATTTTCAAATATTCTATTTCAAATATTTCTTTTTCAAAATAGTTGTTATTATCAAAATATTTCGTTCAACACATGACCAATCTCAATGGATGAGTACTGTCAACACATGAACTTTTATTTTATATTGATAAAGATGTAAATTTTATTACTAAAATATTTCGTTCAACACATGACCAATCTCAACGGATGAGTACTGTCAACACATGAACTTTTATTTTATAATATTCTTTGTTTTTCAAATTGGAATGAGGCCCAATCAATTACCATATAAAGTTAATTATATGGATTTTCATACAACACATGTATATAATAACATTGAAAATAATCAACCATCAACCAAAGTGCACTACACTGTAAAAGCATCAAATATAGATATTTAACGCTTATAACAGCCTGTCAATCTATCGATCGACATATTTAATCAATCAGGATGAGTGAACTTCAAATTTCATCCCAACACCCGTGTGGGGTTTCAAACAATCAAACACATATTTTATTTGTGCTGTTGGGCGATGTGTAAAATTTATCGTCCCAATCAATGTCATTCAAATAAGTGTACATAAACAAACCGTCTGGTTTGTAAATGAATATTTTATTTTATTCACTTCACGTTAAAAATTTATATTTTAACGATAAAACATTTTATTTCAACCTATGAATTTCTATTCAATTCATTTACACAATAAAATGATATTTTTATTTTTCTAATATATTTTAGAAAATTTCGGCGGCATAACGGCACGATACTAGAAACGGGACAAGGCCTAGCCTTATCCCCGGTCTAGTGAAGGCCCACGCCATTCACACATCAATCAAATCAATTCCATCTCACCAAACAATTCAATTCATTTCAAACAAATAATTCAACTAATCTATGCAACCAAACAAACAAGTCCATGGTCTGTGGACGATTGTGTCGGGTGCTACTAAGCACCGTCTGCATCCTAGTATATATATATAATTAGAAAAGAAATTGAAAGGTGAGAAATTCTCACAGATAGCTATCCTAGCTCCTCGGCACTTCTTTGATAGAAATCTTCATCGCTATCACATCTTCGTCATCTTCGTTGCCCGTAGCCACTACATATGTAAAAATCGAATTTTTACTATGTTATTCAATATATAAAAATCGAATTTTTACTTCGCTATTCAATATATAAAAATCGAATTTTTATTTCGAAGTTCAATATATAAAAATCCTATTTTCCTGTCGAAGTTCAATATATAAAAATCCCATTTTCCTGTCGAAGTTCAATATATAAAAATCCCATTTTCCTGTCGAAGTTCAATATATAAAAATCCCATTTTCCTGTCGAAGTTCAATATATAAAAATCCCATTTTCCTGTCGAAGTTCAATATATTTAAAAACAAAACTTTATACGATTTTCATTTCCAAAACAATGATATTTATTTTCATTTCATATATAAAGCTAATTTTATATTTTTATTAAAAATTACATTTTTATTACTAATATATATATATATATATATATTACATTTTAAAATAATGCTATTATTATCAAATATGAAAATAAAATTCAGTGTCTTACATTTTTGAAAACTGATTTTCAAACAATGCATTTATAATTTTAAACTGAATTTTAAACTATGCATTTGAAAATAAAAAAAAACAAACAAGAGAGCTTACTGTTTTTCTTCCTGGACTGCTCGAACCACTCCTCCATATTGCTTCAGGCCTCATTGAAAATCAGAGCACCCACTTCGTCCAGACCCTCCTCCCCTGACGCACGCCAAACGAGGCGCCCTGGAGTCGATCGCCGGCCACCATGAGGTGCGCCTTCGCACCTACTGCCTCCGCCATGACTGGCGTCCACTTCGGTGGTTTCCTCCGACCTGGAGGTGCGTGCGAAGCTGGCGACTTCGAGCCAGGATTTCAATCGATTAACGAGGTGGTTTTTTGATCTTGCCCGTTGGATTGCTAGAACTCGAGGAGCCGAAGGTTTTTCACAATTGAAGTTTCGTGGATAGGGCTTGGAGTGGAAGATCGGTGGTGAGGAAAGCTGGAGCTTCTGGATCGCTTGTTAGGGTGGAGGCGGAAAGAAGAAGGTTGACCGCGAACTGAAAATTTGACCAATAGGGTTTTAGAAAATTAGGTTTTTATATATATATAATTTTATTTAATTCTAAAAATACCCTCCTCTCCATACAAACTCCAAACGAGACCCAACGACAGTCGCCCCTAGCTAAATACCCCCATTATGAACACAACGGGATATCTTTCGTAAGCCAATCCAATCGTCTCGAACAGTTTTTCTCAAAATTACAATATAAATCAGTATATTCAATTTTAAACGTACATTTCAAATTACCGGGGTCACATACTAACTAGAAAAATTCCAGAAAAATATTTTCTAGCTTCGTATTGACGATACGGTCCTAACAAAACTAGTTTCGTTGAATTCTGAGACCGTTGGAAAAATGACCATTTTCCAGTCGATTAAAATTAACTGAAACTGGTCAAACGCGTTTTCCTTTGCCACGCTCACATATTGATTTGAAAAATTATGAAATTTGGAATCTAGCAATAACTTAACATCACGGACCCAACAAAAGTGGTTTCGTCGAAATCCGAGGTCGTTTGCAAAATTGCTATTTTTAAGGGCCTTATATATATAAAAATATATATAAATTCCACAGCGACTATTTCTAATTTTCAACTGGACATATCTTATCATTTCTAAGATGAAATCTCAGTTTGTTAACTTCGTTACAAAGATATAGTTATACAGATTCAAATATTTCTTGTTTCGTTCAATTCTGACTTATATTGAATTCTGTATATTCATTTGAAATTAGAAATCGAATTTTCGAACTACCGCGCCATTTTCAATTCCTTTTATAAATATAAATAAATATTTATATTCTAACGACGACGTATATAATATAAACGTTCGAATTATATTCAAAATAAATTTCTCGTCGATTATTATTTAAAATAATCCATTTTAAATAACCAAAATTCGCTAAAATTGCCAAAATAAAAATTTTAAACTGGCCCAGATTTTACGGGTTGTTACACCATATGTGGCAGTGTAATATAATTGGAATTACTATAAGAAATATTAAATTAATCCCTAAGTTACAATATTCCAAATTTCAAACTTTTCATAGCAATCCCAACATCCATTCATAACCAAACATGCATAATATGGAATTAAACCACAAACAAATCATCTCAGGCATTAAATATATTTATTTATAAAAATAAATAATTACTGAACATTAACAATGAGTGAGGAAAGAGTTCACATTGGTTCGATTAAAATAAAACTAATAAATGATATTTTTATTTTGGACAATTCTATTCTAACAAGATAAATAAACAGACACTTTTATTTTAACGATTCTACTTTAACAAAAACAATACGTTTGTTATGTCAATTCTAATTTAACAAAAATGACATATCTTAATCCCATTAATACATCCTAACAGAAATGACATGACATGTTTTAATCTAATTAAAACATCCTAACACAATTGACATGTTTTAATCAAATTAACGCATTTTAACAAATAAGACACGTTTTCATTCTAATTAATGCATTTTAACAAATAAGACACGCTTTCATTCTAATTAATGCATTTTGACAAATATGTTATGTTTTCATTTTCCATGTCATATTCGAGTTTCTACATGTGATATTGAATAATGTTTTGGTGTCCATAATGATGTCAACTACTCCTATCAATACATGTGATGACATATAACTTTGGTGTCAACATATGATATAAATTTCTACAATGCTAAATGTAACAATATTCTAAATTTTGATATCGACATTAATAACATAATTCAAATTAATACATAATAAAAGTTGAATCTTTATAATGAAAACAATCTTATGTAAACTATCAATATTAAAAATTGAATCTTTTTCATTAAAACAATTTTATGTAAACAATCAATATTAAAAATATTGGATCTTTTTGAAATAAACAATACCTAATTTAAACGGTGTTTATAGATCTAAACAAATACGAATTTTTATTGAATGACATAGATCTACACAATCATTGATATCCCAAATATCACAATACATACAACAACAAAATCCAAGCACAAGACATCGCAAATATGATCATAATCATAAATCCAATTGAACTTTCATTAATCAATAATTAATTAAACATTTGATTAATTTTTAAAACAAAATCTCATCTTTTAATTCTATTAACAATGAAAACAATATTCTGTGTCAAAACCTTATCTTCTAATTCTATAAAAAAATGACCATAAAGTTCCATGTCCAAAATATCGCTTTTTAATTTGTATTAAAAATGTAAACAATATTGAAAGAGAATAACAGCGCGTATAATAACAATATTGAGAGAGAATAACAGCACGTATAATTAGATCTTTAAAAACAGATCTGGAAATAATAACTACATTTAATTGCGGATCAAAGATAATATCATTCGAATCACGAAAATAATTAATTTCAAATAAATTCGGTAAATAGGAGTTCTCACCTTGTTTTGGCTTCTGAATTTCGAATTCTGAAACGTTTAATTGAAGTTTTCGTCAAATCCGTGCGATGTTTGATGAAACCGACGACACCAGTAGCTTCGTATCGTCGATACCTTCATTTTGACATATAATTTGATATGTTTTGGTGAGGATTGGGAAAAATCATATGTTTCTTTTTTTTTTTTTTTTTTTTTTTTTTTTTGAGTGGAGGAAGAAGACACAATTGTTGAGAGATGAAGGTGTAGGCTGCTGTTATGTTTAGAGAAATGAATTAGGGTTGCTAAAGGCTGAGAAAAATGTATTAAATAGGTTGGGTTGTAATTTAGCTTGGGCCCAATACTTTTTACTTGTTTATTTATCCAATTCCTTGCATTTTTGACCGTTTAAAAATTACTACGTTCACATACTAATTCCGAAATTAATGAAACTTTAAACATAAATAATATTTGATGTTACGAATCCAAAGAACCTAATTTCGTAATTTTCTGAGTCCGTATGAATTTATTATGAATTTTTAAAGTCTGAAAATTGACTGTTTTCCAATTAAAAATTAATACAGTCCACAGATTAACTCCGAAAATTATGAATTTTGGTTTTTTAACTATATTTAAATATTCTTGATCCATAGAGACTGGTTTCGTCGGATTTGGAGGTCGTTTGCAAAAATCCTATTTTTGGCGCGTATATATTTAATATTAAAAATAATTAAAATAATGAATTTTTTTTTTCCGAAACTCAAAAACATAAGTCTTTATAGTCATTTTTATATGTAAACAACATTCTGAAACCATTGGAGGTGGTTTCGAGTCCTATTTCCTTATTCAGCAAAAAATTTGTGTTTCGGGCCTTTAATCTTATATATATGAATTCCATAGCGTTTTTCTTAAAATTTAATTTTCTCATAACTTACAATTTATAAACTGGAATCTTAATTTCTGAAACTCTTTGGAAAGATATTTTCGATATGGTCCTAGCGTTTCTTGTTTCGTCCAATTCCGATTTATATTTTATTTTATATAATTTTTCAAAGTTGGAATTTCAAAACTGAAATTACCGCGCCATTTCAGGCTCGGAATAGAATTCATATAACCTTTAAGTTCGTTGTTGAAATAAAATAAGTTTATCATCCATATTATTTAAAATAAATAATATAATTATATTAAACTCATTAAAATTCATTAAAATAAATTTTAAAATTACCTCCAAAAATCAGGGTTGTTACAATATCCCCCCCTTAAAAACTTTTCGTCCTCGAAAAGGCACGAAGCTAGAATTATTTTAATAATCCAACCCATCTCTCATTATTTTTGTTACAGCTTAAGTCCCCAATTTTTCAATTAATAAATTTTTCCTAATTTTCCAAAAAAAAATTGGCTAACACTCTAAATCTTTGAAAAATTTCGCCACAACCTCCTTTGTACGGAGAGTATCGTAAGAATGAAATTGGCATGAAAGGCTCTCATAAAACAAAAAGGAAAAAGAGAAAGAGAGGAGAGAAGAAAGAAAAAGCCAAGCAACGGCTAGCCAACGGCTAATAAAATCAAAAACCCAAACAACAAAGTAAATGTGTACGTATTGGTCGGGCAAATTATTTTATTCCTCTGCTTCTAGCCTCCTTGCTTGACCTGCTCAGTACATATATATACGCGTATGCAATTCCAAACAAATTTTACATTCATTCCAATATTATTGTTTGATTTGTCTTAACTTATAATTCATTCTACTTTGGTTTCATATTCCAATATTATTAATACATCAACAAACAACCAAACAACACATCCATCAATCAATTGAGTGATTAAATTATAAATGCATAACTTTATATATGTAAATATATACAAAAATCTTGTGTTTGGTGCCAAGTCACAACAAATCCTAAGGTTTGAGTTCTCATACTTGTAAATGTGGAAATATATATAGAAATCCCACTTTCACAACTCGAACATAAATACTGATGATGTCATGCTCATCGTCAGAATCATTCCGGGCTACTAGAGTGTGATTCCTATATCTACCCAGTATATCGAGATTCCGTATACACGTTTGCAAGGCGTGTATGCAAAATCTACTAATACCTGATAGTCCAAAATACATTAAAATATAATATTCAAATAGGCTTAATAATTTAAAATTTTCAAAACCTGTTTTTGTGTTTTTATTATATTTTTATAAAAAGAACTCTTTAAACTCATCCTAAGATACTGCTGATCCTATCTCTGACGAGTTATCCTTATAGGGTATTACTAATCCGATCTCTGATGAATTCTTTCGTTCGGTTCTAATGTGTCTTGTTCTCGAGCTCTGTAAACCAAAGCTCTGATACCAAATGTGATAATTAATGTTTTGGAAATGTAATAATTAATGCAGAATTAATTAAGAAATTAATATAGGAAGTTTTGAAATTCAAAAGGTAACATTTTGGAATGAGACCGACTCAATACAATTATATAATGGGGTTCCAAACAATGTTCAATATTCAATGACATTCAATGACAGTCCAGTACAACATTCAATGACATTCAAATTACACAATAGCAATCGAACAACCAACATATCATATTCATACAACATTCAATGTATAATATATTAAATGTGCTTTTGAGTGACGTGTGAAAATATCAACCCAATCAACACATATGAGTCAGGTAACCCATATGTGGCAGTGTAATATAATTGGAATTACTATAAGAAATATTAAATTAATCCCTAAGTTACAATATTCCAAATTTCAAACTTTTCATAGCAATCCCAACATCCATTCATAACCAAACATGCATAATATGGAATTAAACCACAAACAAATCATCTCAGGCATTAAATATATTTATTTATAAAAATAAATAATTACTGAACATTAACAATGAGTGAGGAAAGAGTTCACATTGGTTCGATTAAAATAAAACTAATAAATGATATTTTTATTTTGGATAATTCTATTCTAACAAGATAAATAAACAGACACTTTTATTTTAACGATTCTACTTTAACAAAAACAATACGTTTGTTATGTCAATTCTAATTTAACAAAAATGACATATCTTAATCCCATTAATACATCCTAACAGAAATGACATGACATGTTTTAATCTAATTAAAACATCCTAACACAATTGACATGTTTTAATCAAATTAACGCATTTTAACAAATAAGACACGTTTTCATTCTAATTAATGCATTTTAACAAATAAGACACGCTTTCATTCTAATTAATGCATTTTGACAAATATGTTATGTTTTCATTTTCCATGTCATATTCGAGTTGCTACATGTGATATTGAATAATGTTTTGGTGTCCATAATGATGTCAACTACTCCTATCAATACATGTGATGACATATAACTTTGGTGTCAACATATGATATAAATTTCTACAATGCTAAATGTAACAATATTCTAAATTTTGATATCGACATTAATAACATAATTCAAATTAATACATAATAAAAGTTGAATCTTTATAATGAAAACAATCTTATGTAAACTATCAATATTAAAAATTGAATCTTTTCATTAAAACAATTTTATGTAAACAATCAATATTAAAAATATTGGATCTTTTTGAAATAAACAATACCTAATTTAAACGGTGTTTATAGATCTAAACAAATACGAATTTTTATTGAATGACATAGATCTACACAATCATTGATATCCCAAATATCACAATACATACAACAACAAAATCCAAGCACAAGACATCGCAAATATGATCATAATCATAAATCCAATTGAACTTTGATTAATCAATAATTAATTAAACATTTGATTAATTTTTAAAACAAAATCTCATCTTTTAATTCTATTAACAATGAAAACAATATTCTGTGTCAAAACCTTATCTTCTAATTCTATAAAAAAAATGACCATAAAGTTCCATGTCCAAAATATCGCTTTTTAATTTGTATTAAAAATGTAAACAATATTGAAAGAGAATAACAGCGCGTATAATAACAATATTGAGAGAGAATAACAGCACGTATAATTAGATCTTTAAAAACAGATCTGGAAATAATAATTACATTTAATTGCGGATCAAAGATAATATCATTCGAATCACGAAAATAATTAATTTCAAATAAATTCGGTAAATAGGAGTTCTCACCTTGTTTTGGCTTCTGAATTTCGAATTCTGAAACGTTTAATTGAAGTTTTCGTCAAATCCGTGCGATGTTTGATGAAACCGACGACACCAGTAGCTTCGTATCGTCGATACCTTCATTTTGACATATAATTTGATATGTTTTGGTGAGG
This sequence comes from Allium sativum, assembly GCA_030737875.1. NCBI lineage: Eukaryota > Viridiplantae > Streptophyta > Magnoliopsida > Asparagales > Amaryllidaceae > Allium > Allium sativum. Next base: position 499,926 of record JASFAX010000104.1, read on the forward strand.
ATTGGGAAAAATCATATGTTTCTTTCTTTTTTTTTTTTTTTTTTTTTTGAGTGGAGGAAGAAGACACCATTGTTG